>CM046658.1:11182561-11737561 GCA_025594165.1 Tamias sibiricus | reverse complement strand
CTTCGAGAGACCCTGCCCCGCCCAGCGAAGGACCACAGGTGAACCATGAGCGGTCACCTGGTTACCCCTCCTTCCCATCAGATCCCCACCCATTTTCTACCACAGTAATAAAACTTTTTACAGTCATGTCGACATTTTGAGATGTACGAATCCATGAACTAGAATACCTCTAAATATCCATGTCAGCTGTACCACGATCAGGGACAGAGTGCAATTCTGTCACCCCCTCAAAGCTCCCAAGTACTGTCCCTTTAAAATCATACTCTCCTCCCGCCCCTACTCTTGGCAACCCTGATAAGTTCAAATCAATTTGAGCTTCGTCTCAAGAGTACCACACAAATGGGTTAATAGGGCATGAGTCATGTGAGTAATACTTTGGGACTGTTTCTGTCCATCAGAATCATGCCTGGGGGATCCCCTCACATTGTTCCATGGATCGATGACTTATTCCTTATCACTGCTGAGTAATATTCCACTCTATGGATGTACCACTGTTATCCACACATCAGTTGACAGACACTGGGGTTGTTCTCAGTTTGGGGGCTGCTGTGACTAAAGCTGCTGTGAACATTCATGCACAGATATTTGTGTGACCATAAGCTTTCACTTCTCCAGGGTAAATATCCAAGAGTGTGATGGTTGGGTCATAAGGTAGGTAGATGCTTAGTTTCATAAGAATGTGCCAAACCACAGTCCCGAGTGGCCACATCATGTCGTGTTCCTGTACAAGATGCAGCTGTTCTGCTTCCGTGCCAACACTTGGGATTGTCTGTCTTCTTAATTTAAGCCATTCTAATAGGTGTGTATTTTCATCTCACTGTGGTGTTAGCTTTCCTCTCCCCATAGCTCAGGCTCTTGGGCATCTTTTCGGGAGTTTATTTGCCATCCCATATCCTCTTAAATACAGTAGCTGTTCACGCCTTTGCCAATTCTGCCCGTGGGCTTTCACTTCCTCTCTGAGTCTGGGGAGATCTTAAAGATCCTGGATACTAGTCCTTGTCAGGTAGGTGACTCGCAAAGACTTCCTCCCAGTTTGTCGCTTGGCGTTCCAGGCTCTTGCTGGCGTCTCTTGTGGAAAAAAAGTTCTTGATTTTTGTGAAGGCCTCTTTTGTCTTTCGCAGATGCGCTGCGGTGTCACGCCCACGTGTGACAGAGTCTCCCCGTGGCTCCTGGCCCATCTAGCCTTGGCGGCGGCTGAGGCTGATCCGTGGCCAACAGAGTGTAAGAAGGGTGTCGCGTCCCACGAACCGGCCTCGGTGTCGGCTGGGACAGTTCTGCGCCTCCGGCACCCTCCACCTCGCTTTTTAGAATGAGCTGGGGACAGCCGGAACGTCACCGTGGGCCACACGGTCGCAGGCCACATCCCAGGCATGACAGAGAGGGATGCCAAAAGACACGGCACGCTCGAGGACGTGTGGCGTCGAGCCCTCGTGCCGGCCCTGCGTGGCCTACGCTGGCTTCTCTGGGGAGAAGGATCAACTCCCTTTTCACGTAGGCTGCTGTCATTTCTGATTTCCCGTCATCCTTGGCTAAGTCTAGACCGACGCGACGCACGGGGAGCCCGTGAAGGTCCACCAGGTGCCGTGTGGTCACTGGGAGCTCAACTGGCCATCTGGGCATTCTGCCCGCCCACGATGGCTCCTTATTCTGAAATCAATAACCAGAGTCTCCCGCTGACGCGGGTCCCGCCACCTTGGCGTGCCACCTGGGTGAATCCGGGTTGGAGAGGGGCCGGCCTTGCTCCAGCTCCATGGCCGAGCCTGGCCCATCAGATCCACAGTGACGTGCCTTCAGTGGCGGACACAACGGCCCAGGACGGGGACTGGGACCGGGAAGAAGAGGCCTGTGGTGCACGTGGCAGAAGACGAAGCCACAGCCACTGAAGACAGGGGCTGCCTGAGAATACAGCCAAAGAAAACCAGAGCCAAGACAGGGGCAGGAATGTGTTAGTGGGAGCAGGGCAGATCAGCAGGGACCTGAGGGCCCACTTAGCCTTTCCAAATAGGGAGGCGTTTAATCTGAGACCCGCAGCAAGAACAGGAGTTAATATGGAAAAGGGGTGGAGGAGAGGAGATGGAGCGTGAAGGAAAAGAGCAAACTGCACATGTGCAAAGGCCCTGGGGCAGGTGGACTGCTGGGCAGGAGTACCTGGAGCATTCCTGTGAGTTTCCTGTTTGGCCTGAGCTTTGCAAGGAAAGGGTGGGATCCTCCCCAAGTCGGAGCTCCCCCGATTCTTGCCAAGGAATCTAGTCTGGAAAGGACTAGAGCGAGAAGTCACCAGTCACCTAGGGAGGTGACACAGGAAACCCAGCACCGCCACCAAGTAGAGCAAAGCTCGTGAACGCCTGTCCCCTGCTGACAGCTGATACTGGGGACCTGGACCTCCACGGGTGGCTGTGGACGCCCCGCCCTGCACGTGCCTACAGGAGACGGTGCGGGCACTTAGGAGGCCTTCAGTGGAGAGACAGTTGGTCTCAGTGTCCCCCACGGTGGCACTCGCAGGCCTGTCCAGCTGCAGCCAGATCAACAGCGCCACAGCAGATCCCAACAGGTCCCAGACGGCCGGAACCTGGCAGACACGACTCAGGCAGCCCATCGGGCCACGATGGTATGACGAGGCGTTCGATCTAGGGACTGGCTGAGCTTCTTATCTAGGCTGTAAAGGGGAGTTTTCAGACTCAGCCGAGCGGCGGGCTGGACTCCACCTGCCCACCTGCAGACCCGGGCGCTCCTTATCTACCGACCTTTGGTAGATTCCAGAAGGCACGGGGAGCCCCAGGGCGGGTGAGCCTCGCCTCCGGGACCTGGTGCCTCAGAGACACTGAAGGAGCTGGGTCTGCGGGTGGAGGGGCCACGCGGCCCGGCCGCCTCCGGTTCCTCTACAGGTCTGCCCAACCACGTTGCCGCAGCATGAAAGAGAAAGAGCAGAGAACCGGACACGCTGGAGAGAACGGGGGGAGGGTCGGGGGACTCAGGGAAGTCAGGGGCCTGGCCACCGACGCCCGGCTCACCCCAGTGGCCTCGACTGCACGGGGCATTCATACTACTTCAAACAGGGTGCCGTGGCCCCCAGTGTCCCCTGCAGGGACGGCTTCCAGACACGGAGCTCCAAGGGGACGTCTGGCCACGGACGTGTGGACGGCTGACGTTGGTTCTGGACGTCCGCGACACGTTCACCTGGCGAGGGTCGGGCACCGCTTTCCCGCTGGTCACTTCATTTCCAGCAGGAAGGGGGCCGGGGACGTCCCCGGGGGTCGCCTCGCTCCTGGTCCTCCCAAGGCCGCCCTCTCCTCGCTCCAGGGTCTGTTGCTGGACCCTCGGGGCAGTCGGAGCCCCGATCGGGCGCACTAGCCTTCGGGGACCCTGGAATCGGGTCCTGTGGGCCCTCCTGGCGAGGGAGCCACGCCAGGGTGACGGGAGCGGAGGGCAGCAGGGGCGCGTCCAGGGGCCGCGCTGCGTGGGGACGCTGCAGCCCTGTGTGCATGGGGTGGGGGAGGGGCGGAGGACGACAGGGACCACCGGGCAGTGACAGTGAGGACTGGCCACTGGGAGGACTGGCCACTGGGAGGACTGGCCGCGCTGCAGGTGAGCGGGTGACGGGCGGGCCGCGGGCTACAGAGTCCGGGGCCGGGGGCCAGCGGGGCGGGGGCCGCTGTCCGACGCGATGGTGCCCTGGGCCGGCGAGCAGGGCAGACACGGAAGAGGAGGACGGGGGCTGGCCCGGGAGGGGGCTCCCCTCACCCTCTCCCTGTTGTCCCCCGTGAGCAAACATGCCATGTCCTCTCCTGGGGGTCTGAGCAGGGCGGCTGTGTCGTCACACGCCCCGTCACACGCACACGCACACACAGTCACAGTCACACGCACACACACACACACGCACACGCACACACATGCACACACACGCATGCACACACACACGCGCACACACACACAGTCACACGCACACACGCACACACACCCAGTCACACACGCACGCACACGCACACACGCACCCAGTCACACGCACACACGCACACACACACCGTCACACGCACACACACCCCCCATCACACGCACACGCACACACACGCATGCACACGCGCGCGCAGCAGGCTGACTAGTGCCCCAGGGTCACGGACACCAGGAACCTCAGGACGTGCCCGGCTGGACGCAGCCCTGCGGGTGTGATCCGTGGGGTGACGTCGTCCTGCACCAGGGTGGCCCTCCTCCAATGACGCGCCTCAGGAGAGGCGCCGGCAACAGGCACACAGGGACCGTGACTCTGAGCCCAGGAACGGCGAGGCCTGCGGGGCTGCCGGGAGCTGGGGACAGGCAGGGGACGGACTCGGGGCCGAGCCCGCCGGCACCTGGACTCTGGAGCTGCAGGTCCGCGAGGGGACCGGCTCCTCTGGCTCTCAGCCACGAGGCTGGGACCACACGGTCACACAGCAGCCCTCGGAAACAAGCCCGGCATGTGCAGGACACCCCAGGCGAGGCCGGTGTCCCCACTCACGCCATCTCCCGGGGTGGCCTCGGAAGTCGTGTGACATCCTGGGCCTTGGCCTTCCTTGCCCGGGGACAGGGATGACGGTCCTGCAGGGCCGAGGGTAGGGGAACGTCACAGAGGCAGAGGCCCCTCGCACACCTACTGTCACGGTCCCTGCCTCCCGGACGTCACCTCACGCTGGCTGACGAGGCCTTGGGGCTGTTCCCACGCACACCCCCAGGCACACCGGGGTCGGGAGGGGCGACCCAGCGCCCAGGACGGCAGGACACAAGCAGCCGCGGAGCGATGAGGAGCCGGGTGGCGCCTGCGCCCTGGCGGCCTGCCCACGCGCCCGCTCGGGGTCTCCGGAGCCCCTGCGGTGCCCCAGCGGGCTCCCGGGGACCCTCCTGCAGAAGGTCGGGACTTCGGGGCGCTCTCCCGCCCACAGGAGCGTGGGAGCAGGCGAGGGGCCGTTTCTTCACGTTGCGGCCCCACTTCGTCCCCAAGGAAGGCGACAAGCCCCAAGGTGGCATCGTCCCCACATCACGTCACCGCGGGGCCAGGCCCTCTGGGTCCAGAGACGCAGGAGCACGCGGGCTCCCCGGCCCCCGCACCCGGAGCGCGGCTCCCGCTGCCCTGCAGAGTGGCAGCCTCAGCCGTGGGCTGCTGGGCACTGCCACCGCCGCGGCAGGGAGCTGTGGAGAGGACAGGGCCCATCTCCGGGGCTCGCGAGCGAGCTGGATGACATGCGCAGGTGACACTGGTCGGAGGCGAGGTGCGCTCGGAGCACCAGAGGGCTCGGTGTCAGCGGCCGCTCCGTGGTCACCACGGCAGCGGAGTGGACGGACCCGGGAGACACGAGCAGCCGACACCACCTGCGCCCGAGCCGCGGCTCCGGCACCGGAGAACTTGGACCTGGTCCGTCCTGCCTCGAGCTGGCGGCCAGGCGACACCGTCTCCACCTGAAGACGGAAACCCGTCACTCTCCCAAGGACCCACGGAGGGGGGACCGCCGAGCGGGACTTGGAGCTACAATCAGGGACCTCGGTGCAGAAGGGTGGCCACCTCCAGTCACAGGAGGGCCCTGAAGCGGGGGGGGGGGGGGGGGCGGGGGGGTGACTCCCCCAAGGTCAGTGCTGGAGCTGGGGCCAGATCCAGGGGCTGGTCCCCGAGCCGGGCTCCACCACCACCGCCCCCCACCTGGCCCGGGCTGCTCCCTTCCAGTCGCACATTCTCACCGAGGCCCCAAGGGCAGGGCCCTCCCTCCCTCCTCAGCTGTGGGTTCCGCACACCGAGGGACCTGAGGGTCACAGACACCATCGATGACCCCTAGGCTAGAAGCAGACGTCAGTCCCGAGCGACGTCACCCCCCGGGTGGCTCTCCTGGCACTGCGACATCTGGTGTCTCCCAGGACCCCTGGCCTGCATCCACGGGTGCCGGCAGTAAGTACCACCCCCAGCCCTGGCATCCCAGTGTCCCCGGGCACCGCCCCAGAGCAGAACCAGGGGCCACATCACGCCTGTCCTCCACCTGCAGCAAGGACACTACGAGATCAGGGCGCGGGGACAGGAGCGAGGCCCAGGGGCACGTCCGTCCCTAACACCAGCGTCACAGCAGCAATGGGGGAGGGGGAAGCAGAGGCCACCCCCCCACGGAGCCCGCTGGGTGCGGTGCGGACCCCGGCTGGCACGGGCGCCCGCGTCACCCCCTCGCGGCTGAGTGAAGGGACACCGTTCAGAGCAGAGAGGCGGCTGACCACAGGCCGGTGCAGGACCACCGAACGTGAGCTTCCAAACCACACACCTGGCTAAGCCGTGAGGTCCACGCCTCACCGGCGGACAGCCACGGCAGGCTGGCATCGCCGGACACTCAGAACATTCCAGAACGGACAACTTGACCTTTAATGTGCGCCCGCACCCGTTCCCCTCCCTGTAACCCCCACAGGGCGGGCACCCCCTCACGCCCCGTTCCCTGGGCTGGTAGGGGACAAGGCCAAGTGCTACCTGGCCGCGGGACCCCGTGGCCCGTGTCTGGCCACGTCCTTACAGCACGCGTTCCCAGGTGCACGTGCTGAGGAGGGGCAGGTTTTCAAGCCCACCCACCCCCTGCCCCCCACCCCCAGTGGACGAGGCCTGCCGGCACCTGGGGACGGAAGCGGCTGGGAGCACCCTGAGCACACCCACCCTGAAGGCTTCTCGGCCTCTCCGCTCTCCTGCTCCCAGGAAGCCTCTGCCCTGCCTGGCACCGCGCACCCCCTGCAACTTCACCGACAACGCCAGCCAGGGCCGGCCGCACAGGCAGGGGGTGACCGCAGGGGAAGCAGGCCAGCTCCCGCAG
This sequence comes from Tamias sibiricus, assembly GCA_025594165.1. Lineage (NCBI taxonomy): Eukaryota > Metazoa > Chordata > Mammalia > Rodentia > Sciuridae > Tamias > Tamias sibiricus. The sequence goes on along the minus strand of CM046658.1, from coordinate 11,730,758 downwards.
CCCACGGAACCCGGCTCTCCGCGCCGCTGGGCCACCGTTCGGGATTGGAAGCAATAACGTACCTTATTTGCAGTGCTGCGGGCTTCTAGCAATAACTGGATATTTCTCCAACTTCCTGCTAACGTGCGATCCATTTTTGAAGACAGATTCTCCACGTATGGTTACAAAATAGAATTGTTTTTTTAAGACAAAAGAGAACAACAACAAAAAAATCCCTGTGGTTTTCTTTCATCTTTCATCAGCCGAGCTGGAGAAGGAGTGGGGTCAGGAGGCACGCCCCCCAGGACGAGGTCAGACGGAAGACGTAGTTCACGTGTGAGCAGGGCCAAGCGGGGGTTGTGTACTGGTTGTAAAGTATTGTGATAAACGGCACCCGCCGTCTCCGGGATGACACACACACCATAACTCCTGTGGCATACAGAGGGGGAAGAACGGGTCCCCGTCCCCAAACCCTCTACTTAAAATCCCCTCCACTGGGTGGGTGGTGGTGGGCTCCGCTACGGAGAGAAAGCTTCAAAGAACGAGAAGGTTGGCCCCACGGCCCCGGAAACCAGAGGAGAGCAGCTCACGGTTTCGTCAGGTTTTAAAATAAGCAATTACAGCATTACTTTTTTTTCCACTCCACAGTTTCAGTGTGTTTTTTTTGTTGTTGTTGTTGTTTTTTTAACAGTATAGTGACATCTGACTGATTTTGCATCCTGTTGACGCAAGCTCTCTCTTCACCGGCCCCAGTGTTACCAGAACTCGTTTTCACAATCACGTCCCCAAGGCACCGCAGGAACCTGACGTGTCTTCCAGAGGCCTTTGTGCAGGGTGGGTCCGTACGCGTCCCCTGTGGCTGCTGTAACAACTAACCACAAGCCGCCTTCCAGGAAGGCACACTTGCCATCTGACAGCTCTGGGGGTCAGAAGTCGGAAATGGGCCTGCAGGGGGAAGATCCAGGTGCGGGCGGGCCGCGTTCCCGCCCGAGGCTCTCGGGACATTCTGGTTCCCGGCCTTTCCTAGCACCCGGAGGCTGCGCGAATTGCCGCGGCCCTCCAGCGACTTTATTTCCATGACCGCTCCTTGTTGTCACATGATCTGGATAAGTCTCTTGCCGCCCTCTTACAAGGACTTGTGCTCACACTGGGCCCGCCCAGACCATCCAGGATAACGCCACACACCTCAGGACCCTCGACGGCCACATCTCCAAGGCCCTCGTACTATGTAAGGACTTGGGGACTAGGACAGGGACATCTTTGGAGGTGCCCCCGTTCTGCCTACCAGAGTCCTCTATGTCCGTGGGCTCTAGGTCCTTGGATTCAACCAACCTGTATCAAAACCATTATTTATTTATTTATTTATTTGGTACCCGGGATTGAACTCAGGGGCACTCGACCACTGGGCCCATCCCCAGCCCTTTTTTGTATTTTATTAGAGACAGGGTCTCACTGAGTCGCTAAGTGCCTCGCCATGGCTGAGGCTGGCTTTGAACTCGCGATCCTCCTGCCTCAGCCTCCCAAGGGCTGGGATGACAGGCATGCACCACCACGCCCGGCTTTCTAGATATTTTTTTAAAATGTTTTTGAGCCTGTCATCCCAGCCCTTGGGAGGCTGAGGCAGGAGGATCGCGAGTTCAAAGCCAGCCTCAGCATGGCGAGGCACTTAGCGACTCAGTGAGACCCTGTCTCTAATAAAATACAAAAAAGGGCTGGGGATGGGGCCCAGTGGTCGAGTGCCCCTGAGTTCAATCCCTGGTACCAAAGGACAAAAAAAAAGCTGTCCCGACTGATAGAGGCATTGCCAACCTCCTCCTGAGATCTTACTGTCCCTCGCCCATCCTCTCCCGGAAAGCCTTGGTCACAGTGACAGAGGCGGACCTGCAGATGGTGACAAGGAAGCTGCAAATTCCAGCAAGCCCCCAGCCCCTGCAGGAACTTAAAATTGCACAGAGACGATCACACAAGCGGCTGCTTTTCCTGATTTTTTAAAAACGTAACAGTTTGGCAATCATGCTCTGGTGTGACAGGGAACTGTGAAAATGTGTCACTTTGTCTTCTCCAAATTTCTAAATCCAATCAAAAATAACATTTATTAAAAACCCAGGGTGCCTGCCAGACCCCGTGGTGTGGTTTCGAGAGCGCTGACCCCAGGCCTCTTGCACTGCTTTTGCTGGTAGGCAAACAACGTAGCCCATCAGACACTGGACCCCGGTGGGCTGACCCCAGGCCTCTTGCACTGCTTTTGCTGGTAGGCAAACAACGTAGCCCATCAGACACTGGACCCCCGGTGGTCCCTTCCGCCCCAAGCTTCCTCACCACTGAGGGGGATGACTGTCTGGGGACTTTAGCCACTCCGTTCCCTGGGGAGATGGGAGCTGGCCGAGGACGAGGTCCCTGGTCTCACGCCGTTGCCACCTCGCTGCGCGGTGTGAGGTCGTGGGGGGATCTGGTGTCTCCACCGGGCACACTGGGGCACCAGCTAGAAGCCCCAAAGTGACCTTCCAAGGTGACGCAGGGACGCAGGGTGGGAGGAAGCAGGATCTGGAGCCTCAGGGCCACCACCCTCCCTGCCCGCGCCACCTTCCCTACGTGGCTTCACCAAACGTATCTGATAGGACTCTTTTGGCTGTAACTGGTGGGAATTTCCAACCCAAACTAACTAAAGAAAGAAGAAAATTAAACGGGCGGCTGTACCTGAGCTGTCCAAGGCCGAGGGGCTGCCGTGGGCTCGCAGGATGCTAGCCCCCACTGCCTCTCAGCCCATCCTCCTCTTGGCTCCTACCTCAGGGTGCCAAGATGCATGCAGCTGCTCCACCCACCCTGTTAGTGTCCCAGGTCCCAGCGCAGTAGTCACTTCCTAGCAGTTTTCGGGGCTATTGCCAGAAGGACAATGGGTTTAGGTGGAGGTACCCCATTTTATATTTATTCAATGTGTATTAGGTATGAAATCATGTCAGACAAATAATGACTTTCACATCTGTCGTACCCTCAGCTATATCACCTTCTTCAATCTCTGTAACATCCTTTCAAGACAAGGCATGGTATCATCTTCCATTTTATTGGTGAGGAAACAAAGTTTCGGAGAGGTTAAGCGTCTTCGGCATAGACACACAGCTCAAACACAGAGCTGCGTCTGAAGCAGTCTGTCTGACTGGAGCGTCCACGGTCTGTCTTCTCCACCACAGCACTGAGTCGTGGTCCACTGGGGGGAAGGCACACTAGGGAGGGATGGTTTGTGACTATCACACTAGGGAGGGATGGTCTGTGACTATCTATTTGTACATACACAACCCTTTATGGTTCATAGAGCACGGCAGAGTTTAGCATCTCGTGAAATCCTCACGATGGCCCTCTGGAGGGACAGGCCATCACTATGATCTTTTTACAGCTGAGCATACCAAGAATGGCCAAGGGGCTTGTGTGAGGGCCCTGTCTTGTACTGTGTAGCCCCAGTGAAATTCGGTTACCCATGTTTCCCCCCCCCTTTTTTTTTTTTTTTTTTCCGTACTGGGGATTGAATCTAGGAGTGCTTTAACACTGGCCTCAAACTTGCAATCCTCCTGCCTCAGCCTCCGAATTGCTGGGATTGCAGGCGTGTGTCACCATGCCTGGCTGCAATCCATACCGTCATAGAAGAGTCTGGAAACACTCGTGGACAGTTGGCTTACCGCTGGACGGTGGAGGACCAGGCCCAGTGCAGGTCAGCGGAGACCCCGACACCCTGGGGACGGCTCACTTTACCCCCTCCTGTTACTCCTTCCCCCGTTTCCTGAGTTTAGCTGGAGGCCCAGCCTTCCCTCCCCGAGGGACACTAACTTTAGGGGCAGTGTCCGGTGGTGCGGGGACTTCTCCCCAACGCGGGTTCAGCCACCAGAACTGGTGGCTTCACGTCAGCCAGGGCAGAGAGATTGACACCACGGGAATCGACACATGCTAGGCTTCCGGAGGGGGACGCGGGCGCCAGTTTTGTTTCTCAGCAAAACCCGCTGTCAACACTCCCCAGCCGCTGGCTTTGCTGGCCCTGGGCCCAGGGCAGGTGGCTCGGTTAGGTCTAAGTAAAAACAGCTCAGCACATGCTCCCTGCCTGTCCTCCCGCCCTGCCCTGGCGACTGGATCAGAGTCAGGCGTGTGATCCAACTGCTCCATTCAGACCTACACCCGGGACTTTTTCCTTTTTCCTTGCAGGTTGTTCAGTGTTGATGGAATATTACTCGGCCATGAAGAAGAATGAAATCATGGCATTTGCTGGTGAATGGATGGATCTGGAGACCACCACGCTAAATGAGATAAGCAATCCCCCCAAACCAAAGTCTGCATGTTCTTTCTGATATGTGGATGCTGACTCACAATAAGGAGGAGAGAACAGAAGTTCACTGGATTGGACAAAGGGGAATGATGGGAAAGGAGGGGGATGGGAATAGGAAAGAGAGTGGAATGACAGGGACACCGCTTCCCTCCGTCCGCATGTGAACGCACGACCAGCCAAGCTCCACATCACGTCCAGCCCCACGACGGGGAAGTCACCCTCCCTGTAGGTGTAACGTGTCAAGAGGACACTCTACTGTCACGCGTGTCTAAAAAGAACAACAACTTCAAAAAAGGCTGATCAGTGTCAGCAGCAAGTCCCCGGAGCCCGTGGCGGCATCTTGGGACCAGAAGGAGGGGTGCCTCCTGGGGTTTGGTCAGCAGAAGGGGACACAACCTGGCAGCACTTGGTCACTGCCTGGAAGGGCCCAGCTCCTGGAGGTTCTCCGTCACGAGTGACTCGGGATTCCTGCCATAGTCACATCCCAAGTGACACAGAAGAGAAAGAGCATCAGCCTTGAGGGGAGCCGCTGCTGTGGAGGGCAGCGTCAGTAAACGCTTCCTAAACGCCTGACGGTAACAGAGAGCAGCCGCCAGCACCTTGCTCGGGGACCTCTGGTTGAGACACCCTGTGTGATGGTCCAATAATTAGCCTCAGAAGGAATGTTCTGTTCACCTGCAAATGCCATGATTTTATTCTCTTTCATGGCTGAGTAATATTCCACTGCGCAGATATACCACATTTTCTTCATCCACTCATCTACCAAAGGGCATCGGGGTTGGCTCCACAGTCTAGCTATTGTGGATTGTGCTGCTGTAAACACTGATGTGGCTGCGTCCCTGCAGGATGCTGTTTTCAAGTCCTTTGGGTATAGACCCAGGAGTGGGATAGCTGGGTCATAAGGTGGTTCCATGAATGCTAAATAAAGTTAGCCAATCCCCAAATCCAAATGCCGAAATATTTTCTCTGATATAAGGAGGCTGATTCTCAGTGGGGTTGGGACGGGGAGCATGGGAGGATTAGAGGAACACTAGAAAGGCCAATGGGGAGGGAGGGAGAGGGGAAGGGAGGGGACAAAAGGGTGAAGAAGAGCGGGCACGGTGGGCGCACGCCTGTCATCCCAGCACTTGGGAGGCTGAGTCAGGAGGATCTCGAGTTTCAAAGCCAGCTCTCAGCAATGGCAAGGCACTTAGCAACTCAGTGAGACCCTGTCTCTAAATAAAATACAAAAAAAAAAAAAAAGGGCTGGGGATGTGGCCCAGAGGTTTGAGTGCCCCTGAGTTCAATCCCTGGTACCACAAAAAAAAAAAAAAAAAGGGTGAAGAAGAAAAAAAAAAGATGGTAGAATGAGATGGATATCATCACCCTAAGTGCACGTATGAAGTCACGAATGGTGTGAATACACTTTGTACACAACCAGAGATATGTAAAAATGTGCTGTATGTGTGTAATAGGAATTGTAATGCATTCTGCTGTCAGATATAACAACTTAGAATAAAAAAAAAAAAAAAAAGGAGGAGGAGGAATGTTCTAGATGTGATAGAGCTTCCGGTGTCGTGGAGGGGGACCGACGGGAGCGTGAGATGCTGGCAGCAAGACTGCCGGGACGCAACGGCCTCCGAGAGGCAGGATCGAGGCTCTCTGGCCGGGATTCCTGGTCTCCAAGCAGGGGAGGGCGGTCCCCGCAGAGATGAGGGGGACGTGAAGCCGCGCAGGTTCCCCAAAGCGGGTCCCCTGGAAGAGGCCGGGCCTTCTCCAGAGGAGCCCCGTCTCCATGTGCATCAGCCGGGCACGGTGGCGCACGCCTGTCATCCCAGCACTTGGGAGGCTGAGTCAGGAGGATCTCGAGTTCAAAGCCAGCCTCAGCAATGGCAAGGCACTTAGCAACTCAGTGAGACCCTGTCTCTAAATAAAATACAAAAAAAAAAAAAAAGGGCTGGGGATGTGGCCCAGAGGTTGAGTGCCCCTGAGTTCAATCCCTGGTACCACAAAAAAAAAAAAAAAAAGGGTGAAGAAGAAAAAAAAAAGATGGTAGAATGAGATGGATATCATCACCCTAAGTGCACGTATGAAGTCACGAATGGTGTGAATACACTTTGTACACAACCAGAGATATGTAAAAAATGTGCTGTATGTGTGTAATAGGAATTGTAATGCATTCTGCTGTCAGATATAACAACTTAGAATTAAAAAAAAAAAAAAAAAGGAGGAGGAGGAATGTTCTAGATGTGATAGAGCTTCCGGTGTCGTGGAGGGGGACCGACGGGAGCGTGAGATGCTGGCAGCAAGACTGCCGGGACGCAACGGCCTCCGAGAGGCAGGATCGAGGCTCTCTGGCCGGGATTCCTGGTCTCCAAGCAGGGAGGGCGGTCCCCGCAGAGATGAGGGACGTGAAGCCGCGCAGGTTCCCCAAAGCGGGTCCTGGAAGAGGCCGGGCCTTCTCCAGAGGAGTCCCGTCTCCATGTGCATCTGAACGACGAAACCACATAAAATGCCCGCGTTGCACTTGGGACAATAAATGAAAACTCTTTTGACATTCGAAGCATTCCATGTCTCTGTGCTTCCAGAGAACGGTTCCATTGAACTTGAAAGGGGTTTGCAGAGTAATCCACGTTTAATGTTATGAAAGCATTTCGCTCTCACGTCGGGCTTTATCTAAATTTTTAAACAAGGCCTAATTTACAGGCCCCGGCCGACTTGGCAACCTTCCCGCGATCTCATTGAGAAAGGCCAGGGCTGCCTATAGGCTGCGGCTGGGCTGAAAGACCCCTTTGTCTCGGGTGCCAACGAAAACCCAAATCGCTCCAGCGACCAAAGGTCATCCTTTCATACCGACGCGCAGAATCTATGCGCACACGCGGGCCACAGAACTGCCCCCCGCCGCTGTCCCCAGGAGCTGGCCAGGTGCAGGTCTGTGGCAGAGGAAGGGAGGCCCCCTGCCCGGGGAGAGGAGAGGCCAGGGAAGATGGCCGCATCCTGGGAAGGAGGGGGTCACGTAGACCAGGGCCAGAGCCCTGTGTCCCCTCGCCCACGCTCGTCAGCCGTGGGGACACGACACCGTGACTCACCCGTGACCCGAACGCAGAGCGGCTCCTGTGGACAGAGAAGAAGCTGTGCGTCCAGGAACGGCCTCCTCCCCGCGCCAGCTGCGTGCCAGGCCTGGGTGCGGAGCCGCCTGCCGCTGGCTGTCGGGGGGGCCCCCCATGGAGAACAGGACACCCAGGGCACCTGTGTCGCCACAGACGCAGTCAAGGGGGAAGCGGGTGGGCTGGGAGTCACTCGCCACTGGTTTATTTGGTGTCTTCAGGAGGTGGACGCTGTGCTAAGCTCTGGGAATGTAAGGGGGACAGGACCAGGCGCAGTCCCCGCCTTCGTGCAACCTGAGGCACAGCTGGGAGCCAGCAGGTCACATCAAGAACCATCCAAGGGAAGCCGGGCACGGTGGCGCACGCCTGTCATCCCAGCACTCGGGAGGCTGAGGCAGGAGGATCGCCAGTTCAAAGCCAGCCTCAGCCATGGTGAGGCACTTTGCAACTCAGTGAGACCCTGTCTCTAAATAAAATACAAAAAAAGGACTGGGGATGTGGCCCAGTGTCGTGGCCCCGTGCCCCTGAATTCAATCCCTGGTACCAAAAAAAAAAAAAAAAAAAGAGCCATCCAAGGGGAGTGAGGACCCCGGGGCAGAGTCTCTTAAGTCCTGAGTTACACTGTGTCAGGCCTGTGCAGAAATGCCTCCCTGGGCTTCCCAGCTCCTCGCTCCACATTCTCCCCAACTTCCACGCTCTGGCCCAGCTGCCCTTCTAACCTTGACCTCATCACTTACTAGGTGCTGCCCCCGACCCCCTCCAACTTGCTACATCTTAGCACCGTTAGCCCCTTGTTTCCCTCAAGCACACAAACAGGCTGCAGCCTCACAGGCCTTTGCACCTGCCCTTCCTCCTGCTTGATGCTTGGGCGCTCTGCCCCACTCCTTTCCTCTCTCTCCAAGAGGACTCCCCTGATCTGGGATCCAGATGAGCCCCAGACTCTTCTCTCTGTCTCCCTCCTCCTCCTGCTTATTTTCTTTGTCTCACCCCTCGTCCGTCCGGCAGATGCACCTTCTGCCCGCGCGTCTGTTCCCTGGCGTCCCCCCAAGGCCTCCAGTGCTCAGGGGACGCTCGCGGAGGGTCACAGCCAGCGCACCGGGAGCTCACGGGAGCTCGCTCTCCCGCAGAGTCTAGAAGCCTCCCCGGGGTGGCACTTAAGGTCAGAGGGCTACTCTTTTTTAAAATTTTTTCTTTTAAGGCTGCCCCGGGGAGCAGTGGGCATGCCCAGAGGCTGGAGAGGGCGGGCCCGGCTCTCCATCCGGCTCTGTCCTCTGAACCTCCACCTTCCCATCTGCCAATGGGCACACGGGACAGCAGGACGGGCTCCTGGGAGCAGCGCGTACCCAGTGTGGTCGCCACCGGAGCCAGCTGCCGGACGGCGCCTGTCCCCACGGGCTGGTGGTCGGAGCTCCCCGTCTCCACCGGGCTTGGCACGAGCGGACGGGCCAGACTCTAAACCGATGAATTTAAACAATGGTGCCGCCTGATTGACAGCCCAGCGCCATTAATTCAGCCTCATGTGTTCAGGCAGCCCGAGAGGGACAGGGCAGAAGGGACGGTCTCAATGACACTTGCACACTGGCGTTGGCTTCCCGGGCAATCCCGCAGCTCCGTCAGGGACCGGGGAGAAAGAATTCTCAGGGGCTGCGCCAGCGCCGAGCCCCGGCACACGGCTGGAGGCCAGCGACACCTGGCTCTAAAGCCACGGGACACATCAAGCGTCCCTCAGAGTCCCTTAGGTCGTCTGAAAAGTGAAGAGCAAGAAGCGGTCAGGTCGGAGTAAGGGTGGTGTCCTGGGAACAGCCAGCAGCCGAGGTGTCGGGAGCCTTCGCCCAGGTGACCGCCGTGCCCTCTGCCCACATCTGCTTGTCCCCAAGGAGGCGGGAAGCAGACAGTCACCTGCGCGAGTTGGTCCCTGGGAACGAGCCTGGGGGGGCCGCAGGGACCGCCGCCTTCTTTCATGTCTACTAATCGCCTGTGAGTGGAGAGACTTTTAAAAGGAAGGGTGATAATTGAAATTTCACATAATTACATTTTAAAGTAACGCTTTTAGCATCCCCAACCTCAGTCAAAACTCTCATCATGTCAAAATAATCTGAAAGTTTTTTTTTTTTTTTTTTTTTTCCTCCTCCTTAAGCAGAGACAGATGAAACACCACTGGAAATCTTTTAGTGGCTAATTATAAATGAAGCCTCTTTGGGGCTTTTGAGGGGGGGAGGTTTCTCTCTGACTTCTCGGCGTGGGTCGTTTGGTCCCCTGCTTTTAACCGGTTCATTTTCCACTCGCAGAGGAGGGTCACATTTCTAGCCTGGCTGTAATGACACCCAGAGCACTGGCCCCAGACGGGGCTGAGCGAGGACTGAGGGGCTGCTCTGCTGATCGGGGGGTACGTCTAGAGTGCAGCGGAGGCTCAGCCCCTCCACGAGCCGCCTCGCGGGTCTCACCAACGGCGTGAGCCTCTGAAACGCGTGCAGAAGCTTGGACAACGGGTCACGCACACAGAAAACCGGCCGGAGGAGAAAGTGCATCTAGCAGAGCCCTCCCCAGGACCCGGGGCATGTCACTGAGCAGCGGGGGTCCTTCCAGGTGACACAGGCTGGCGCCTGCCATCCTCTATATTCTGGTTTCTGGCAGAGACAAGCAATTTCCCTGTGATATCTAATTGTACACACCGGACATCACTTCATCAGAAGCTAAGCATTGGAGCCGGGGCGCGGTGGCGCTCGCCTGTCATCCCAGCACTCGGGAGGCTGAGGCAGGAGGATCGCCAGTTCAACGCCAGCCTCAGCGATGGCGAGGCACTTAGCAACTCAGTGAGACCCTGTCTCTAATCATATACAAAAAAGGGCTGGGGGTGTGGCCCGGTGGTCGAGTGCCCCTGAGTTCGATCCCTGGTACCAAAAGAAAACAAAACAAAACAACAACAAATAAAACTAAGCATTGGGGCTGGGATTGTGGCTCAGTGGTAGAACGCTCACCTGGCAGGCATGAGGCACTGGGTTCGATCCTTGGCACCACACATAAATAAAAACAAAGATATTGTGTCTACCTAAAACCAAAAAAAAATATCTTTAAAAAACAAACAACAAAACACTAAGCATTTGTCCGGGCAAAGTTCTGGGTAAGGCTGCTGAGATCAAGTGGCAGCAGAGGCGCGGCCCTTCGCCCTGGGGTGGCAAAGCCGCCGCGAGTAGTACCAGTCCTGTGGAAAGCCGTGCTCCGCGGTGCCCAGCGCAGCAAGCCACAGGCCCCGCTGTGGAGCGCCCTCTGCGGAGACGGGCGGCTCGTGCTCGGCTGTGACTCTGAGGACTCTGTTACCGTTTGTGTGACAAATGACCGAGCTCTCCTTACTGAGTCCCCAGCAGCTAAAGGCACACCGTGCGGGTCACGCATGGTCCCAGGAGATTCTGTAGAGTCTTCAAGACTTTTTATTTTAAGCCAAAAAAAAAAAAAAAAAAAAAAAAGAAAGAAAGAAGCAGCAGCAGAACGCCAGCATCTAAAGAGGTTAAATGGCTTTCCAAGGTCGCGTGGCTGCTGCAATGCCGGAGGCAGGGTCTGACCCAGGTTTGTGGGGTTCTCAAGACAAGGCTCGATTTAACACCTCCACGGTGGTTAAGCGAATCGGGGCACGCGGCTGTGGGCGGCACTCAGAGGTCTGGGTCAGTGGGGGGCCGCCCGTGCCCTGGTGGTCCCGTGACGTCACAGCGGTGCTGAGAACGTCCTATTAGCTTAGTGACGTCACGGCCATCCTACCATCAGAGCCTGATGGCTCCTCAGGCGTGTGTGGTGATGCTGGTGGGCGTGTGCTGCCCGCAGATGAATGACGGGCACCCGCAGCATGGGCTCCTGGTGACGGTAAGGGACGATGTCACTGGCTTGTGTGTCTACTGTCATTAGCATGGTTATTTTGGAGTGTACTCTCGGGCGGGTGACGCTAAACGGTGCTGCTGTCTCCGGGGGCGGCACCCAACACATCTCGTTTTCACAGAGTGTCCCGATCGCACCCAGAGGCTGTGTCGCGGGATGGTCACGGGACGGTCACGGGTGCAGGCCGTGTGATCACATGACCTCGAAACTGCCTGGACATGCAGTTCTCAGAACACAGCCGCGGGCTGGGGCTGGGGTTCAGCGGTGGAGCGCTGGCCTAGCGTGCGGGAGGCCCTGGGCTCAATCCTCAGCACCACATTAATAAAATAAAGGTGTTGTGCCCACCTACAACTCTATATGTACACGTGTGTGTGTATATATATAAACTAAACAAACAAAATAAAGGCATTGTGTCCAGAGCCCATCCACGTCGTGACCACAGATAACTGCAGGACTGATTTTCATTTCAGGTGAGGCGTAAAGGTGAAATAGAGATTTTGAAAGGCATTAATTAACATTTTACCAAAATGCAAGAAATCTCGAAGGTACCTTATTTTATTAAACATAAAGCCATTTATCACTGTCGTATTTTTTTTTTCCTAAAGTCCAACAGACGCTTGATATGGAGCAGATGCACATTTTCCCATCCAAATGTCTCCCCACCGTCGTCTCCCCTTCTGAGACAGGGTGCCCAGGGGCTTCCCCCAGGGGCCTCTGACCGCTGACATTTATTAAATGCCTGTTGTGCCTCAAAAGTCGGAGGCACATCTGACTCCAAGAAGCTCACTGGGCATAGAAGAAAATAAATGGGTGCCTTTTTCTTTTATAATTTTCCTTTCCGCTAACTAGTGCCAGGGCAGGGGCGCGGACGGAGGAGCCTCGGCCCCTGGGCTCCCACACTTCACGCCCTGCTAGGTGGGCAGGGTCGGCCTTGGAGGGGTTCTCAGGGTCCGCAGCCCTCCTGGGCCGTGGCTTTTGCGTCTTCTGTCCGGTTCCCAGAGCTCAGCAGAGCCAACCCCACCGTAAAGGCCCACGACCTGGAGGGGTTCTCGGGGTCCGCAGCCCTCCTGGGCCGTGGCTTTTGCGTCTTCTGTCCGGTTCCCAGAGCTCAGCAGAGCCAACCCCACCGTAAAGGCCCACGACCTGGGGACCTGGCTTTCCCAGGGCCGGTGCTGGACAGCAAAGTGAAGGTCAAGCCTGGGACTGGGTGGCCTGGGGGGGGGACAGAGGGGTCAGAGCACAGCAAAGAGGCCTTTGGGGCTGAGTGGTCGCCGGGGGGTTCATGAGACCCCCCTGTGTCTCCAGGAACACCAGGAGTGACAGGAGGCCCGGCTGGCTCTTCCGAAGCGAGCGGCTGGACCGCACCGGTGCATCTCCCGCGTTCAGAAGCCACGCGCGGCACGCGGCAGGACTCGGGCGGGGCCGCCGCCATTCTTAGAGAAAGCTACGTGGCAGCAGCGGTCCCGAAGGCCCTGGCGTGGCTCTGGGGCTGCAGGCAGGGAGCCCCTGTGCCTGCCCTCCCGCCTCTGATAGGCCCCCTTAGCAGATGACAAGGAACCTGGGTGGCCCTGGTGTGTCCTGGGGCACCAGCACCCAAGGGACCCAGGCCCCTCCTCCAGCAGGTGTCTCCTGGTAGCTCTGCTGGGAGCTGGAGGCTCTAGGACCATGTCACCCTGGGGGCCGTCCATCTGTCCTGCGGTTGGGGCCAGTAAGAAGTTCCTTCCTGGGCTGGGGTTGGGGCTCAGCGGCAGAGCCGTCGCCTAACACGTGCGCGGCCCGGGTTCGAGCCTCAGCCCCACGTAAGAATAAAGGCATTGTGTACAACTAAAACAAATAAATAAATATTAAAGAAACAAAAGGAGTTCCTTCCTGACCTGATGCCTCAGCTTCCAGGACGAGCAGAGGTGACGAAGCTTGTGGCAGGCTGGTGGCACTGATCAAAGCACAGTATGTCCAAGTCCCTCTGCTGAGCCGTCGCCACCTGTGTCACCTCTTAGCATCCTCAAAATACCCTGGAATGTCCTCACTCGCCCTTATTTCCATCTTACAGATGATAAAACTCCGTCTGCCCAAGGCCGAGTGCTTTGCTCAAGGTCACAGGCGGCTGCTAAGTGGCAGGGCTGGGGCTTGAACCCGCGGCTGTTATTTGAAAGGCTCTCGCCTGCTGTGATGTGGCAGCTGGCTTCTGTCACCCCGCACTCTTCCTGGTCAGTTTCTTTTAAATCTGTGGTGCTTTGAACTCGCAGAATGAGAACTCCCTTTCAATTTAAATCCCCCACGGTCAGGGGACGGCCGTGGGGAGACCTGCACGAAGCACCTTCCGGTCCGTGCGGATGATGCGCTAGAATTGATGTCCACTTCCAAGTGACCCTCCAGCAGGGTCGCCGGGGGCCGGTGGACTCAAGTTCAATTCCCTTCAACACCACTAATGCTGGGTGACATGGGGCAAGGCCTTGGTCCCCTCTCAGCCCTGGAGACCCCACACAGCGGAGCAGTCAGTACCTCAGAGGATGGCCGAGAAGTTGTGAACCCAGGCCACACCCTGCCACAGAACCCGACGGCGGAGCCAAACACGGTTAAAGTGGAAGGTGCTTACTAGCACGATGCTTGGCCCGCAGTGAGCTCTAGAAACCAGAGCTGGTGTTACTGTTTCTCCACAAGGTCCCGATCAAATGGCCACTGTCCATTTTAGCCAGAGAATATTCTCTCACTGTTGAACTTCCTTATTTTTTTTATTTTTATTTTTTGGTACCAGGGATTAGAACTCAGGGGCACTTGACCCCTGGGCCACATCCCCAGCCCTTTTTTGTACTTGATCAGAGACAGGGTCTCACGGAGTTGCTAAGTGCCTCGCCATGGCTAAGGCTGGCTTTGAACTCGCGATCCTCCTGCCTCAGCCTCCCGAGTGCTGGGATGACAGGCGTGCACCACTGCGCCCAGCCACGGTTGAACTTCTAAAGGCTGTTAAAACACTCAGAAACTCTCTTTCCTTGGGCTGTGACAGAGCTCAGTTGGTAGAGCACTTGCCTCAGGTGCACAAGGCCCTGGGTTCAATCCCCAGCACCAAGGGAGGAAAAAAATCCCCCTGTCCTACCTGATCGAGAGAAACTCTCTTTCCTTGTAGTATATAATTTACGCGTGCAAGTCTCTCCCTAGGAACAAATCAACAAATAGCCAGGTGGAAGCCTACTAGAGACTAGGTACTGTGCACACCACCTCATTTGAGCCTCAACATGAGCTAGACTCTGCTTATTGAGCCATTTTGTGGAGGAGAACACTGAGGCTGGAGTGGTTAAACAGCTTGCCCAGGGCAGAGATCGGCAGCGGAGAGGACTTGATCCTAGGCCACCTGCTCCAAAGCCACTTGCCACTACCTGTCACTCTAGGTCCTAGATTATAAGAGCGGGATCCAGGTGTAACCACTGCCCATTTCCCAAGCCAGCTATTGGTATTGTCGGAAATAAGAGGAATGTTTCACAGTGAGGATGTCACCAATCCCCTGTGCCTAACGTCTAACCAGCAGGGCTCCCTAAAGGACAGGCAGAGACCTAAGATCCTGAGACCTGTCCCAGCTTCCCGCTGCCCAGAAATCAGCACAGCAGGGCCGGTGCCAGAAAGACCACAGGTGGTCGTTACGGTGGCAGCCACAGCCAGCGTCACGGGGTGCTGGCCATCTGCTGGCCGCTGCTCTCCAGGCCCCAGCCACCCTCAGTGTCCCCCCAGGTGCTCTCACCAGTCCCACCGTACAAATGATTGAAATCGCTTTGATTTCAAATGGGATTTTCAGAGCCTCAAACAGTTTCAGCTATCTGGTTTCTCCCTAAGTTTGTGATTTGGGGAGAAAGAAGATGGCATCTCTTTGTGGAGAGCCCCCGTGTAAGGGTAAATATGGAGACCCTGCTACTGTACCGACAGGTGAACGGATGCCTAGTGAGCTTAAGGTTGTAGTGCCTTGACCTGAGGAGCTGAGACGAGGCTCAAATTGAACTTCCAATGACTCAGTGCCACGGCCCACAACAGCCAAGAGGTAGAAGCAACCCACATGTCCATCATCAGGGGAGTGGGTATATACAAGGTGGCCTCCCCCACAATGAAATATTATGCAGTCATACAAAAGGAACAAGAGCCATGCCACAGCAAGGGGGGATCTTGAAAATATCAGGCTAAGATGAAAACTGCCCCCTTCCTGATGACTCCATTTATGACATGTCCAGTACGAGCAAATCCACAGAGACTGGTGGGTGCTGGGAGCTGGGAGGGGCAGAGCAGGGAGCTACTGCTTCCTGCTTGCAGAGCTTGTACTCGGGGTGATTAAGAAGTTCTGGAACTAGACCATGCTGACGGTTGTATATTATATTTAAGGCACTGAATTGTACCTTTAAAAATGGTTCAGTGGTCAAAATGGTGTTCTGTGGATTCAACCACAACAGAAGGAGGATGATCCGATCACGGCCGGTTCTCGGGCCTGGGGAAGCTGAATCCGCCGCACCTTGGCTCTTGGCACCGCCCAAGTCCGAACCCGCCCTGCGCGCTCAGCTCCCAGGCATTCTCCATCACACCAGCCGCCAGCCAGACACACGCTGGCTCTCCTCCCAACGAGCCACGCGGTCACCCGCGGTGTCCCTGGCCCTGCAGGGCACAGGGGCAGATGGCATGCTGCATCCTGCCAAAGATCCTCCTGCACCTAGAGCAGCCGCCGGCCCTTCGAGACTCAAGCAAAGCCTCCTTTGGGGACTGTCACCAGGCCTGAGCAAAATGTCCCCCGTGGTCACTTCCACACTGGCACGTCCCTCGCTCATTCCACTCACGCGACCCCCATCACGGCACGTCGTGATTTTATGCTTTGAGGCGAGACAACAGCACATGCAGGCTAAAAATAGTAGCTCTGGGGTCACAGGCCAGAGTTCCAGTGTCACCTCTAAGACTGTGTGACCACGGGCAAATGGCTTCACCTTGTGCCTCAGCTGCCTCTGCGGTCACAATCAGGCCACTGATAAAGGTCGGTGTGAGGCTGAACACGGAGGTCGGAGGACAGAGCCTCGTTCCTCCTCGGCACTCAACAAGGGCTGGTGCCGGGACTGTCCCCATCATTGCTGCCATCCTCCCGCCACTGGGCCTTCACGAGAGCCACGAGGCCAGCCCAGGCCCTGCAGAGAGGTGCCGCCTTTCACTGATGGGACAATGGGGACTCCGACCGCCAAGTGACCAGTCCCAGCCCTGCGAGCGGCTGTGCCTTCCTACGTGGGACCCTCACTCTCACCACCAGAACACTCCAGGGCCACCAGCCAGTGCTCTTCCAGGGCCACATCTCACAGGTGCCCAGATAGAAGTGACCGGCGAGACAGAACCAAGCTCAGTCCCCAGCGGCCCCCTCTCGCTCTGCCCCCCCCTCCCCCGCTTAATGACGAGAGCCCGCGGCCCCAGCAGGCGGGTCATAAATAATGGAGGAAAGGAAGAATCCAGAAAGTAACTGCGGGTCTGTGGGCGAGGCCGCGGGCCCCCTCTCCCAGGGAGGGTCGGGCACGAGCGGTGGGAGATCAGAGGTCGCCGGGCACGTTTAAGGTGGGCGCAGGAGCGGCGGGTGCCCAGGGAGCCCCTCTGCTGCTGCCACATGGGAGACCCCGTAGGTCAAACCGCAAGATCAAGGAGGACACGAAGGCTCCGTCCACGCGGGGACTTGTACTTGGGAACCAGGATTCCGACTCTAGCGGCCACCTCCTTGCGTGGCTTTGCTCCCACGCCCGAAGACAGCCACGCGCGGGCACTAGAGGGCTTCCCCAGGGCGCCGCGGGCCAGCGTCCACACAGCTTCAGAGGCACAGAGGATGTCTATTGTCCCCTCAGCGTGTGCGTGCCAGGCACGGGGACTCACATGTACTCACGCAAGGCACGGACTGTGTGTCACAGCTGCGAGGGACCCAGCCAGAGGCACGCTAGCTAGGAGGTGGTAGGGCTGGGTCCCGTTAAAGGGACAGTCACAGAGCCCAGGCTGGTGGCGGCTTTCCGACTAAACAGAAACAAAGAGGGGGCTTCTACCCCGCGGTGGCTAGAACACCTTCTGAATGACCACAGGGTCGGAGCCGCCTTGTCCCCTGGCGGGGCGAGAGGCAGCCCAGACAGCCCCCTGGGAGCCGGCTGAAGAGCCAACAGCTCTTTGATGGACACCCACCACCGTATTCCAAACGGTCAGGAGAAAAATACATGCAAATGAGGCCTCGAGGGCAGGGACCCGGCCTTCCCAAGTGCATCCCCCTGCACGGAAACGTCCTGGTTCCGTCCCCGAGCTGAATACTTCACGCGAAAGGCAACCCTGAGATCGCAGCTCCAAGAGACCCTAGGGAGGACAATCAGGATGACAAATGGAGCCCTCCCCCTTGTCTCTCTGAGACGCCAAGAAGTGCGGGTGATGGGTCGAAATACCCACACAAGCCCGGGGAGCCAGCCTCGGGCTGCCGTGATTTACGGGCCCAGGAACCCACCAGCCTCACCTTTATTTACATTGCTCTCAGCCCATAAACTCCAGGAAAATTTAGTGTTTTAATTTGGGCATCTGGCTTGTGCTTTTTTTTTTTTTCTAAATCACACACTTTTCTGCTCCCTAGAAAACCAAAACAAACCATGAGCCTGTACCAGACGGCTCCGGATTCCACCTCGTCTAAGAATGTTAGTTCCTGGCGACACAGGAGGATGTGTCTGCGGTGCTCAAAGTTTCTTTCTTTTTTTTTTTTGGTACCAGGGATTGAACTCGGGGGCACTCGACCACGGGGCCCCATCCCAAGCCCTTTATTTGTATTTGATTAGAGACAGGGTCTCACTGAATTGCTAAGTGCCTTGCCATGGCTGAGGCTGGCTTTGAACGCGCGATCCTCCTGCCTCAGCCTCCCAAGTGCTGGGACGACAGGCGTGTGCCACCGCGCCTGGCTTTGGTGCTTGAAGTTTCTACAGCACAGCTCTGTGCACTGTGTGGACGCCAGGTGGGGTGCATGGCATGGGGTGGCTGGACCAGGAGGCCAGCAGGTGCCACTCTAGCCCGGGTTCTGTCATGAAGCCCCGTGGCCTCAGCTGGCCCACTCGAGCCTTCTGGCCCTCGTCTCCCCACCGGCACAGCACAGCCAGCAGGCGCTGGCTTCAGACACGGCGGGGCTCCCTATCCCACGTGGCAGCTCCGTTCTGGGGCTACCCTCTCTGCCACCCTGGTGTTCAGGTCCCTCTCCTGCACGTGTCCCTGGCAGAGCTCATACATTTCCGTCATTTTCTGCCGATCCAGGGAAGATGACATTCCCCCAATGCCACCACCTGTCTACCTTAAGGTCCTTTGTAAGGAGGAACCCATGAACTCAGTGATGCTGTTAAGAGTCAGAAGTTGGAGAAATCCAGAAATAGAAGAGACTTGAGAGGGGTCTCACCCAAAGTGCTCGCTGGGCCACCCCCCTAAGGGGCTACCTAGGTGCCTCTATGAGCACAGGTGTGGGGGTGGCATGCCCCACACTTTGGTCACCCAATTGGCATCACGAGCCACCGTGGAAGTTTGTAGTCCCGTGGCTGGGGACTCAGGGCTAGAATCCGGGTCTCCTGATTCTCAGCCGCGGTCTTCCCTTCTCTGGCTTCCAGCAGGTAGTGCACGCCTTATCCGCCCAGGTCCCTCGAGGGCCCGTCGTGGTACCTTGTCAGTCAGAACGCGCATCCTGAATGTTCACTGAATACACCAAAGAACGAACTCAGGCTCCTCTTTCCTCAGTGCCTGCGGGGAGGCCAGGCACTTAGGAACGTTTATTAACGACATTTTACAGGGAGCGCGGCCGGGGCCAGGTGGCGTGCTCAGCACATGACAACCCTCTAATTTCATCTAACAGCAGCCCGGGCGGCTCAGGACTGGCATCTTCCCGTGAGGGACCCGAGGCCTCTTCTGGTAAAGCAAATGCCCACCTCGCCCAGCTCAGCAGTGGTAAGAGAGAGGACATTCAGGAGCCGGGCGCGGTGGCGCACGCCTGTGATCCCAGCACTTTGGGAGGCTGAGGCAGGAGGATCGCGAGTTCAAAGCCAGCCTCAGCAATGGCGAGGCACTTAGCAACTCAGTGAGACCCTGTCTCTAATAAAACACAAAAAAGGGCTGGGGATGTGGCCCCGTGGTCGAGTGCCCCTGAGTTCAATCCCTGGTACCAAAAAAAAAAAAAAAGAGAGATAGGCCATTCACCCAGGTAGGGGGCTACAGAGGGTCCCGTCCTACACTTTAAACGTCAAGCTTCCCTAAATCAGCACCTTAGTTTGTTCCAAGAAATCCCTCCCAGAAAAACCAGGGGGGTTCTTTCCTAGGAATTACTTTTTTTTTTTAACATCCGTCCAGATTGCACCCACATGATGACTGTTAAACTCTTCGTTCTCTTTGAAGGACCATCTCACGCACGAAACCCAACGAAGGAAAGATTCCTCCCAAGCAGAACACATTTGGTTTTGCACATATTTTCCCCCAAAACACCTAACGCCAATGCAGGAGCTGCTTTGCCAACATGCCAGGCAGGTGGTCATCCAGGCTACGTCTGGCCTTGGCGTGACTGTGTCCTGCTGCTCAACTTCATCCTTAGCAAAGTTGGCCATCTGTGAATGGAAACCTGATTCCCTCCAATGCTCCCTGGAAGTCCTGCTACCCCGCCAGCTACCCACAAAAGAAGAGAGATGAAAACCATTCACTAGGCCCTTCCAGGTGATCTTAATTGCAGGTAATAAGCCATTGTTAAAAGGAAGGTTTATTATAAGAACAGTGTGGACCAGCTTAGGGTGTTTGCAGCGGAACAGGGAAAAAGGTTTTGCACATGCCACCGTCTCTCATCAATCTGGACGCTGCTGGAGAGATTAGGCCATTATCCAGCGCTGGCATAAATGAGAAAATGATATGATGGATCACATGCTTGAGGGGTTTTAGGGCATAGCTGGAGATGGGGCAGGATGATGCTAGTTAGGGATGGCAACTGGCCAATCAAATCATGGTGCCCGAAATCTAGTTTGGGGCCAGTCCTGTGGTTCTGACTATAACTGGTGTTTTCCGGTACCCACGCCAGCCAGGAATTTTTGCAGAGTTTTCTTTGAAGCCTCGGGCCCAGGTGACGGACGAATCTGATTATGTCACAAGGAGGCAGAGATGAGTTCAAGACACGGAGGAATCCCTTAAAATCAGGGGGAGACCCAGAGACCAGGGCCAGGGCTACAGTTTCCCAAGGTGTGCCGAATCGCTGGTAGCACACCCGTCTAGACATATCCAGTAGCAGCAGTGCCCTACCCAAGGGCCACAGAGACTCTGGGTGGCCAGAGAGAACCACAGGAAGTCCAAACCCTGCGTATCTCCAGGACGCTGCCTGTGCACAGAACAAATCATTTTTCTTGCAAGTATGTGGCATTATTTTTCAAATATGTGCAAATGCAGAGAGCGGATCCACCCAACAAGGCTACTGCAGGCAATGGAATCGTTTGCATTTGTGTATTTTCTCAAACAGATTGGAAAAAACACAGCCGCTAATATGCATTCATTCTCTCTCCATCTCTTCCTCTCTGTCTCTTCATTACAGACGGGAATCACTGTGCCGGGGGGGGAGGGGGGGGCAGGAACATTAAATCTGCACAGAAACTGATGGCATGGAAAAGCCACCTGGGCCGCAGTTTAGACCAGTGAAAACTGGCCCCTGGCTCACGTTGAAAGTGCGTGCATTGGGGCTGGGGTTGTGGCTCAGCGGTAGAGCGCTCGCCTGGCACGTGCGCGGCCCGGGTTCGATCCTCAGCTCCATGGACAAATAAACCCATTGTGTACAGCTGAAGCAAATAAATAAATATTAAAAAAAAAAAAAAAAAAAAAAAAAGAAAGAAGGTGCGTGCTCACCCACGAGGCAAGCGGTCATTTTGTCGGCACCGGTTTGTGAGACACAACCTGTTTCCTGTGGGTACGATCTTCTGCCTCGGCTTGCTGGCCTCTGGGACTGGAAGTCCTCAGTCCTTGAACTTGCTGTTTGGTCCACACACCCAGGACTTCTGCATGTACAAGCCATTATCTGTGGGCTCAGGTCACAACCTCACAAGTGAGTCTGGGGTTCACGTGTGTTAAATGGGAGGCACCGTCACTCGACAGGACGCCTGGGGAAGCGTGGCACCTCCCAGGAACCAGGCCTCTAAGCCACACTGAAATGTCACGACAAGAACCTGCATTATGGAACAAAAATAATCAACATTGCCTTTGAGAGGTCTATTTATTTATTTATTTATTTTTGGTACCGGGGATTGAACTCAGGGGCACTGGACCACTGGGCTGCATCCCCAGCCCTTTTTTGTATTTTCTTAGAGACAGGGTCTCACTGAGTTGCTAAGTGCCTCGCCCGCCATGGCTGAGGCTGGCTTTGAACTCGCGATCCTCCTGCCTCAGCCTCCCAAATGCTGGGATCACAGGCGTGTGCCACCACGCCCGGCTAAAATTGTTCTTGTCAGGTCTTTTGGTCACAGCAGTGGCAAAGCCGACCAGAACAGGGGTCTTATCAGCCTCCTGTTACGGAGGAGGAAGCGGAGAGCTGGGATGCCCGGGCACGTGGCCAGGGCGGAATCAGGCCCAGCTCCCGGCTCAGGCCCACGGACCCCTGCCACGGTCCCATGAGAGACACGTGACCTCCTTGCTCCTTGTCTCATCAACAAGGAAACTGAGGCTCGCAGGCCAGTGCCTCGCCCCACATCACCATGATGACGACTGTCCCTTTACAGTCCTCTGCAGGTCGGTGATGGGGACTGAACACAAGCGACTCCCCCTCAAACCACAGAGCTGCCAACAAATGTCCCCTTGTCTAGTCTCCTCCCTGGTAGTTAGTGGCTTATGTCTGCTCCTTTAACACTAAGGCTCACATCTAATTCACTCGCTTACTCATTGAATCACCATTTATTAAGCTCCTCCTGTACGCCCAGCTGGGTCAGAAGGTGAATGGAAGAGACCTGTGAGCCCAGGGGTTGGCCACCTGGTTTTGTAAAGAAGGTTTTATGGGGACACAGCCAGTCCCCTCTGTCACCCACAGTCGAAGGCTGCTTTGCTGTTTCAGCAGGAGCAGATCTGAAGGGTTGCCACAGAGACCCCGACGGCCGAAAATACTGATGGCCCTTTAGAGGAAAACTTCGCCACCTTCTGGGTTGGCTCCGCCATTGGAGCCACAACAATAAAACCCCAGGGTAAACTCCAAACGGCAGCAAGATGCGCTTTCATCTACGCGTGCAACGCCAGGAGCCGTTAGCCATCGGGAATCCCACCCCTTCGTGCTAATGGGCACCTCAAACTTGAAAGCGCCAGAACATTTTGATCTTTAAAAATACTTCCGACTTCTCCAGACCCCATTGTAAATAGATCTTCAAACAGAGTTCAAATGTGTCTTATTTCTATTTTGCGTGGTTTGGAAGCCGAGATTCCTTCTCCCATTGAGACCCCCGCTGTCGTCGTAGCAGCGGAGGAGTCAGGGCACCCGAGTCAGGGTACCCGAGTCGGTCACCCGCGGCACGGCAGAGCTGGTGGGGCTGACCCGCCCCTCCGTTCCTCGACAACGCACAGCAGAACATCCGTTCTGATCTTCCCAGATTTTCTGCCGCACTTTGGCCTTTGGATGAAATTCCTGAGTCCAAGATGCGGGGCGTGAACTTGAAGCAGCAGGAGGTCGACCTTTGCCCAGGCAGCTGTGGCCACAGCCGAAGAGAAGCGCGAGCGCGCCTCCCTAACCAACTGTCAGAGGGGTGCAGAGTTCCACCCCACGCACGTGAGATGCACCTTAGCCCAAAGACCTGCTGGAAGAGGCTCTGCGTGTCTCATGGGGTCTGCAGGAAGGGACACTGAGGAGAGAAGGGACATAGTGACAGCTGCATCCTGCTCCTAACACGAGACGACGCATGTCCACACAGCTGGGACCACAGGTCTCCCCATGGGGGTCTTCCCAGACTCCAAACCCCTAAACTGCGGTAGTATGGGGTGCGAAAAGTTCTCCTGCCACACTAGATCCACGTTCCCATGGCGCACGTGCTTGTCCCCAGATGCCCACCTGCTCCGAGAGGAGGCTGGAGGAGGAGTCTCGAAGCTCAAGTGCGGAGAAGCCAGGTGGCTGGGAGACAGCTCAAGGGACTGCAAAAGCCACTGGATTGACGGAAGGATTTGGTGTAAAGATTGGGACTTAATTAGGAACCATGCACTCTGCCTCTGCCCTGGGCCTGGGCAGGGCCTCTGAGGAGGGGGCCCGGTCTGGAGGTGATGGTGTCAGCATCCAGGCTGCAGCGGACTCGGGCCCACAGGCAAGGCGGGACCTCACCCAGCCTCAGCTATGGGGTCATCCCTCTCCCACTCCATGGGGCTGGAGGAGACTCTAGCTGGACTCTAGCTGGACAGCCGGCCTGGCGCTCCCTGGCCGGTCGGCTCCAGGGCCGTGCCTCTGTGCCCCGGGCTGAGAAATGACAGCTTCCTCTGAACTCCCAAATCTAAAGACGGGTCAAATATTTCCATTTTTTTTTTTTTTTCTTGCTTTCACGGAGGAATAGGAAAAGCCACCCACTGGATGAGCACGTTAATTACAATAATCGATACACACACGACCCCAGGTCAGTCCTCAGGCATCCTCGATCACCCTGTGGGACCACAGTGCCACCCCCCAAGGGTCAGTGCCACATCTCAAAATCTCATGCCTTGCTGCCATCAAGGGCGAGCAAGGGCAGAATTTCAAAGGGCAAGAATGGAGAAGAGGAGAAAAGAAAAAAAAAAAAGGTGGCACCCGTCCCACCGCGTTCCAAGTCACACGTACTGAATTAAAGCAAATGCACCTTGCTCGATGGCTTCAAAGGGAAAAAAAAAAAGTATAAGTTAATCAAGTAAAATGAACGAACTCATTTGTTGAGATGACATGAAGGCCCAGTCCTAGCCAAAATACAAGGAGAGGTTATTGTAAAAGACGTGGGGCATGCCCGCTCTGAATTCACATTTTTTTTTCTTATTCTCTTAAGAAAGAGACAGAACATTAAAAAAAAAAAAAAAAAAAGCTATTATTCAAGCTCTAAGCCCTGTATCATTTACATCTTGCTTCTCCTTGCGATGGGCTCTTTCTCTGGGTGAGTAGGTCCCAGCTAGTGGCTCTCCTCAGCAAGGTCCAAGCCCAACTTACCCCAAAAGTTGTATAATTTAATAATCTGTCATGGTCGGCTTTAACCTTTAGAGGTGAAATTAATGTATTCCCCACCCCTTGCTTTTATTATGTGTCGTCACTGTCATGCACATCAGAGAGGGCCCCTGGATGTGTCGCTTCCTTGTCTATTTTCTCATTACACCTGTCTAGACCTTTATTATAGAAAGTAATTACGTTTCCAAGTCCGCCACACCTCTGGGCCATCAGCATGCTCGAGATAACTCGGTCCATATCTCTATTAAATCTGTGGTCTCTGGACCTACGTGCCAAGTCTTGCAAGATAGAAGGAGACGGAAGAGAGGAGGAAGGGGGGCGGACAGTGCACAGAAGGGAGACCCTCCCCGCTGCTGGCACGCCTTGGGCTGCCTGGCTGTGACGTCCGGGTGCTCCTGTTCTCGGGAAGGGGACCCACTCCGAGGTCAGGAGAACTTGGGTTTCGATCCCTTGTTCTCCCACTCCTCCTCTGGACGCTTGGGGACCTTGGACACGCAGCTTCAGCCTTCACCCAGATTCAGTGTCATCGCTGGAGGAAAGCAGGTGGTGACGAGGCCTCCCTCCTAAAGACCCGAAGGTGAGCTGAGGCAGTGCCCAGGAAGCATTCTGCGCGGTGGGAAAGCCACAGATAGGTCACAAACGCAGGTTGTCACCGTCACCGCTACTCTACCCTCTGATCAGCCCACAGTCTCCCCAGATGCCAGCTCGGATCCGGGGAACATCCTTGGTCCAAGGGTGACTCGGACCCCTGCGGAGAAGGGAAGGAGGGGTCAGGTCCGCCCTCAGCTCTTCGGCCTAGGCCTGCGGTGGGGCACTGGGGAGGGTCTCACGGGGGAGGGTCTCACGCATGAGCCCAGCTCAGCACTCTGCCCTCTCGCCTCTGGCCAGGCGCAGGTCCTTCCTGGCTACAGAGTCCCCTGCTGTGACAGAGGGTCTTGGGACAGCAGAGCTCCGCTGCCTGGCACTGAGAGAGCTGGTGCCACCACGCACAACCTGACGGTCACGGCCACGCATCGGCATTCCAACCATAATGGTTTCTCGGAGAGCAATGAAAAAACTCTCGGGTGCCACAGCAGCTGGTTGACAAGAGCAGTCTCCGGAGTCTTGTTCACCTGAGTTTGCGTCCTGGCTCCGCCACCTGCGAGCTCAGTGACCCTGAGCCAGTCCCGCAACCTTTCTGTGCCTCGGTTTCCTCATCTGTAAAGAACAATAAGCCCAGGTGGTTTAAAGGATTAATTGAGGTATTGTGGGCAAGGATTTGGAATGGCGCTTGGTCTATGAAAAGTACGCACCCAACTAAAATCACCTGACATTAAATTAATGATCCTCATGGTAACATATATAATGTGACAAGTAGACCAAATTCTAACTCGGTACTCCTCCGTCTGTCCACTCGTTCAACAAGTACCGCCTGTGCTTCCGTATGTGCCGGGCACTGTTCTAGAAAACAGGAGACAACAGACGGAAGTCCCTGCCCTCGGGGGGTGTCATTCTTCCACCTGAGGTCTCCCTTGAAGTCCCCACTAATGCCACGGCATAAAAAGGAGTTTGCAAACAGGGATAAGTTTGGTCCCAAGAGAATATCTGGCAACTCCTGGTGACATTCTTGGCCGTCACTTCTTAGGCCTGGAGCGTTCTACTGTCACCCAGTGGGGAGGGGCCCGGGAGCTGCTCATCATGCCAGCACACACAGTTCAGCCCCCGCCACCAAGAGCTCCCCCTGCCCCACATGTCGGTGCAGTGAGGCCGAGGGACCTGGCGTAAAGGGTCTCTCCTGGGCGTGGTCTTGGGCCACTGGATGCTCCGAAGGTCACAGAGAGAAATGCAGGGGAAAGAAAGGGACATGGGTCAGAAGATTCCAGATCTGCCTGGAGCCCTCCTTCCCAAGTCCAAGAAATACGAGGCTCGGGGTCCAGGGTCGAAATGGTTCTCTCCATTGGTGACACGAGTCTCTGGGGTTGCTAAGCCCGTGACCAGGACCCAGCCACCCCCTTGTCATCCCACCCTGTGCCCAGGTGGGAGGCGTGGTTTCTCCCTGGATGCAGGATCCTAACTTTACAGAAGGGCCCAGAAACTACCAGCCATCTGGGGACACATCCGGCGGGAGGGAGACGAGCCGGGAGCTCCCGTGCGCTCCTAACAGAGCACACCAAGGACGTTTCTGACCTGGGAGACTGGGCCAGGAGGCACACGTGCAACTCAACAGCAGAGAGACCTGGAGGGTTTGAGTTCCTGGCTCCAATCATGTGGCGGCAGAGTGACCCTGGGCGCCCAGGTGGCAAGAGTAAGAGCACTGTCACAGGACGGCCGCGTGCACCTTGGCATCCCCTCTGAGCCTCGGTTTTCCCACATGTGAAATGGGTATAAGAACGGGTTTTGCCTGCAGACGGATCACAGGAGAGCACTGGGCACAGTCCCTGGCCCAGAGGAAGCACCGTGTCAACTTGTGCTGCTCCCATCCCCGTCGTGGTCCTCGCTAAGTCAGACTTAACCTCTCTGAGACCCGGTTCCCTCTTTTGAAAACTGCAGATGAGAGCTGTCACCTCATGGGGCCCCGGCTGTGAGAACGTCCCTTACATGCTTGCTACAGTACCTGACATGTCGTAGGTGCTTATTAATTTTCATTGAAAATTTGGACAGAAACATTGAAATAAGTTTCCATCCACCGCTGCATTAAATGATTCGCTTTGACTGAAAGAAGAAAGGACGGGTTCCAGGTGGCCGGGAACGCCCAGGGTCTCCCGAGGCACCGGGAGGTGAGAACCGCAAGGAAGCGCCGGAGGCGAGTGGCGCGAGTCCGCTGGCCCCACTTCCTTTCAAAGTGCACTTTTCTGTTAATGACTCGGAGTCCTTCAAACCATCGACGGAGCTGAGCCAATATTGGGAACGGAAGGCCTTGGCACCAGCCCACAGAGGTCCCCTGCGCCGGCTCCGATGGAGGGGGAGAGGAGCAGCGGCTGGGGGTGGGGCGCCTCCTACCCGGCTTCTCCCATCCTCCAGCCCGCGCCTGGCCCAAGGCGGGGCAGCGGCCTCGGGGGCTCCTTGCTCATTCCAAGCTCCAGGGTGAGGACCCCCATTCGTCAGAAAGCGAAGGGGTTGGGGCCTTCCAGAAGCCTGACCCCAAGGCCTGGCACAGCCTTGTCGATGAAGACACCGGAATAAATCTAGAAGCAACGATTTCCCACCAGGCAGAAGCAACCAAAGCTCCGCCAGTTCTCGCCAAGCTCACCAAAACTATGTTCGGCGTCTTTCCCGTTCGCAGCAGCTCAGGATTCCGGAGGGGAGGCCGGAGGGCCACGGGGCACTGCCCGGCCTGCCTCTCAGACCCGAGGCTGCATCCAACAGGCAGGAATGTTCAGGTCCGCCCCGCCTCGAGGAACGGAAGGCACTCCCTCCCTGTCTTCTGCCACCTTCTCCAAGGGACAGATGGACCTGGCTGGGGGTCTGGAAGACGGGTCCCCAGGGCTCTTGGCTGCTACAAATCATTGGTCAGGTACGACTTGCCAACGCAGAGGGCCCCCTGTTGGCCTCAAGAAGCTGTCTTTTCTTCAATGATTCCGCTAGAACCCACATTTCAGAGCACAAAGACCACTGTTGGTGGCACCCCTGTCACCCCAAGTGTTATTTGTCCTGATGTTCAGCCCACACAGTATGGGCTAATTTACATTTGCAAGATGGCTTTAAAAACCATTTTTCTGGGCTTAACTGGCAAAAAATGGCTTGCCTGGTATCCGTGGGAGGGGGTGTGAAGCCACAGAATGATGTCCCCACAAACCAATCCTGGCAAGGGTCTGAAAAGAATGCAGGTTGATTTCACTTTCCTTAGCTATATAACCCAGGGATAAATATTTACACAGATAGACAGACACACACACACACACACACACACACACACACACAACATGCAATCGATGTAGCTAAGACCCCAAGCCTGACCTCCCGGGCTCCATAGGACTTTCCGGGTTGGCAAGCAGAGTTCCAGCGAGCAGCTCCCACCCGCCAAGCCCATGGGCCACCAACGTGCTGGCATCAAGGAAGTCCCCAATTGAAACCTCCAAGACTCTGAAAAAGTGCCAAAGGTCTTGGGGGGTGGGGCGAGGAATAGAGACGTCCGATGCTCACCGTGGGATGATATGTGACTAAACTCCTATTATTAAAAAACAGAGTAGCTAAGACTTCTGGGGACAGCAAAGAAGTTCCAGAAAACTGCGGAAAATCATAAATGGCGGAAGCATGAAATTTACCAGAACCAGAAACTTCACTTAAGGGATCCTCTGAAGGCATTTTCCATAGACATTGGAAAGATAGTAAATAATAGCCAATCAATAACTGATTTCAACCACACTGTACCGATCTGTAAGTAATCTCTTTGTGTCCACGCACAGTAGTTTTCAGGAAGAACTCTGAAGCCCTCGCTCACGACACCCTGCTAGATGAAGCAAAGACGTCTCTTGCAGCCCATTGCCCTGCCTGGAAGACTGTGACATGTGCTCAGAGGGGCTCTGTGACCCAGGCAAATGCCAGAGGGCCCCTGAGACTCTGCTACATTTTGTCCCAACCTCTCTGCCATTGGAAAATTCCTTTTTTTTTTTTTTTTTCCAAAGAAGAACTGGGTAAACAAGAGCAGAGACAGGATAAATTGGGAAGGGGACAGCAAGGGACAGAACTTATTTTGCAAAGCAACAGTGTCTAAGCCGGACACGGTGGCGCACGCATGTAATCCCAGCACTTGGGAGGCTGAGGCAGGAGGATCGCGAGGTCAAAGCTAGCCTCAGCAATGGCAAGGCACTTAGCAACTCAGTGAGACCCTGTCTCTAATAAAATACAAAAAAGGGTTGGGAATGTGACCCAGTGGTCGAGTGCCCCTGAGTTCAATCCCCAGTACCAAAAAAAAAGCAACAGTGTCTAGCATCTCAGTATACTGACTCCTCCCATATTTAAGTCACTCCAGAGGTAATTTATACTTCACCAAAGAGTCGCCAGTGTGGTAGTGAGGGTGGATAAGAGCAGCCAGGCCTTAAGTACTAGCCTATTTTAACATCTGGGGAGAAAAATAAAATTTGCATATGGTTATGGGAATTTAGAAAGGTATACGAAGAATAACCCTCTCCCCCTCCCCATTTGAACAAACTCAGTAGACAGGAAATCCTCCACACCAAAGAAAGAGGCTCTCAGCACCTTCCCTTGCTCTACAAATTCAATTATTTCCTTTAGAAAACAATAAATTAATGGCAGTATGCATACATCCTACTGGGCATAAGCATTTTATGTTATATACGGTTAATACCTATTTGAATTGGGTACACTGGTGCTTAATTGCTTCATTCTATGCATAGCAAAGCAACCAATTGAATCTAATATTAGTCATTCATCAGCTAAAACATTTTCAAAGAAACAAACTATGTTTCCCCCTCAAAGAACAGCAAGCATTTTAAACACATTTTCCCAGGGATGTTCCGCTAAGGAAAACAGCTTGGAAATGTTACTTTAAACAAATCCTTTCTCTGGCTACCGACGACAAGATGAATTGGAACAAACGCTGGGCTGTTTTTTTCCAAGCCTCCTTCTGTCCACCTGTCAAAAGCAGTTGTGACCCCTCCAACCCGAGAGGTGGCCTCCGGGGCTGTGAAATGTGCCACCCTGCACGGATGCCCTCGGCACTGTATGCCAGCGTCCTCATTAGGGATTATCCAACCCAGTTGCAGCGGGGAGAGGGAGATGGGCCGGCTGCCAGGCCTTCTTTCAACACAGATTCCGAAAGAAGATCCCGCGAAGTGCCGAAAGCCCAGATTTGCAGCAGCTCACTTTCTAGATTCTGTTACATAGCAACCATGCCAGCTCACAGAGGGTACCAACCAAGTTAATATTTTGTTTAAATGACAAGCTGCACTAACCCTCTAGGAAAACCCAAGTTTTCTTTATTGCAAGGCGACACCAGTTGTCACCACAGGAACAAAACACGCGCAGATGGGTGGATGACGGGGCTTCATTCATTTAGAAGAGAATTTTTGTAAACAACCACCAAAATATTCGAAGGTCAAAGGTGACTCTTTTCCCCCAACCCTTTGTGCTAATATTAGTAAAGGTACATTAACATGCACTTAATATGTGCATAATGCCCTTTAGTTAACAGATGACTTATATAGTTACATTTTGAAAGAGGCTCATTTCATTCAAAACCTTGATTTGAAAAGTGATAAACCAATAGCACCAAATACTCTTAAGGCCTGGCCCACCGAACGGCACCAACACAGACAGACACAAGGAAAACACAAGAATAACTCTGATTGGGAAGAACAGCCCAGAGAGCCAGGAGTCGCTGGGCTTCTGCGCGCCTCCCTGGAGGTGCATTACGAAGAAGCATGAGGAATCCGGCAATCAACCACACTTGAAAATTAACTTGTAAGAGCTCAACACTTTCCCTTAGGAAAATAAAAGCCAGAGCAAAAAGAAACTACCAGAGCAACTCTGCTGAAGGTACTGCTCTCGCCCGAGGACAGGAAATCAAAACAAACAAATCCAAAAACCTCAGAAAGCCTCAATCATGTCAAAACTCTGGAATTGGGGTACTGTCGCTCTAGATAAGTACCTGATGCCTCTCTGGATTGACATAGGGCTTGTTTTCTATTCAACCCTCCCATTGGTATCAAATCATATCAATTTAAATGAACATGTGGCCAACAATTAAGTTGAGCTGAAACCTTTAACATTGTATTTTTTTTTTTTTAATTATAAAACCACTAAGTACCCTGAGTAAAGGTTTTGAGAAATACCCGGGGTAGAAAGATGAGCAATGGCCACCCTCCTTCTTCCAGGTACCGACAGAGGCAGCGTGCGCCTAAGGACAGGACGGAACTGCTGGGTTCGCGTGTCTTTACTTTAGAGCAAGAGATCCAAGGGCTATTTCCATTTCCACAGTCTTGTGCATTTCTGTGGGAGAAAGAAAAAGGAAACAGCCCCTGTTGCTCCACGACAGCACTTTAACCAGCAAGCAGCCAGCGTCGCACTGTCCAGGCTAGGTGTGTGTGCGCAGTGGTGTGGCCCGACTTTCTGAGCACGCCCAGTCTGCAGCTAAATCCAGTCCTCGGATGAAAAGCCACTTAACTTTTCCTTGGCTGAGAAAAGGAGCCATGGTGGGAAATTCACCACCATTGTTCAATGTCCCTTACTACGGCTTTTGATTCTTACCGAAATGCCAGTTCTTAGCTCTTTGCTTAATGTTAGAAGAGTCCCTTCTTAAGTATTATCTTACAGTCTGTCTCTCCCAGTTTCTTCCCCCGCCCCCCCCCCCCCCCCCAGGTCCCAGTGGAGAACGTTCTTCACACACAATGACAGAAGGAGGGATAAATGACAAGAACAACCAGATATCAACCTTGAAAACTGTGCAGGGAGCACACATCTTTCCACCATGATGTCATGGCTACTTTGTTAACAAATTATTTCTCCCAATCTCAAACACTCCTAACAGGCTCCTGAAATACCGAGTTAAGATCTGACTTAGAATGCCATGCAAAACCACCCATGGTCAGGCTCCGTATTGTACTCCACAAAGCACACCAGACCTCCTCAGGAAGGTGGTGGGGACGGGGAGACGGACGGTCAGAAGGTGTCCACATGAAAACAGACCCTCTCTCCACACTTAGGAGAAGCTATTGAAATAACAGAACCAGAAAATCATTTGGAGCCTCTGAGCAATTGGTACCCTGTGCTCCATCAAGTGACATATATTTCTATAAGTGGCCCTCATGGACTGGAGATTTCTTTTTCTGTCCAGTTCTGAATTTCAGCTGTTTCCTTTACAATTCAAATGATGTTCATAACCAGTTTCTGAAAGGTCAATGGGGGCTGGGGAGGCGTTTCTGAAAAGGATCACCTGCTTACCTTTTTACTTTCCAATTCACAGAAACCCAACAGTACATTTTAGGGAGGCCTCCTTCACCTTTAACCCCTGCAGGGGGTTTCAGAGCCTCCTCTCTGTCAATGTCAACACAGACCAGCTGTCTTTCCCCCTTCCTCAAAACTGCAGAGTCCTTCCAAACAGGGGCTCCCTGCAACCTACCATGCAAGCCTCGGTTTCCCCAAGGGCCCATCACTCAACCGATGAGGTCTAGATTTTCCCCTGGGAAACGCTCTCCCTGCTTGCGCTTGCTGGAGATTTCAACTCCTTGCAGAGCAAAGCACCTACTGTTCCTTGATACATTCCACTGCCTGCGCGATCGCAAACGGGAGAAAATAAAGTCCAGATGCAATAGAGACAAGGGATTTGGCATCCGTGGAGAAAAGCGCACACTAGTCCAATCCTCTACCCCAAGCCAGGCGGCAGAGCCCCAGCTCCCTCTGGGAGTCATTCCAAAGGAAGGAGCCTTCGGCGCTGGGGGAACTAAGGCATTCACCCCCGCCGCAGGGGTGAGGGCACGAAAAGTTTGCCACAGAGCTGGGGGCCCTGTGCCCACGAAAAGGCACTCTGCTGCCGGAAGGGACCTGCCGGCTGCACCTCGCTCAGGCTGGCCGGCCGGTGTGACCGTGTGACCCCCAAGCGCACGGGTTTCCTTGATGACAGCAGCCTGCAACTCCCAGCTTAAGAGGGCGGAAAGGGTTACGAGCCACAATGCAAAGCGCTCTCGCCCGGGCGCGGGGGGCGCCGAGTGCCCGGCCACCTCCGGGCCGGCGTGCTCGCTGGCCTCGGCCCGGCCCGGGCGACCCCTACCTTGCGCGCCGGGCTGGTGGTTCTCCATGCTCGCCGCCGCCGGGGCGCTGGTCGCGGCTGCCGGGCCCGGGCCGGGGACGCCGCCGCCGCCGCTCAGTTCCGCCAGTCTCCGGTTGGTGGCCGTGAGTTCCGCTCGCAGGTTGGTCACCTCCTGGCTGGCCGACTGGACCGCCCCATCGATGCGGAGCGCGAGCTGCTCATTGTCTTCCATCATGCTCAGGATTTTGGCCTGGGGGCGAGAGAGGTGACAAAGAGCTGCATGATGCGCGGGGGGCGCGCGGCCGGGCTCCCCCGGCTCTACCTGTTGGGTCCCCCGCGGCCCGGCTGCCCCGCGCCCCGACCCCCAGGCACCGGCAGCGCCGGCTCCTCCGGCGCAGGAATGACAGCGGCGCCTCCAGCCCGAGCCGCGGCGGTGGCGAGGCGGCGGGGGGAGGAGGGGGAGGAGCGGGAGGAGGAGGAGGAGGAGGAGGAGGAGGAGCAGCAGCGATCGCCGAGACCCCGCGGGCGGGCGGGCGCCGGGAGCTGCGCGCAGAGGACACCGCGCGCCAGGCGCTCTCCAGCCGGAGCCTACCATTCGCCGCCCGCTCGGGAGGGGGCCTGGGCTGGGGGCCGGGGACACCCTCCGTCCTCGGCGCCCCCCAACTCCGGACACACCCCCAGGGGGTGGGGGAGGCGGGCCGCGCCCGCGAGCGGGCCCAGGCGGCGCCCCAGGCGAGGGAGGGGGCGCCCGAGCCGAGGCCGGCCCTCGGTCCCCTCCCCGCAGCGGTGGGCAGCCCCGCCCCGCGGACGACTGCCCCGCGCCCGGCCGGGGCTTGGGAGGCGGTGGGTGCTCCGGAGAGAGGGGTGCCCTGAATAGGGGTCCCGGGGGGAGCTGGATGGGGCTCGGAGGGAGGGGGGAGCTCGCGCGAGCTCGGGAGCGGAGTTCTGGCTTTGCGGGTTCCCTGAATTGCTGGGGGCCGAGCGGGGGGCCCCAGTGCCTCTCACCTCCGCCCCCTCCCGCCGCCCGACCTGCGCCGCCCACCCCCGGAAGGAGCGCCGTGCGTCCCGGGCCCGGCCAGGCCAGCCGCGGCCTCTCCACGGCCCCCACCGGCTGTGTCCCCAGGTGGAGGGCGCCGCTCAGCCAGGTCCAGAGCTGCTCAGCTGGGCTCCGAACTGGCGGGGAGAGAGACAGGGCGGGAGAGGGGACTGGAGGGCGTCGATGGGGCTGCTTCCCCTTCTCCTGTGCAGAGGAGCGATGCGCCCTGCGGCCTCAGTTTACCCACCGCCTCTTCTCGGCAACCTTCGAACTGAGGTAACCTTATCGTGGAAAAGCCCCTCCCGGCTCCTCGTCCTCTCCCAGAGCGCAGGCTTCGCATTTTTTCACTGGGGCCCTGGATTC
The DNA here is from genome assembly GCA_025594165.1 of Tamias sibiricus. Classification (NCBI taxonomy): domain Eukaryota; kingdom Metazoa; phylum Chordata; class Mammalia; order Rodentia; family Sciuridae; genus Tamias; species Tamias sibiricus. Next base: position 11,696,267 of record CM046658.1, on the reverse strand, counting down.
CAGCCACCAGACTTTGTTACCATAGCAAGCTTCATTCCATGCAAATAGGACCACTTAAAGCAGCCAGTGCAACCCCCTGGCCGACAGTGCACCACCATTCCTGCTCAGCCGACCTGGGGACTAAGAGCGTGTTGCAGAAACCAACCAGGGGCTCATGCGTAGGACCAGGGCACCCACCCTTGGGCCTCAATGGCATTTCTTGAAAGCCCCTAAGAACCAAGCCAGAAAATGAATGAAAGTGCTTTTTTGTGCATTGTTATCTCTTTGGACTAAGGATTATTATTCTCCTTTTAGAGGGGAGGAAACTGAGGAGCTGGCAGGAGTAAGCAATTTACTTAAGGGGCCCACAGAAGTAAGTGAGCATCTGATTTCAGTGAGTCCCACTGTGCTCTCAGTAGACCGTGAATGCTACAATTTTTTATTCCTTTTATGTTTTTTCCTGTGGCCACCAACAACCTTTTGCAAGAAGGCAGAACAGTATGAGATGGTGGCGCAGGGGACAGGGGCACAGTTTTCCACTGTCTGCCCTGCTCAGCTGACTGGTCAGTGTGGGTGGGGACTGAGCCGCTGACCAGCCTTTGCTTTATTAGCACAAGTTCTGACCAAACGGACCAACCAAGGCTCCCGGAACTGGTTGGTTCAATCCTTTGAAGGCCTTTGGGTTGCGGGGTAGCATCAAAACCACAGCACTCTGTGGGTCTTCAAAGAGCCGAAGTCATGGTGCAGCCACTGTGGAAAACAGTCTGGTGGTTCCCCAGAAAGTTAAACATGGAATTACACATGACCTAGCAAGTAGGATCCTGGGTGTGGGTGTCCAGAAGAGTTGAAAACAGATACCCAAACAAAAATGTCAGGAATGTCAGGAATGACGTGAACGCTCACAGCAGCACTGTGCATCATAGCCAGAAGGCAGAAATAATCCAAATGGCCATCAATGGACAATTGTGTTTTATACTTAGGATGGAATATTATTCAGCCATAAAAAGGACTGAAGTGTGCCACCATGTGACTGGAACTTGAGAACACTGTTAAGTGAAAGCAGCCTAACACAGACGTCACTTATCGTCAGATTCCATGGACACGAAATACCCACAATGGGCAAATCCATGCAGACAGAGGAGAGGTTGGTGTCTTCCAGGGGCTTAAGGGTTGGGGGAGAAGAAAAGTGGGCTATTCATACTTCATTAATTTCTTAATAGGTCATTAATACATTATTAACTCATTAGTAATCTATTAATACATCACTAACTGCTTCGTAGGTTCTTTGGGGCGGTGAAAATGTTTTGACCAGAGGCGATGGCCACGCAATACTGTGAATGTACTAAATGCCATCGAAAGGTCCACATAAAAGTGGTTGGTTCCATGATATCACCTCTGGTGGGGCACTCGTCAGAAGGAAGGGTAACATCTGCTTCCAAGTGTCTCTCCAGCTTCCCGTGAACTTCTGGGCAGGAGGCGAGGTGGGCCACACACATCCGTGCCACCAGCCCTAGGCAGGTGCTGCGCGTGTGACTGTATGTGAGTGTGTCTGTGCCATGAACAAACTGACCAAGTGCTGCTCATTTTCCTCTCAGTGAGATTAATCCCACACACCCCAATCCAAACCAAAGCCAAACTGGAAAAAAAAAAAAAAAGAAGAAGAAGAAGGGAAAAAAAAAAAAAAAAGAAATCTAACAGGGAGAAAAGAAAACAAAGATGTATTTCTTGGGCCCCTTCTCCCCTCACTGGGATTCCAAGAAACTTCCTTTAGAAACTCCTGGGGTACCTCCTGGGATCTTAAAGAATTTTATTTTTTGTCCCCCCCCCCCTTTTTTTAAATTAATGCATTGTAAGATTATTTCCCCTAAACATGAAAAGAGGACTTTCTCCCTTTCTCCGGATGTCTCTCCTTATGATCACCCCCCAAAGGAAATCTGAGATCAGTTACCCTCTGAGGATCAATTTGGTTTAAATCCAAATGGTTCCTGGCCTCCCTTTCTTACCCCGAGCTTGGACACTGCTCGTCCCTGGTGATCTCAAGCAGCAAAATTGTCCAGGACCTGTGTCCTCTCCCACCTGCCCAGTGCCCTGTCTGTAATCCCCCTTGCCTAGGGGAGGGGCTGGGATGTACTTGCTTGCCTGTTTTGGGGAGACACATATGCACTTTTGAGGGAGAGGGTTCACTGCCTTCCACAACTCTGTTTATCTCTTTGGGGTCCACAGTTACAAGAACTGGACAGGACCATGGGTTCTATTTCAGGGTCTTCCTTTCTGAATGTTCCTAAACTAGCCCCCACCACACACCCCAGTAAGCTGCTGATGTTAAGAACCATTATGATCCAAAGTTCGTGTATTGGAAACTTAATCCCCAAAGTCATGTGCTGATAGCATTGACAGGGGGCCTTTGGGAGGTAATCAGGCAGGGTCAGATGCAGTCAGAGGCTGGGGTCTCTGTGATGGCCCAAGTGGCTTTAGAAGAGGAGGAAGAGGGACCTGGGCTTTCACACCTGCTGTCTCACCATGTGATGCCCTTGTCGTGTTAGAATGCAGCAAGCAGGCCCTCCCCAGATGCTACCACGCCGATCCTGGATTTCCCAGCCTCTGGAAGTAAGAGAAATAAATTTCTCTTTTAAAGGATAAATTATTGAGCCTGTAGATTCCGCCACAGCAACATAAAACAAACCAGGACAAAAGCCAGCCAGAAGATGGATCTGCACCACAGGAACCTGCCACCTTTCCCTCACTGACACCGGTTATCATTCTTGACTACCCAGATGCCACCAAGACCCAGGTACAGTCACCAGCTTTTGCTGGTGTTTGCCAAGCACCTGATCTTTCTGCGAAGCACAAGCTCACTGTGCCATGCCCATCTGTGCCCACCAAGCCTTAGCTGGGCATTTTGTAAAATCTGCAAAAACCAACCCACTTCTAGCTCAGAGGAAGGAAATTCCTAGTAAGGAATCCAGGCAAACAGGCTGACCACTGCAGACAGCCGCGGGCACCTTCCTATAACTTTTTTTTTTTTTTGGTACCAGGTATTGAACTCAGGGGCACTTGACCACTGAGCCACACCCCCAGCCCTATTTTGTATTTTATTTAGAGACAGGGTCTCTCTGAGTTGCTTAGGGACTCGCTTTTGCTGAGGCTGGCGATCCTCCTGCCTCAGCCTCCCCAGCTGCTGGGATTACAGGCCTGCCGCCACCACCACGCTCAGCTGACCCTATAACCTCATGTCCAAACTGGAAGACTTTTGAGATTGAAAAAAGATGCTATGAGTAACAAAGTGGGGACAAGTGGCATAATTCAGAACTGTCCCAGGAAACCAAGTATCCACGGCTACCCTACTCTACAATGGAGTTGTGCTGTTGGTGCTTGAAGGTGGTGGGCCCAGACGGCCTGCTCCAGCTCCTTTCTCGGTTACAGAGACAAGGAGCTCGGGATTCGGGAATGGAGTAGGCAGCTGTGTTGGTGAAGGAGCCGCCCTGATTAAAATCGGAGTCTTTTGCAAATGGCCCCTTCGGCCCTGATGTCTGTCACATAACTTTGCCTAAATTACTGGTGCAAGGTGAGGCCAGAGCCCCGCAAGACTTGGCCAGACTTTGTGGCCACACCCCTTGCTCTTGACCACACCCCCGTGCTCTTGGCCACACCCCTGCTCTTGGCCACACCCCTTGCTCTTCACCACGCCCCTTTCTCTTGGCCACACCCCCGTGCTCTTGGCCACACCCCTTTGCTCGCTAAACTCTTGCCACTTAATTCTTTGTGACCTCAGGATCTTTCTCCATCCTTGTCTTTTCTCTTACCTTTGGCTAGAATGTTTTCAGCTCTCTGCATCTGACTCCTTTTCATCCCTTGGATTTAACATTTGACATTGACCTACTTCATAGCATATACCACCAGTGATCTGTTTTATTTATTTGCTAATTTGTAATACTGTATACACTGGAGGATTTAAAAGATATCACCGTGAGTTTGGCTCACTAGGGTGAAGGTCCTGCTTATCCTGCTTTGTGTTGGATTTCATGGAATTTCCAAGAATAAATGCCCTTTACTTAGGCTAATTTGATTACTTCTATTGCATGCGACAAAATGTCCTGGCTGACTGACCATCCCCCACCACACGCACCCACCAGCTGGACCCGGAGCCCCAGGAAGTCGGGGTTTTGTCCTGTTCTTTCTGCTTCCGCCGGCTTATGGCCATGGGTGCTTCCCCAAAGAGTGAGAGGCGGACCCAGCAAGTCCATCTCCCCCGCGCCCCCCAACTCCGAATCCACGAATATTCTTTCTTCCCTCATTAAAACCTCCTCACTCTCAGTCTTCCCCAGGAATTCCAGTCACATCTTAACTTGCAAAGTACTTTCACAGCTCTCTTCGTATTTTATTCTCGAAACAACTCCATGGAGTGGAGAGGGTACTGGCATCTGCTTTGGGCACATTAAAGCTACTGAAGTCTTCCCCAGGGTTTCTGAGCACCACACACTGCCCGCCTGTGCCTCCACCTCCGACCCCACAGGGCTTGGCCTGTCCTTGCTGGGCGGCTGAGCTGAGGGCCAGGACACCTCGGATATCCCCACACGCAGCCCAGGTTTCCACTGGACTCAGCTAGGGACATCATTTCTGCCTGGCTCTAAAACTGGAGGGCACGGTCCCATCCCTGCACCGCACCCCCTGCGAGGCTTACAACTTTAAAGGCCACTTCCTGCAAATGGTGTCCTTGGCCAGGATGTGTGAGCACACCTCTGAACTCTAGGCTGACCCCAGTGTTTCTCAAAGTCAGGATGAAGCCCTCTGATACGGAATCCCCAGGAGACACTTGATACACCCCCTAAGCCCAGGCCCCCTCCTGGCCAATCAGAATCCCTGGGAGTTGCCCAGCGTGGGTATCAGCATTTGCAACATGCTGCCCAGGAGAACCTGATGCATGGTGAAGGTCGAGACTCACAGCTCTAGGTGCCAATGCAAACCCTGTGAATGCCGGGAGGCCGGCAGCGCTAGGGAGGGCTGCCAGGGCTCCCCACTCTTCCTCTCCTGGATGCCACCGTCCCACGTCTCCCCCACCCCTCCACCCAAGAGTCCTCAGGGAATTCCCCTCTCTCCTGCAGATGGATGCTGTGTTTATTCAAATTGTCACATGGGAAGCCCGGCCAATCTAGGAGATGTATCTCTTGTACATTTACGCGGCTGACTTTGGCTGAGTGGGTTTTAACATGAGCTCTGGGGAAAAGGGCGACGCGTCTCGAAGTCAGGCGCAGCCAGGACGGTGCTGTGGGTGGGCAGTCGAGCGGGAGACAGAGAAAGGGGTGCACAGGCAGCAGAACCCCAGCAGCTACACTCCCTCCCCATCAGCCACCCCAGGACCACACTCATGGAACAAAGGGGAAAAAAGAAAGAGGGAGGGAAAGAAGCAGGGGAGAGGGTTATGGGGCTCCAGGGAACAGCCTGCAGCTGAGATGACAAATGTATGTGTGTGTGTGCTGCGCATGCGTGCATGCACACAGACACACACACACACACACACACACACACACACACACACGGACAGCGTTATTAGGGCGTCGACTGACATGGCCTCCCCGCCGTCTCTCATCCACGGTGGGGTTGGCAGGTGCATCCTTCTGTGTGAGCACTGAACTGCCCCAGCCTCTTCTGCAGATTTTTCATTTGCAAACAGGCCTTGAATAATCACTTCTAATTCCAAGGCTCCTCTGTATGAGAGAGATAAATGTTAAACATACATACCAACCGTAGCCTGAAACACATCGTAAGCATATATACTTAAAGAGTCTATTTCTTGATAGAAGTGTCATTTTTTTTCCCCCTCCTTGACTGTTGTTTGGCTTTTTGATGTGTTTCTTACTGGGCGTGGAGTGGGGCTGGTGGAAGGTATGTATGGTGGCCTGGGCTCTATCACAGGCTGTGTGTGTGGCTGTGGCCAAACAGCAGTGGCCAAACAAAATGTAAAACCTTGAGACAAACGTTTTCCCCTGCAGAAGACCATCATTACACCTCTAAAGAACGGGTCAACATGTGGGTATCTTCCTGCCCACTCCTGCCTGGGTAACTCCATGGGGTGGCCGCCATTTTGTTTTCCAGGGCTCCAGAGGATCTCTGAGAGGTTCTCCCCACATAGCCATAAAGGTTAGGGTCCAGTCTCCCAGCCTCTGTCACACTAGGTCAGTTTCCTTATCTCACCTGACTGAATGTCCCTCCAGCCTGTGGGCAGGACAGTGGTCACAGATCACAGTGACCAGTGATCACAGTCCTCCTCTGCTTCAGCGTGTAAGCTCTGGGTGTGTTAGACATCTGCTCAAGTCCCAGCCCTGCCACGGACTAGCTCTGTGACGCCTGACGCGTTGCTCCACTCCTCTGAGCCTCAAGCTTCTCATTAGTAAAATGGAATATTACCACTGACTCGAGACTTGTCGAGGAATTCGATGAGACAATGCCTAGGAAGCACTTGGCAGAGTGCCTGGTACCTAGAAAGAACTCCCTAGATCTCATCAATAGCACCGAGAGATGCCTGCCATGATGACGTGGGGACCCTGAGGGTTGTAATGGCAGCTTCCATTATGGTCCGCCAACTGTGCTTCTCCACTGATTTCTGCCAACTCAGGCGGAATGCTCCCAACACTGAGGTCACCCTCGGGAGAACACGCAGGGACACGCAGGGGCTCGAGGTTGCTCACGCTCACCCGGCTGAAGGTTGGCACAGCTGCATTCAGATTCAGGCAAGTCCAAGGCCAGGGTCCCCCTTTTTCTTTCCCGATTCGCCCTCTAATACACAAATGCAGCCTCTTCTCTGCGATACTCCTGCAAAGAGCCCTCTGTGTCCCCCAACTCCATGCCCTCCATTCCCTGCCAAAGGAGCTCATGGGCTGCAAGGGCAGGGGAGAGAGCTGCTCCTTTGTGATCCGTGACCAGTATATTTGTGCTTCCAGGCCCTGGAGGCCTATTTGGTAAATTAGTTCTTTTGGCTCACAAAACGGCACCCCAGTGGCTTCAAATACTTAACAGACCTACCCTACATGGGTAATTTATTTATTTTTTTCTTGCTGCTAATAAAAGTTGCTTTCTATGTCTTTGGGGGCTAGGGAAGCGACTGGGACTCTGTCTAAAGATTAAGTGCATCCCGTTTGGTAAGGAGAAATTTCCCAAGCATGGAGATTTCCCGGGTGTGTTTATGGCCGTAGTTTGCTCTTCCCCATTCACTTATTTAGCTAGATGATTGATATCTTTTGTAGGTGAGTTTCTGGCTAGGTGCTACTCGTGCCCCCCACCGACCTGCCCCAGGCTCTCCTGGCTGCTTCTTCCCTCCAAGTTCATTCCTTTTTTTTCCTTCTGGTACCAGGGATTGAACTCAGGAGCACTCGCCCACTGGGCCACATCCCCAGCCCTTTTTTTTTTTTAATTTTTAAAATTTTATTTTATTAGAGACAGGGTCTCACTGAGTTGCTAAGTGCCTCGCCGTTGCTGAGGCTGGCTTTGAACTCACGATCCTCCTGCCTCAGCCTCCCAAGTGCTGGGATCACAGGCGTGCGCCACCGCACAGAGCCTGAGTTCATTCCTTTTATTCCCAGGATGCCTTTATGCACCGAGTTAACCCTGCCCTCCCCAGGACAAGTGCCACTTCCCCCCGACAAAAGGTCACAAAGAGCCGGGCGTGGTGGCGCATGCCTGTAATCCCAGCACTTGGGAGGCTGAGGCAGGAGGATCACGAGTTCAAAGCCAGCCTCAGCCGTGGCGAGGCACTTAGCAATTCAGTGAGACCCTGTCTCTACTAAAATACAAAAAAACGGGCTGGGGATGTGGCCCAGTGGTCAAGTGCCCCTGAGTTCAATCCCCGGTACCAAAAAAAAAAAAAAAGGTCACAAAGAACAATGTGACTCTCACTCAAAACCACCCAGGGGACACTAGCTTATGTACCCACCAAGCTCGTTACAAAGGTGTCTGGCACTGTGGACCCCCCCTTTTTGGGCATTTGAAGCAGTGGTAATAGAATCTTCCCTGGATTTTGCCCCTGGCACCAATACTGCGATCTTCCAGCACTCAAGTGTCCTGGGGAGAATATTTATTAGCCAAATGGCAAAGACCGTTCAATCCAGTGGCCCTGGACTGAACTTGAAGCCTCTGCCCCTGAGAGTCGGGGTTACCTGCACACGTGACTCCGTGGGACCTGTGTCTCTACCTAGGAAAGTGTGAAGTTGTCATATCTAACTTAATTTAACACCCTTTTATTCATTTACTTATTTGATGCTGGGGGGGTGGGCAGTTAAGGAATTTGTAACTGATTCTTGGAACCACAGGGCCACAGTCGCAGTGTGTGTGGTTCAAGAGGGGCTGTCATTGTTCCCAGCCATGTCACTTATGGGCATCCTCGGCCATCCTGGTTCCAAGACAGCGTTCCAAGACAAGCTGTCAGTGTCCTTGCTTTTCAGGGACAAACAGGAGATTTGGCTTTAAAGAGGGCAGGAGGGGCTGAGAAAAGAGGAAGGAGAAGCCTCCTTTCCTCTCTGTGATGAGTTTTCTGCAACCTGTCCCCCGTGTCCGCAGCCCCACGCCCGGCCCCGAGACCACCGGCTGCTTCCCTCCAGCTCTGAATCAGCTGTCCTATCTCCAAGCAGTGGAACTGTCTGGAAAAAGAGCTGCATTCTTCCCCCGCCAGCGAGGCGGGGGGCCCCCAGAGAGAGTCTGGCATAGCCTCTTGACAACTCCAAGAGCCTCGCAGCTTTGGGGAGGCGTGGGGAGCCTGAGCCACCTCTGCAGCGTTGGGGAAGAAAAGAGAGACAGATCTAGGTCCTCCTTCTGTCATTCGTTAGGAGGCATCAAACCAAAGTGGGAACTTAAGTGTCTCCCCAAAGGCGGACTGTCTGGGCCGCGGCCGGCGCACGGGGCGCCTTTGTGCAAATTAGATACAAACGTGCTCTTTTCCACGGGCGCGCGTAGCTCTGCTCCAGGGGCCCGGGCTCAGAGGTGGACCGGAGCCCCAGGGCGTTAGTTCCCTCTGGAAACCATCACATGTGTGGCTCGCCTGTGGGATTCGCACCCTTCTAGCTCAGAGGCTGTCACGGTGAATGAGACGCTAGTTTTAAGATCTCTCTATCATTATTGTTTTAATCTAAAGTAATGTGCTTCCATAAATCCGCAGGCACCTCTACGTGGAGAACACTCTATTCATTGAATCCCAGTGACCATATACATCCTTTCTTTCTCAGTTTTCTTGACTAAGGAGAGGCTGGGTGCGCTGGTAGAGGTGAGACCTGCTTTGGCTTGAATGCGCTCAGCCGGGGTGCCGTGATGATGATAGACGGTGGGTTCTGACTTCTGACCCAGCGGTAAGTATGGCAGGACAACAGGAAGAAGCTGTGGTGCCATCCCCATCTTTCAGATTGGAAAACTGAGGCTCGGCAAGGTTAGTTTACCTGCCCAAGGCCATATGCCACCGACAAGGTGACTCAGGTCAACAGGATGCCAGCGGCCCCCTCTTTACCACTCTTCGGCCTCACCTTCTTACACCTGAGCTTGATGTGGATGCTGCTGAGTGGAACAGTGCGAGAAAGATGGGATTCACACATACCTGACCTGGGGATGGCACCGGAACAATGCACCTTTCTCTGGGAAGCCGGGGGCAACAATTAACGCGAATGTAATGATCAATTTTCTGCTCCCGGAATTTTTTTTTTTTTTTTTTTTGGCACTGGGGATAGAACCCAGGGGAGCTTTATCACTGAGCTAGATCCCCAGTTCCTTTTTATTTATTTACTTTTTAAATGTTGAGACAGAGTCTCTGTTGTTTAGGGTCTTGCTAAGTTACGGAGGCTGGCCTCCACTCGGATCTCCTGTCTCAGCCTCCTGCGTCACTGGGATCACAGGCCTGCACCACTGCACCCAGCATGGATTCTTAGCTTTACCTTTGGGAGAAACCTGGAACTGTCCCATTCACTGTCCTCGTCCTTGTGCCGTCTGCAGCCTCTCTTCCCTTTATACACACCTCTAAATGTTATTCATCAGCAAGTTGTTTGTGGACTTCAGGATTCTAGATCTGGAAGGGACCTGAGAGTTGATGCTTCTTCAAAAAACTTGCTTTAGAAATGAAGGAACTGAGACCCAGGGAGAGAGCAGGTCTCACCCCCACAGCCCACAGAGTGGCAACGTTGATATTATTATGATCTGTTTATATCTTTCTAGGCGGGCCCACGAGCACGGGGGATATTCTGTAAACGTTTGCTGGATGCCTTGAACTGCGGCACTTGGTTCCTCCGTCGGAGGGGGCACATCCAAAAATCAAACTAGCTCTCCTTCTGCTCCTTCTGTTGTAAAAAGCCCCCAAATTGAAAACGAGGTGAGAATCTCCTCTACAAAGTCTCCCTTTGATCTCACACTTCTTTTTCTCGAAAGCGATCGAGAACTTGGCAACCGACTCTTCCAGAAATTAGTAATCAAGCCTCTAAAAATCTCCTCTGGTTATTTCAACAAATTAAAATAAAAAGAAATGAAACATTTCCTATAGCATCTATCCCTCTCCCTCCCATCGGCCCCGCCAGGGACCAGCTGTGTCTATTTAAGATTGATTTTGATCTCCCAGGAAGGATCCGGTTTCTCTGCGCACGGAGCCGCGGCTCGAGATGGCGTGTGCAGTTCTGAGAAGGTGCTGGGGCTAGCGACTCCGGAGCAGCAGAAGCTGGTCTTCCCTCTGGGACGGGGCCATAGGACACCTTGGCTGACGGGGTGCAGTGGGCAGGGACATTCTGCTGCCTCAGGAACCTTCTAGTTCTCTGAGCCTCTGGGGTTGATTGGATCACGGCTCCTCGTTCCTCACCCCCTGCCTCCTAACCGTGTTCTGGTTTTGCCTTTGCCTTCTGACTGCAGTACCTCTCACCGGACTGGGTAGAACACCTTTCCCGGCCCTGCTGAACTTAGCCTTGGCCATCTGACCTGCCTTGGCCTCTGGAAGGTGAGTGAGCTTATAGCAAGCAGGGCCCTGAATGTCCTGGCGCCTTCTGGAGGGGACTTTCTTGCTCTGGGATCTTCCCTGAGATGGGCACCCAGGGCACGGACCCACACAGACCAAACCACAGCTCGCCAACGTACAGACCCACCAGCGAGAAAAGGGGCACTGCTGTAAGCCACGGAGATTCTGAGGCTGTGTGGCACCCAGGAAAACTGAGTGACTGAAACACGCACCTTGACAGAGCGTTGTCCTGCCTGTGCAGTGGACCTTGGTGTCCCAGGGTCCCGATTTAAGGATCCACAGCTGCAAATTCAAACAGCAGCAGACTGAAAATATTGGGGGAAGGGGAGGATAAAAACACAAAACTCCAGTTTCAAAGAGCAAAACTTGGATTCCCTAAATAATACGGGATAACCACATGTACATAGTGCGTCCACTGTGTTAGGGATGATAAGTAGCCGAGGGACGACTGAGACTGTAGGGGAGGGTGTGTGGGAGTCATGTGTGAACACCATGCCATTTTATAGAAGGGCCGTGAGCATATGAGGGTTTTGCTCTGCGGTGGGGGGTCCTGGAGCCCATTTCCCATGGATACCGAGGGATGAGGGTATTTTTTTTTTGCTAGGGCTGCCAGCCCCAAGCATCACAGTCTGGATGGCTCCAACAGTGGAAGTTAATTCTCCCACTGTTCTGGAGGCTGGAAGTCCAAGGTCAAGGTGCTTGGCATCTCCGGAACTTTCTATCCTTGACTGTCTTTTCCCTGTGCCCTCCCACCATCAACCTCTGTGTGTGCCTGCATCCTAATCTCTTCCTTAAAGGACACCTCTTCATATAAATCAGCCTAGATCAGGGGCCAAGCAGATGACCTCACTTTAGTTAATTACCTCTTTAAAGACCCTGTTTCCAAATGCAGTCACATTCTATGGTACTCGAGTGTGGGGGTTTGGGGGAAGGGCACAGAATGTCACCCACAGCCCTGCTGGCCAGCCAGAGACGCTGACCGTGCACTGGCTTAGCCCCAGGGGATCTCTCTGCTCCTGCAACGGGGGAGCCCCATTGGGCCCCTGTGCTCACTCTCTCCTGAGCAACTGGCCTTCCTCCAAGCACAGGGGGCTGGGCGACACGGCCACAGGCAGCGTCTGGCTCACAGCATTGAGCTTTCGCTGCCTCAGAGGAAGATGAGAGCTTCTCTCTGCCCTTGTTCCCAGGCCTATCTTGGCCTGTCCCTGGGCCTGACGCCAAGGCCCTGGTGGAGCAGGCCAGGCGGATGTGCCCATCCCTGAGGCTCCAGGGAATTCAGCTGGTGGCCCACCTGAGGGACAGGGAGTGGGGAGGAGGTCACACTAAAGGACAGGGAGTGATTTAGCAGAAGGAACCCCGGGGAGAGCCAGGCAATGGATGCCCAGGCCCATCACCCCTGTCCTAAGGAGCTGAGGAGCTGGGCCTGCAGGCTGGGCTGTGACAGGCACAGTGACGGGGCGCCCGTTCAGGTACTCAGCCACACACACTGGCTTCACCCCGGCCACCGCGCTAGGCGATCAGCTGTAGGCAGGTCACCTGGCTTCTCAGAGCGGCAGTTCATTCTGCCCATAGAGCTGGGACACGTGCACAAGCGGTGACGGGAGGGTGAGAAGGTTAGGCGAGCCTTCGCACAGGATGGACACCCTGTCCCCTGTGCAGGGGACACCCCAGCGCTGCCCTGCACGCACCGGCCAAGGTGAGGCCGCGCTCCGTCCCCTGCGGCAAGAGCAGGGCTCACCTTTCCCAAGGTTCTGCGGCCACCTGGGACCGGCCGTGGGCCAGTGACTTGGAAGAGAAGCCCAACCCCCCTACTCCCATGTGGGACCACCTGAAGGGCCATCCCAGTTCCCGAGCTCCCTCTTGGCATCGGGCAGAGCACACTTCCCACCAGCTTTGCCTGCCTGCAGTCCTGACTTCCTCGCCCCTTCCACGGGTGCCCCAGACCACGCCCAGACCACGCCAGACCATGCCCAGACCACGCCAGACCATGCCCAGACCACGCCCAGATTATGCCCAGACCACGCCCAGACCATGACCACGCCCAGACCACGCCCAGACTATGACCACCCCAGACCACGCCAGACAGACATGCCCAGGCCACGCCAGACCATGCCCGCTCAGACTATGCCCCTATGCCCCAGACCACGCCCAGACCACGCCCAGACCATGCCCAGACCACGCCCAGACCACGCCCAGATTATGTCCAGACTATGCCCAGACCACGCCAGACCATGCCCAGACTATGCCCCAGACCACGCCCATGCCCCAGACCACGCCCAGACCATGCCCCAGACCACGCCCAGACCACGCCAGACCATGCCCAGACCACGCCCAGATTATGCCCAGACCACGCCCCAGACCACGCCCAGACTATGCCCCAGACCATGCCCAGGCCACGCTCAGACTATGCCCCAGACCACGCCCAGACCACGCCCAGACCATGCCCAGACCACGCCCAGACCACGCCCAGATTATGTCCAGACTATGCCCAGACCACGCCAGACCATGCCCAGACTATGCCCCAGACCACGCCCAGACTATGCCCCAGACCACGCCCAGACTATGCCCCAGACCACGCCCAGACCACGTCAGACCCTGCCCAGCGAACCTCCCAGTGCTGGGAACTGGATCCAGGGGGACCTGAGGGCTTGTGCACAGGGAGCGCTGGTGGCGCTGGTCCTACCATTGTTTGTCCACCCCCCAGCCACCCCCTAGGCACACTCAGGAGGGCAGGGAGTCTGGCAGCCCAGTGCCCAGCCTTGCCTCTGGACCCCCGCTGCTGGGGTCAAGCCTCTCCCCGTCTCCACCAGATCTGTGACCTCGAGCCAAGAGCTTGGCTTCTCCGTGCCTCTATTTTCTCATCTTGAAATGGCAAAATGCATAACAGTTCCTGTCTCGGGGGAGGTTGTGAAGGTCAAGTGAGTTTTAAAGGGTTTAAGGTTGTACGGTTTTGACGTTGGCTCCTCTGCTTCCCCTGGGCAGTGCGTTAGGCGCCCGGATGCAGGGACAGCGTCTCTGCCCTGATGCTGCCGACAGCCTAGTGGCTGAGACAGGTAAGCAAGCACGCACTAGGGCGGAGCCCAATTCTGTGCCCCTTTAACAGCATGTTTTTTTTTTTTTTTTTAGATTTTTAGATTTGTTTTAATTTGTTATACATAATAGTAGAATGCATTTATGCACTGTGATATATCATACATAGATGGGATATAATTTCTCATTTTTCTAAGTGTACATGTTGCAGAATCGTATTGGTCATGTAGTCACATATATACATACAGTAATAATGTCTGTTTCATTCCACTATCTTTCCCATCACCACCTCCCCTCCCTCCCCTATCTTCGTTTCCCTCTCCCTAATCTAAGGTAACATTATTTTTTCCTGGTGCCCTCCCCCCCCCCCCCCCCCGCCGCCTTATTGTGAATTAGCATCCGCATATTAGAGAAAACATCCGGCCTTTGGTTTTGTGGGATTGGCTTATTTCACTTAGCATGATAGTCTCCAACTCCAACCATTTACTGGCAAATGCCATGATTTTACTCTTCTTTAAAGCTGAGTAATATTCCACTGAGTATTTATACCACATTTTCTTTATCCATTCATCCACTGTGGGACACCTAGGTTGGTTCCATAGTCTGGCCAGTGCATTGAGTGTGAATGGAGCTGCTATAAACATTGATGTGGCTGTGTCACTATAGTATGCTGATCTTAAGTCCTTTGGGGATAAGCCAAGGAGTGGGATAGCTGGGTCAAATGGTTTTCAAATGAAGACATCTCTCTCATTGACCCTTGGAACTTCACCTAGTGCATATCCATTAAAATGAAAACTGTGTCATTTTTTCCCTTTCGTCAATACAATTCTTAGGATTAAACAAATCAACAAACACACTCTGGAGACCAGATCAAAATGCAAGAGTCCTACATCTCTTTTCAAAATCTAGGTTAGGAGGCTTCCTACCTCCTTCTTGTGACCAAGGTCACTGGGGCTGTTGAGTAGAACCACTGCTCGGCAATGGAACGTTGTAGAATCTGTCCTCACGGCCCGGATACCGGAAGGAGTCTCTGTAAAGGGGCATCCTATCCTATCATTTGGCACAGGGACCACACCCAGGTGCCTGTAAAATGGAGTGAGAGGTCTCTGAATGTGTAAGCTGGAGGTGACAGTCCCCAGTAGTCCCCTGTCCAGACCTCTCATCCTGCAGAGGGAGAGACTGAGGCTAAAACTAGGAGGTGACCTACCAAAACTGATCTAGCTCAAAAGCAGTAATCGTGAATGGATGTGAATGGATGCCTACTTTATAATGGCAGGGCCTCAGAGCTGCCGGGGGGTGGCGGGAGAGAGAGAGAGAGAGAGAGGGGGGGGGGGGAGAGGGAGAGGGCTTGGAGTCAGCAGAGCCGGGAGGAGGGTCCTGTCCATCTAGAAAGACATCAGAGTTCCATGTAACCCTGGGCCAGTTAGCGACCCTGTGAGCTTCAGTTTTGCTGCTTGTAAAATAGGGAAGTTACAACTTAGGTTACCTAAGAGCCAATTCACAATTTCCAAGGGGGGTTATGGCTCCACAAACCCACTGCAAACTGAAAATATCAGAAGTCAAAAATGCATTTTCTACAGCAAACATGATGAACACCATAGCTTAGCCTAGCCTACCTTAAGTGCTTGGATCACTTACCTCAGCTCACAGTTGGGCGGGATCATCTAGCACAGGCTATTTCTTAGTGAAGCACTGAATAGCCCATGTCATTTATTTTATACTGGACTGAAAATGAGATGAAAAACGGAACAGCTGTAGGGGTACACTTCTGCACCATCACGAAGCCAAAAAAAAAATCTGAAGCCATTGTAAGTCGGGGACTATGTATGCACTGAGCACTTGATACATACCAAGGGCTCTACTAGGGGGGTGTAGATGCGCTGGTGGGGGAAAAAAAATAGTCCCTGACCTTGTGGAGCTCACACGCTAGTCTGGGTGGTGAGAGACAGGTAAAGCTGCGTGTAAATGCACGCGTACATTGTGTCATTGCAGGGGAAAGGGGACAGGAAACGAGGCCAGGCAAAGGCAGAAGAGGATGGAATCAGGCCTCCTTTCTGTAGAGGGTGGCTCTCCAGTAAGGTGAAACTCGAGACCTGAAGCACGCGAGGGAAAAAGCCAGGTAGATTTCTAGAGAAGTAAAGTTCCCGGTAGCAGTGTATAGCCAGTGCAAAGGCCCTGAGGTAGGCGAGTTCTTAAGTGTGTGAGCAATTGCAGGACTGCCACGAGGCTGGGGCAGAGCGAGGGGATGAGTGAGCAGGAGATTAGAGAGGAACGGGATTGGATCAGGTCTGCATGGGGACCCTAAGGACCTGCAAGGAGTTTGGCTCCCATTTTGAGTGAAACGGAAGACACCCAACAGTCCTGAGCAACAGCAGCATGAGCTGTTTATGCTTTAAAATACTCCCCCGGTTATGGTGAGGAAAGACTGTAGGGGCAAGAGTGAAAGCAGGAGGCCATCCGGGCAGCTGGTGCTGCATCCAGCAAGGCACGTGGCGGCTTGAAAGGCAGAAGTGGGGTTGAGGGGGAGTGTGGAGGTGCGAATGGATTCCCACAGATATTTAAGATGGAACCGGGTTGGATATAGTGTGAGAGGAGGAGCCCGGGAGGACTTGAAGGTCTGGGGTTTAAAATATTAGCCGGGCGCGGTGGCGCACGCCTGTCATCCCAGCACTTGGGAGGCTGAGGCAGGAGGATCATGAGGTCAAAGCCAGCCTCAGCCATGGCGAGGCACTTAGCAACTCAGTGAGACCCTGTCTCTAATAAAATACAAAAAAAGGCTGGGGATGTGGCCCAGTGGTCGAGTGCCCCTGAGTTCAATCCCCGGTACAAACAAAAAAAAAAGAAAAAAAAAAGATATATGTATATATATTAGAAGGGTGAAAACTGATTTATGGAATGGGGAAGGCGGTGGAAGGCGCAGCCTGGGGTGGAGTGTATACGCATTTTCAGATGCATGCGAGACATCCAAATGGGTCGTCCAGCGGACACTTGGATACTGGAGTTTGGAGTTTGGAGAACGAGTCTGAACTGGAAATAGGAATGGAAAGTTGTCAGGCATCTTGGTGTCCGCAGGAGGCCGGAAGGGATGGGATCTCCTCACACGCTGATGGGGAAGGGGAAGAGGCTGCGGCCCCCCAGCATTTAGCTCCAAGGCAATGAGAGGAAAAGAAGCACCAGAGACTGAGCCGTGGAGGGAAAATCAGTATGGTGTCCCAAGAGCCATGGAGAGAAAGTACCTAAAAAGGCCTTGGAAGACCTTCTGATGGACAGGTAGGCTGACGAAAGTTGGGGACGGACCAACAATCTAGAATGCAGGGGCCACACGCAAAGGCTTCTGGGAGGAGTAAGTGGGCTGGCGTTCATAGAGCACCTGGCGCACAGTAGGTGCTCAGGAAGTGTTAGTCCCTTCCCTCCAAAACCTTCACATAGCACACGTCTCAGCGTGTCCAACTCACAGCCACCGGTCACTTATCCTGAACTCCCCACAGCCACTAATATTAGTCACACAGTCTTTACCACACGTGGCTACAAGGTTAACAGAGTTCAGAGGTACCTCCACCAGCAGTGGTGAGAACCAAGCTGACTGCAGCACAGTTTGATTACTCGGGGACAAATTCGGTGACTTTGCAAATATCCTGAGTAACTTGCCATGAAAAAGATGTTGGATTTCTGTACCCACGAGGCCCACTTGGTACCGATTATCCCTTCCTTGGAAAATAAACGAGCAACCCTTCCCTCCCACACTTGGCAAAAGGTCCCTATGAAGCAGGGCGCGGTGGTGGCGCACGCCTGTCATCCCAGCACTTGGGAGGCTGAGACAGGAGGATCGCGAGGTCAAAGCCAGCCTCAGCAATGGCGAGGCGCTTAGCAACTCAGTGAGACCCTGTCTCTAAATAAAATACAAAAAAAGGGCTGGGGATGTGGCCCAGTGGTCGAGTGCCCCTGATGTTCTAGAAAATAATAAGGTGGATGGGATGGAGCTCACAGGAAAGGCTGCGGCAGCCCCACCCGGGGCTTCCTGCTGCTGATTAATACCAGGAGGGGAGATCTTTTCCCAGGAGCTCTAAGGAGTCCTGCCTGGCTGCCCCACGAGTCCTCTGTATTCCGTTTCTCGTCCGGCAGTGCACCATCCCCTCAGTTGGTTGCTGTTAATCCTGACTGTGATGATTAAAAAATTCTTTTCAGCAGTGATCAAGCAAGTATGCTTATCCTAGCATTTCCAAGTGTACTCACGGGACGGCCAGAGCCACAATTTTTCAGCATTAATAGGTGTCAGATACTGTACTAAGTACCTTACATTTCTCCCTCATTTTATCCTCTTGAAATTTAATTACTCTAACAATTCCACGAGATGGGCATTATCAACACTGTTATAAGCTAAGGTGCCAAGAGATAAATTCTGAAGGTCACACAGGTAATGAGCAGCAGAGCCAGGATTTGAACTCAAGGACACTGGGGCGGAGCAGGGCACTGGGCCTCTGTTCTGTGTGGCCTTTGGAGAAAAGGTTCATGACTTAAACAGACCATTTTGGGGGGTTCTGCTACCACATCCGACTTACATTTTTGTTAGGCAGGCACTGGGGATAAAAAAGAACAAAGAATAGAACAGAAAAGAAAAGAAATTTTGGTCCCCAGCTTCAGTATATATTATTCGCTCCCACTGTGGGGACAATAGCACGTACCTGCCTACCTTGGAGGGTCATTGTCAAATTCAAGTAAATTAATGGCTATGAACCCAGCCTCTTTCCTAAACAGATGAAGCGGTGTAACAGGAAGTTGATTTTGAAAAAATAAATTCTCAAAGCACATTGAGATCAACGTATTTTAAAGTGATGTATCAAGTCCTAATAAATGATCCAATTGACCTCTCCAGCCTACATTTTAACTGGTATGTGAACCGACCAATGTCCCCGCTAAAGACACAATCAGTTTTTGGTTGCTGTTGACATAAGCCTGCTCTGCTCCCATGACTCGACACATTTAAATCCTTTCCTTTTCAACTGAATAATCACCGAGAATTTAAAAAGATGTATTTCCATTAGCAGACGCCCCAACAGATGACCTTTGAGATCACAAGGGTTTATGCAAATTTTTCTGATTGCTTTTTATCTCCTGACGTATCACTTTCCCTAAAAGTTCTGTCAGTTAGTGTATTTAAATTCTTTTTGCAGCTCCTCCTTGCACTGCTATTTACAATAATGAGTCACAGCTGAGAAGCACTGAAATACTTCGACCATCCGCCAGCCAGAGGGTGATTCTTGGAGAAAGTTGGCCGTGGCTACCAAATGGCGAGGTTTCCCTCCACCAGTGTGAAGTGGAGCCCGGAAGTCCTATTATGGTCAGTTACTTGCCAGGGTGGTTTTCTTTTTAATACAACAGGATAGTCTACATGGATCAAAATTAACATGGACTAATTACTTTCTGTGCATCGGATCCAAATAAGGAGCTCCTTAAATTTCCCCACAAGTAGGAGATGGATACTTTTAATATTCTCAACTGTACAACTAAGAAAAACTGACTTGTCTTTTTTTTTTTTTTAATTTGTTGGTACTGGGGATTGAACCCAGGGGTGCTTAATCACTGAGCCACATCCCCAGTCCTTTAAAAAAAAATTTATTTTGAGACAGGGTCTCTTGCTAAGTTGCTTAGGCTGACCTTGAATTTGTGATCCTCCTGCCTCAGCCTCCCAAGCTGCTGGGAATATAGGCATTTGGTTGCTGAGCCCAGCAAAAACTGAAGTTTTGAAAGGTTAACTAATTTGGCCAGGGACACATAACTAGTAGGTCAGGGAGGTAGAATCTGAACCCAGAGCATGGACAGTTGACAATTAGCCTGGGGACCCCTGCTCTACCAGCCAGGGGACCTTGAGGTTTTGCATCTGTAAAGTGGGATTATCATAATAATCTTGGCCTTGGGCTGGGGTTGTGGCTCAGTGGCAGAGCATTTGCCTAGTACTTGTGAGGCCCTGGGTTCCATCCTCAGCACCACATAAAAATAAATAAATAGGAAAAAGGTACTGGGTCCCTCTACAACTAAAACTATTTAAAAAATAAAAATCTCGGCCTCGTCTCTCTTGGGACTTCTGTGACACTTAGAGGAGTTGCGGGGTGTGAAAACATCTGCAAACCCTCAAGGACACAGTGATGGTCATCTCTATGGGGACATGGGTCAGTGGACCCCAAGACCACTCAATGAGTGGACTCGCACTGAAGATGAAAACCAGCTTTGTGTAACAAAAACAGCCACCTGTCCTGACTGCGGGTGGCCCCTGGGGGCTGCAGCACCGGCTCTGGGAGGGGCTCCTGCCTCCCCACCATCTGATCTCACTCCTCCCAAGCACAGCACTACCTTGGAACTCAGCCCTTCGCAACCCACTGAAGCTACTCCTCACGTCCCTTGTGTGCCAGCGAGATTAGTTTTGCCACCCTCTTTGATTAGTGGCACACTTCCAAGCTGCGGGTGTCTGTGGAAGCAATCTTTATGTTCAGATTTATTAAAGCCACCGTTGCTTTAATGAATTACCGCAATCCAATGAGCCCATAGATAGCTTGTATTTAACTTTTATGTGGCTGCCCTAGAAACCGGCTTGAAAAGCAAAAATCAATGTTTGTGACAAAAATCTCGATACAATTTATTTTGAATGTTCAGTTTGGGATTTGATGTATGCCACTGTCAGATATATTTTATGCACTCGGATGAATTTTATACTTACTGATTAAAGGGGGTTAGCGATATCAGTTAAGAGACAACTTGACAAACCTTGAAAGAAACGTCGTGAAAGGGTTCCCGTCTTACATGTTAGTTCCTAAGCCAGACTGGCTTCTCGTTTTAATCAACGGCACCAGTAGCTGCATCTTCGAACTACCAAAGGGAGGCCCTATTTACCAGTTCTTAAATTAATTAGTCAAAATGCATTTAATTAATTATACCCACTGCGACTATCTGATTCACCAGTAATTGGGAAGCAGCATCTAGGCAGGCACCTAGGTGGCAGAGGAGGAGTGGACAGATTGACTGGGACGGGTCCCACAGGAGACCTTGATCTCAATAAGTATCATTTACTCTTGGAATTTTTGTAGTGTACCAGCTACTATTTAGAAATAACCTGTTCATAAACAACACCTGCAGATTAGCATAAAGTCCCTATTTAGAGAGGTGTCTAGGCAGAACCTAAAATAAGAACTTGAAGCCTCCAGCATTCAATGGCAGCAGGCCACAAGACACTCACGGAAACCAAGACCAGGTGGCTTTTTAATTTTTAGCACTGATCAATTCATCACATAGATGCCCCCCAAATAGGGTTAAGGCTGGTCTGAAATAGCATGACTTGGTACATTCTCCAGAATGTTCGATTTATTGGTCCATGAATCCAGCCACCCATCCATCAACACATCCATCCAGTCACCCATCTACGTATATTTTTCCTCTCTCCCTTCCGTCTTTCCTTTCTTCCATCAATATATCCCTCCATTTGCCCATTCACCCATCTGTGTCTCCTCCCTCCATCCCATCTACCCATCCATCCATCCATCCACCCTTCCTTCCTTCCTTCCTTCCATCCATTCATCCTTCTTTTTTTTTTGGGTACCGGGGATTGAACTCAGGGGCACACGACCACTGGGCCACATCCCCAGCCCTTTTTTTTGTATTTTCTTAGAGACAGGGTCTCACTGAGTTGCTAAGTGCCTCACCATGGCTGAGGCTGGCTTTGAACTCGTGATCCTCCTGCCTCAGCCTCCCAAGTGCTGGGATTACAGGGGTGCGCCACCGCGCCCGGCATCCATCCATCCATCCTTCTACCCTTCTGGTTTTATTAGTTTTTTGTTTACTCTGTGTCAGACACTGTAAAAGGCTCCCCATGGAAAGTTTCTTTTAGTCCTCACCGCAGTCTGTGAGGTCCAACACCAATCTCATCTTCATTATACACACAAAGAAACTAAGGCTCAGAGAGGTCAAGTGCCTGCTTCAAGAGAACACAGCTCCTATGGGAAGGGCAGGATCTTATAGTCCTCTCCCAAATCCAAGGCAAGGGCTTCTCCCCACCAGGACTAACCTGGCTGCCTGAGGAAAGAATCTGCATTGCCAAAGATGGAGAAGCTTAGCATCTGAGGAGGGAAGGGGCTCCCCACCCACGGCGTGTGCGTTCACTCTGGGCACTGTGCTAGAGCCTGAGATGTAATGGCAGACCCGAAAAGCACCAGCCTTCATCCGCCGCCCCCCCACAGCATGGGCCAGCAGAGACACAGATAATAGGTAAGCCACAGCAACCACTGCTTCATGGCTTGAAAAACATCATCCCCAGGACCAGGGAACATCCGGGTTCCCATGGGTGCATCCGGCAGAAGCTCTTTAAGATTCTACCTCCTGACTTCAGCTCCATCCCTCCTCTTGAACCCGGCCGTTGGTTTAACTCAGCACTGGCTGTTTGCCACCTGGACTCCTGCAATGGCCTCCTGGCTGGTTCCCCGACCACCCCTCCACTTGTGTCCCTTTTCCCCAACCACCTGAAACTCCACCCTGCTGCCAGGGTGGCCTTTGTGAGCTGTCATTTTAATCAGCTCTTTTGATGAACCCCTTCAATGGAGCCTTAATTTCTTTTTATTTTATTTTATTTTTTCAAATTTATTTTTTATTCTAAGTTATTAGAACTGACAGCAGAATGCATTGCATTTCATATTATACTTGTAGAGCACATTTTTACATATCTCTGGTTGTATACAGAGTATATTCACACCATTCGTGACTTCATACATGCACTTAGGGTAATGATATCCATCTCATTCCACCATCTTTTTTTTTTCTTCACCCCCTTTCCCCCTCCATCCCCTTCCTCCCCATTGGCCATTCTAGTGTCCCTCTAATCCTCCTATGCTCCCTATCCCAACCCCACTGTGAATCGGCCTCCTTATATCAGAGAAAACATTTGACATTTGGCTTTTTGGGATTGGCTAACTTCACTTAGCATCATATTCTCTAACTTCATCCATTTACCTGCAAATGCCATGATTTTATTCTCTCTTATTGCTGAGTAATACTCCATTGTGTATATATGCCACATTTTCTTTATCCATTCATCAACTGAACAGTTTACCTAGTGTGAATTGTGCTGCTATAAACATTGATGTGTCTGTGTCCCTGTAGGATGCTGTTTTTAAGTCCTTTGGGTATAGACCGAGGAGTGGGTTAGCTGGGTCATAAGGTGGTTCCGTTCCAAGTTTTCGAAGGAATCTCTGTACTGCTGTCCAGATTGGCTGCACCATTCTGCAGTCCCACCAGCAATGTATGAGCGTGCCTTCGTTTCCTTGGGCTCAAGCTCAGATGCCTTAGTGTTGTGGGAAGGGGCATGTGGACCCAGGCCCTGCCTGCCCGAACCCTCGGGTTTGTGCTATGAGCTCACGGGGGTGCCCTTTAGCCTGCTGCTCTGACCCAGCCTCTGCTGCTCCCCCTCCCCCGACGGACTGTCCAGGGCCAGTTCCTTCCTGAAGTCTTGGCTGAGCAGAGAGCCCTGCCCTCCCCCCCTCAGTCCACCTGAAGCCCTTCCCTCAAGTCCTTCCTCCTCTCCTGCAGCTGTCACAGAGAGCCACCCGGGCAGGGACAGTTCCTCCCTCACCTGGGTTGGCATTCTTACCGCCTAGGGATCCATCTTGGCCAACAATGGGTCTGTTGCCGCCTGAAGCGATGGCCGCTTGGAGCAACGAAGCCGCCGGAAGAAGTTCAGAGGCGAACTGGAAACAAACAGCCTTTTTATGTTGATAACTTTTCTCTCTGGCTCTAACAATGACTTTAACACGCACCACACACACCACCAAACAACCAACACACCAAATGGCGCAGACCCGATCAGCAATCTCCGCTCAAGTCCTGCGAGATCCTGGGCCAAGTCCCGTGAGACTACGGAAGGCGGCAATGCCCAAACATCTCCATGGCCCGTAGTCAACAGCAATCTTAGCCAT
Organism: Tamias sibiricus; assembly: GCA_025594165.1. Taxonomy (NCBI): domain Eukaryota; kingdom Metazoa; phylum Chordata; class Mammalia; order Rodentia; family Sciuridae; genus Tamias; species Tamias sibiricus. Next base: position 11,672,336 of record CM046658.1, on the reverse strand, counting down.
CTCCCCAAACAGGGCTCCTGCATGGGTCCTTGATCCAGGACAGTCGAACCAATGAGGCGAAGGACAGGGACAACCTGCCTGGATTTGTGAGAGGCCTTTCCATTGCATGGGGGTCAGCCAAGGTCGAGGAGCAGTCCTGCGATCCAGCTCCACACGCCACTGAGGAAGAAACTCAGGCCAGGGCAACAGACGAACATGCCCGCAGTGGCCCTCTGGCTGGGGCACACCGCCCCGCCCTGCTCAGCCTTCGTTTTTTAGTTGTTTCGAACAGGAGAAGTCCTTGTAGATTTCCTGGGGTCTCTTCAGAGCATTCGAGATGCACACCTAAAATTTTTCATTGGAAACTTGACATCCTGAAATCGCTGCTGCTTGGAATAAGAGCATGTACTTTTAGAGGGAAATTGACCAGACAAATAGGAACCGTTAGACTGAGATAAATAGAATCTGAGCTCCCAGACACCTCCGGCACTGATAACATTTATCTTAATTAAGATATTTTCTCTTAATGAAGATGTTTCCTGTTTCAAATACTAATTCCAAGTGCCTGATTTCTCCTTCTTTCCCCATTCTCCAAAGTGACAATCTTTTTTTGTATCAAGGATGGAATCCAGGGACACTTATCCACTGAGCCACACCCCCAGCCCTTTTTACTTTTATTTTGAGACAGGGTCTTGCTAAGTTGCTTAGGGCCTCACTAAGTTGCTGAGGCTGGCTTTGAACTTGTGATCCTCCTGCCTCAGCCTCCCAAGCTGCTGGGATTACAGGTGTGCACCACCATGCCTGGCCAAAGTGACAATCTTAAGAGTAAAATGCACTGGTCAACTTAAGAGAAAAAGCCTCAACATACAGAATATGATACTGCCGGATGCCAGGTGGATAGTCTATTTGAACTTTGCTGGTTTTATAGCTTTGACCTGTTCGCATCTCGTTCGGGTTGATTTGCGTCTCTAATGCTTCCATTTTGCAGAAAACAGGCTTATGGGAAAGCTCCAAGTAGATTCCTGAGAACATACTCACTTTTTACAAAAGTGCTTAATTTCTTTTTGATGAGCGTGCTCTGTGTTATTAGAATGGTTCAGCTACATTTCCCTGCGTACACACGGGGGCTCAAAGAAGAAGGGGGGAGGCCCTCTGTAGCTTGAAGAAATGGGTTTCCTGACCCTAGGAGAGAGGAACTTAATGAATCAGAAGCCGGTTGCTTCTCATGCATGAAATAGGACTCCCAACCTCTCCCCCGCCCATCAGAGCTGACGAGCACTTGAGCGGTCTGCTACGTTTTCTGGTCGGCTACATCGTGGCTTCTGAGCCGGTGGCTACAGGTGGGACATTAGCGTTCCAGATGGCAGGAACACTTTCTCTATTTCTTTGTTGTCTTGAACTAAAAACGCCCAGAAGAGTGCTGAGTATACAGTAGGTATTTAATGTTTGCATGCTTAATCCAGCAGGTGTTTAGACTTACATAAATAACGAAGCAGAGAGTTTCTTGCCACCTTTAGCATTGTGTTTCTTCTCTCGGAGCACGACCCTCGGCTGGACCACAGAAGTCACAAAGAACACACATTTCTGAAAGGCCCCTAACCTGCCCTGCCTGGTCTTGGGGGTGGCTTTGTCACTGTATTTACAGAAAGTCCCTGCACAGACTATTGTGACCCAGCTGCTGAGCCCATAGCACAAGGAGGCAGATGACAAGAAGCATTGGAAACCTTTGTGCTCCTGCTCCCCGGGCCTGAGCTCTGAGCCCCAAGTCCTATAGACCAGGGATCTGGAGCCGGGAGGCCTTAGGGAGGGTCTCCTCCAGGAAACTGGATACACAGAAAACCTTTTGAAGCCAGGGCCATTCTCCCCCAGGAAGGCCCGGGGTGGGGGGGAGGGATTGGTCAGCCCTTTCTCCTCTTCCCCTGGGTTCTGAACCTGTGCGCCAACACCCCCAAGGCCCCTGGGTCTGACGCTGGTCCCCGTGAGCATGCAGCCTTTGTAGCCGCCGTCTCTGCATGGCTGATCTGCATCAAGAGAGACGAAGCCCCTAAGTGTTCCATTGGCTGCTACTGAAATAACCTGGAGAGCCGCGTTTAAATGTAAAGTGTTACCTACTGAGTTATTCTCAAGTGTCCCACCCACCCATTAAATGCCAGAAATGACTTGGCCTGGCTCTGAAGGGCTGAGCACAGAGGAGCCAGTGGGCATGACGGAGGGGTGCCTTCCCCACGCGCAGGGGCAGCCTTCCCACAGCACCGACTGGGGCTTGTGCGCCCTCCCCAGGGCTCCTCCGGAGGCCTGGAGCAGGTCAGAATCGCGGCCCTCTCCGCACCGGAGCTGGTGGGGCTCTTGGTTCACTTCTAGAAGGAGAAGTTACGTGGGATTTACTGTGGGGCCAAGTGCATGCCAGCCCTGCCCTCCTGCCCTCCTGCCCTGTCTGCACTGCTCAGCCCCAGGCACCAGCCCACCGAGAAGCAAGGGTCATGTGATCAGGGGCAAGTCTCCCTGGGACCCTGGTGGAGGGGCTGCCTGTTCATTCACCCTGGCCTGGAAGTTCACAGCCAGTCGTGTTCCCAGTTCCAGCATCACAAATGAATGCCAAATGAGGGCCGCCTCTGCTGGGGTGGGGTTTGGGGGGTCCCTGCTTTCATGCTGTCTTCCAAAGCCTCCCACCAATCTATCAGGAATCTTGCAAGACACACATGGCCTAGGCACCCCTCGATCTTGACCTCACCTGAGGCATTCAGACAAGTTTTGCCAGAGGGAGGCACCCCAGGAGAGCCCAGTTTACTGAATTAGGCCAAAGCAAAGACAGAAGTTTAAGAGCACCGAGCAGTTTTTGTAGAGTGAATTCCGTGAGCAGAGGACAGAGATTCAATACATGAAAAAGGTGAACAATTATGGGCAATAATCACTAGTTTATTTCTCTTTGGTATAATTATTGCATGAAGGCAGGATTATACTGAGCCTTTTAACCCCAGATGTAATTTTATTCCTCAGTGGTAATTTTTTTTTTTTTTTTAAATCAGAAGCATTCTGAAGACTGTGCTCACAGTTCTTGGTTTTGAATATTTGAGTACAGTTTCGCAAGGCTACATTTGGTCTTGTTTTTAAAAATATGAATAAAAAAAAAATCCAAGTGGAGTGAAAGATTTTTGTCATGCATGAGCATCGGCAGAAATGGGGTGGGGTCGTTCAGTTGAGCTTAGAAAACTAGTTCGTATTAGAAATTGTTAAGAAGTTGAAGTTGTAAGTTTACAGAGGCCAGGGGGAAGCTGGAGATGAGGAATCCAGGTAGGTGGGCGACGACTCGGAGGGAAGGAGAGCAGGTAATGGAATCCAGGGGTGCGATTCGCTCAATGCCCAGGTACAGTGAGAAGCTGAGCCCTTCCGACGGGGCTGGTAGGAGCAGGAGACGCTGCAGCCACCTGGGAAAAGAGTTTGGCCATTTTTCAAAAGATGTTCAGCCCAGAATGACCACGTGACTCAGCAATTCTGCCATCAGGTGTCTGCGTTAGTCAGCTTTCTGCGGTTGTGCAAAATACCTAAGCTGACTCACAAAGAGGAAGATGTATTTTGGCTCGTGGTCTCCGAGGTGTCAGGACATGTGGCTCGGCCCTGTTGCCTCTGGCCCACGGTGAGTCAGCACATCATGGTGAGGAGCGACTGGAGGCTGAGAAGCAGGAGAGCGGAATATCTGAGGTCCCACAGCCCCTTTGAGGGCACACCCCCAATTACCTAACTTCCTTCCACTAGGCTCCACCCCTTAAAGGTTCCACCACCTCCCACAGCAGCTCGGCCTGCTGACCAAGCCCTCAACAACAGGAGCCTTTTGTGGACCCTTCAGATGCAAACTGTAGCAGCGTCTCTCCAGGGAAATGAATCACATACATCCCCACAAAAGCTTGTATGCAAATATCCACAGTAGCATTATTCATAACAGTTAAAAGGCCAGTGTCTATGAATTTATGAATTGATAAATAACATGTGTATTGTATTTCTAGCGAACAGACTACTATTTGGCAAGAAAAAGAAACAAAGTACAGGTACCTGTGACCACAGGAATAACCTCTAAAATAGTCTCTGTGAGTCAGACATAAAAGAACACCCATTGCACACTTCAACTTCCATGAAGTGGCCAGAAGAAGTAAAACTACAGAAAGCAGACCAGGGGTGGCCTGGAGCTGGGGACAGGGACTGCAGGGGGTGGGGCAATATGTAGGTACAAGATTTCTTCTTGGGACAATGACAGCAATGTTCTGAAATCAGACAACTCTAAATACACCAAACATCATCAAATTGTACACTTACAATGGGCGCCTTTTATGGTACATAAATTACACCCTAAATAAAACTGTTACAAGTAAACCCAAACAGGAATGGAGGAACTCAGTGAGCAGAACACCGGACTCTTAGGAGTGGGGAACCTGAGATGGGCCTCCTGGACTTAAGCAGAAAATGGATGTAAGAATCCCGCTCCAGACTGGTCCCAACTCTCCAGCTGCAGGAGAGCTCACCGGTGGACAAGGTCGGGGAGGACATTCCCTGCACAGGGAACGCTGCAGAGCACAATGTTCCGGCAGGATGGTATCATTGGGACGGGGAGCCCAAGGACATGGGAGTAGGCAAGACTGTGGGTATTGAAGGCCCCCAAATGCCCCATTAGGGAGTTGGAACCATATTGTGAGGCAAATCGGGTGCCAAAGTCTAATATGGTTGGTAGCCATATGGAAATCCACAAGCAAAAACTAAAGACAGGACATCCCACACGTCCATGGAGAGCTCTTTTGGGGAACAGGCTGAGAGGTGATGGAGCCGGGGCAATGGAGGAAGGAAGGAAAGGGATCCGTCGGTTTGCTCTTCTGGGGGTGCAGGTGATATGGGCTGAGGACAAGGACAAGTGAGGAGTGGAGGGTGATGGGTGGCTGAGGGGACTGCCAAGCTGTGGCATAGGTGTGGGGCAGAATGGTGGGACCGTCACAGAGCAAACCCAGAAGGAGGGTGAGTTCACCATGGTCGGCTTGGGACAGATGCTGATTATCCCCGCCGGGAGTTCAGAAGAGGGTCATGATAGAGGCATCTTAGGAACCACTAGTCTCAAAAAATAGTTTGAAAGAACACCTGATTGGAGCTGATCACAGCGGCGCACGCCTGTAATCCCAGCACCTGGGAGGCTGAGGCAGGAGGATGGCGAGTTCAAAGCCAGCCTCAGCCATGGCGAGGCACTTGGCAACTCAGTGAGACCCTGTCTCTAATCAAATACAAAAAAGGGCTGGGGATGTGGCCCAGTGCCCCGAGTTCAATCCCTGGTACCGAAAAAAAAAAAAAAAAAAAAAAAAAGAATACCCGATTGGGATCCTTGGGGTAGGTGGTGACACATCTCACTGGGCCCCACCGTGGAATGAATCACTGAACCCAGGTCTCTGGGAGAGAGGTCAGGGCATCTTCATTTTGAACAAGCTCCTAGATGACACCCCCAGGACACATAGGAGGACCCTGGAGGGGTGAAACCTGGACCCAAGGGTCACTTATGATTAGATGGAAGGTGGAAGGGCTGATCAAATTGGCGGGGGACCTTATGGCTGAAGGCCCTGGTGCCTGGAGCAGAAAGTCCCCACTTTGGCAGGCCCCACACCCACACAGGGAGCAGCCATCATGGGACTCTTCTGGCAGCTGTGAGGATACTTGTGTTCTGATTTGACAGCTCACCCTGGTCCGCCTGTGCCAGCCTCTTAACACGCATGTCAAAGTGCCACTTGTAAGGCCTCTCAAATGATCCACGACACCGTCTTGCAGAAATCCCCTCAGAGATGAGTTGTCTTAACTAAAGACACTCTAGAGTGCTATGCAAGCGAGTATCTGGCTTACTGATCATTAAAACAGCCATCTCCTGCTTCCCACAGCAATCTCTGGAATGCACTGCCATATGGACACGTGGGAAGAATGAAAGCTCTTTAATTAATAAACATTGACTGCAAGGGATTGGAAAACAAACACAGGACATTCCTTGCACTTAGTATGTGCTCAATGAACATCTGCAGGTTGAATAGGTTGAATCTACCCACACATTATTCCACCATCCACGGGACCAGAAAGACATCTCACTGAACATCTGCAGCTGTTTTAGAAACTGCAAACCTGATGGAAGGAAATTCAGCCAGGGAACCAGAGATTTCCAGGGAACCAAGCTTAGGACATCAGTGCAAATACAACAAGATAAGCGTTGGAAACTATTCCTACGAGTCTTTCAGAGCCAATCCTATAGTTTGCTCAGATCTATACAAATTTATCCAGGTGAGTCAAGCTATCAAATGTCTGTTGCTTAAAGAACTTTTATCAATTACCCAGAAAATCAAAGCCAGCATACTTCCTCCACACTCCAACCATTTCAGATGGGTCTCTCTCTACTTCCTTTACTGTTGGGATTCGGTCTCAGATGCTCTGACTCTTCAGGCAATTGCTCACAACTAATTCTCCCTTTTCCAAATTAGAAGCACGGATAGCTCCAAATTAGCTGGAAGATTTCAATCTATTTGCCGAACAAACAGAATGGCAGTCTCATGTCCCCCAAGGAGTGAATGCTCACCTAATAAAAGATTAAGATGTTACCACGTCCCTGCTAAGTAATCCTGCGCCTCTGATGGGTCCGTCCCCAGGGAGAGGCAAATCAGTCTCTTGGGCTCCTGAGTTTTTCAAACGTTTTTTCTTTGGGGGTCACTTTTCTTCAACAAGTAGGAATTTCAGGTGTGTGGTTTTTGTTGTTGTTTGTTTTATTAACTTCAACACTGAGAAACTGAAATTGCCAGTGGGCGTGGTGGCAAACGTTTATAATCCCAGCACTTGGGAGGCTGAGACAGGAGGATCGCAAGTTCTAAGCCATCCTCAGCAATGGCAAGGCACTTAGCAACTCAGTGAGACCCTGTCTCTAATAAAGTACAAAAAAGGGCTGGGGGATGTGGCCCAGTGGTTGAGTGCCCCTGAGTTCAATCCCCGGTACCAAAAACAACAACAACAACAACAACAACAAAGAAACAGAGAGAGGAAAACTGAAATTGTCTGGTTCCAGTACTGACTGTTAACCCTGCTGCAGGGAAGGAGACTTTGCCCACGTGCAATCACCCACCCATTCTCTCACACAGCTGATTGGCCCAGGGATGAGCACCTGACCCCACAACAGCCAATCAAGCCAGTGTCCTGAAACAAGACTTCCCGTCATCATTTCTTTCATTCCAAAACCTCCCCCCCAACCCCCAGTCCTGGGTCTCTCATGATTCTCCTCTTCAAATGCCTTATCTGGTCCTTCCATCTCTTGTCATCATCAGCCATGCCCACATCCAGAAGTCACTGGGAAACCCTGCACCGGTCCCGGCTGGAGCATGCTTACTCGGCTGAGAATTTGAGGAGGCAAGGACTTAGCTACGCCCCTTTCAGCTGATTGGACCAGGGAAGGACACCTGACCTGAGAGCAGCCAATCCACAGGCTGGTCACGTCGCGTGGGAAACCTGGTGTGGGTTTTCTCAGCAAGGTTGAGGGTGCTGATGGAACTGGCAGGGGCGTCGCTCAGGGGTGGCACGTGGAGGGTGCAGAGAGGTGTTGAGGTGGCAAGGGTTCATGTTTAATCATGGGACCCTGGCATGGAGAGTCACAAACTTCTTTTCCTGAGGAGACATTGTAATGTCCCAGGAGCCAGAACTGCCTTGGGGACCGTCCAGTCTTCCAGCCTCTGCCATTTCTGATGGGCAGTCTGGCTGTCTCGCTTCTGTCACCCATTACCAGAGATGACAAAAGGAGGGAACCAAACCCAATATCAAACCTCCTCCTTCTCTCTGCTTCCTTTCTCTTAGCTTCTCCTCTCCTTCCTCTTCCACCTTATTTCTCCTTCCTTCTACTCCTCTCCCTCCAGCCTTCCTTCCCCTCCTCCTATTTCTTCCCCTTTCCCCTCCTCCTCTTCCAGCATCATCATCATTGATAGATGGGCTACCCTCCCCCCCCAGAGTTTTCCACATCCTGAGAGAAGCAACCTTGTTTCATTCTTGGCAGGATGTTTCTACCACCACCACCCCCCCCCCCCCCCCCCCCGCAAGAGCCAATAGGCGGGGGTTGGGGTTGTGGCTCAGCGGCAGAGCGCTCGCCTCGCACGTGCACGGCCCGGGTTCGATCCTCAGCACCACGTAAACATAAATGATTGCATTGTGTACAACTAAAGTAAATAAATAAATATTTAAAACAAAAAGAGCCAATAGGCTTAAAGGTCACCCTGTTCTAGGGGCAAAGAGCCAATGGGGTTGCTCTGGTGCACCTCCCACCAGAAAATCCCTATATAGGGCCCTGTTCGAGAGACTCAGACAGAGACACAGAGACACACAACATCAGCTTGTCACTGCTGAGAGGAGGAAGCCACTCAAGACACATCAGCTCGACCCTGCGGAGAGGAAGAAGCCACTGCAGGAGCTCCAGACCCATTGCCTCCAGCCCAGTGGCCGCTCCCAGCTGACAGCTCCAGCCTCCAGCCAGACAGCAGCTGCTTTAGCGGATAGCTCCAGAGATCTTAGCCGGTGCAACCAAGCACCCACCTTCTGTCCAGAGCTTGCACACTCCCCTCTCCCACCAGAGCTTGCACACTCCCTTCCCCTGACTCCCCTCTCCCAGCACCTCTTCAACCTTCGACCAGAGCACCTCTTCTCCGGTTCTGCTACCAGCCACGAAGGCTGTTGAATAAATCTCTTGGCTGCACGGCTGTCCCCGGTGTGATGTTTTGCCCTTCACTCCTCCTCCTCCTCCTCCTCCTCATCATCATCTAATGGGCACTTTCCTTGTGCTGGCCACCAACCAAAGCACTTTAGATGCTAAGCATGCTTAATCCACCACCCTGTGAGGTAGTTACTATTATCATCTATTTTTCAGATGAGAAGCAAAGAAAAAAAATAACGTGCCCAAAGCAACATAGTTCTAAGTGGTGGGGACAGACCTTGAACCCAAGCTGACTCCCAAGTTTGGGCATTCTCCAACGTTCCTTAGAATCTGATCCTGTCAGACCTTAAAAGGATTACAGAGTTCATCTCATCTACTAAATATCATACTTTGGGATTTCATAGGCCAATAAAAATAAAAATTCAGGGAGGATGCATGTGGCGTTGCCAACTTCTAATCTCATCAAGAGAGGACACACAGGAGTATAAAAACAAAGTGCAAACTTTATCATCACTCAAGAACGACTGTTTAATACAAGAAGAATATAGAGGATATAACTTCAGAATCAAGTATCATCCTTGAATAAACCAGTAATTATGAAAAAACTCACTAGGTTAACCTATTTTTCTAGTTTTCCTGCACAGAAATTGAAATGTGTCCCTGGAGCTGCCCTGGGTTGGGTCTTGGACAGTAAGGGTCACTGGTTATTTTCTAATTACCCTATTGCCTGAGAGGAAACAGAGGCTTGGACAGAGTAAGTGACTTCATTGAGGCCACACAAAGGACTTGCAAGCAGATTGGAACTTGATTTCAAGCCTTTTGGTTTCCTTGGCTGAATGGTATTATTTCTGAGCAAAGGGACTGTGAAAGGTCTTTACCTGTAAACAAGGAATGACTGGAGTCTATAAAAGTGTGCTTTTGGAGCCCTCACTGGCAATGGCTTGGAAACTCTGGCCTTGGGCATTCAAACTCAGTCTCAGGAATTTACAGTGTCTTTTTTTTTTTTCTGCCCAGGCCTGTTGCAGCCAGCTCTCCCCACAACCCTGAGAAGACAGAATTCTGCTTTCATCATGAAGATGAAGCAATTGCAGTTCAGGGGGGTCACGTGCCGCTCGCTTGCAAGCAGTCTTCTCAGAGGTGCCAATGTCACCCACTCAGAGGGTGGAACCTGGCTGTCCTGAGGGATGGACTGTGAGACCCGCCTCTCCAGGACCAGGACAGCATTGATTCATCTCCAACTGGGTGTTTCTTCTCCTCCATTTGTTAGGGGGAAAAGCCCTCTAGTTGGTGAACCGATTGGTTCAACAGGCATCAACTATCAAATACCTACATAACAGTTATATTTCCTTCCTGTACCTCCAGCACAAGAAGGGCCAACCCTACCTGTCCAGTGTACCCTCTCAGCAAGCCCAGCTCAGTGGACTGCAGTATTTGTATTTATCACAGTGCTAGGGATTGCTTGGGCCAATCAGATTAACCACTGAGCCACATCCCAGCCCGTTTTTAATATTTGATTTTGAGACAGGGTCTCATTGAGATTCTTAGGGCCTTGCTACCCTGCTGGGGCTGGCTTTGAACTCACAGTCCTCCTGCCTCAGCCTCCTGAGCTGCTAGGAGGGTGTCACGGTGGCTGGACTCAGATTTCTTTTGAAGCCAAAGATACAAAAGGAAGTTCCAGGTCACAGCAGGTGCTTGAGCTAAAAGATCATACATCCTTGGGCCGCATCTCATCGGAACAAGAACAGCCATTTGGGGCCACGGGTAAAGATGAGAAAGCAGAGGAGCTAGGAGGTGAGGGAAGAGGAAAGAAGACAGTCTGATTCTCTGTTCCCCATGAAACTTTGGATGCCTTATGCTAAGCTCCACTTTTATCCTGAGCTTATTTGAGTGCTTCTCTGTTCTGGGCACAGAAAGATCCTGAACTAGAGCAGCCTTCCCTGGACCCCGATGCTCTAGGTGGAGATGCCGGGAGACAGAGGAGTGTAGGTCAGAGTGGGCCGGAGCGCAAGGTCCCAGCACGAGGGGAAGAGAGTTCCTCCCGTGCGCGCACTCTCCAAGTCTGGGTGCTATGGGTGCACCTCACACCCTTTAGTGCACGAGACACGGCCCAGGCCGTCGGTCCAAATATCTGACTAAGAGACAGGGCGTGACCCCATGTCTGAAAAGAACAAAGGAACTACAAGAAGCCTAGTTATGAAAACATTTTAAAAAATGACCTACATTATCAATGTGTATTTATCACAGTGCCCAGCTCATCTAGGATCTCCCCCCACCCCCCCCCCCTCTCAGTACCAGGCTTGAACCCAGGGCTGCTCCACCACTGAGCCACATCCCAGCCCTTTCTAGTCTTTATTTGAAGACGGGGTCTCCCTGAATTGCCCAAGCTGACCTGGAACTTGCCAAACTCCTGCCTTAGTCTCCTGAGTATCTGGGATTACAGTCATGTGTCACTATGCCTGGCTCATCTAGGATCTCTTAACAAACATTAGTTCTTGCTAAGCTCCTTGGGGGCAGATGAGTGACAAGCAGCAAAACTGAGAAGAAAACTGTTTCCCTGCTTGGGCAGGCCGGGCGCTCCCGAGGCAAACACTTCACTGGGGTTTGCAGCTGGGCCTGGATGGTCTATTTACCTTGTGAGTTTTGCTGGTGGTGGCTCCTTTTGGTGACTTGTGTGACAGGAGGAGAAAACTGCACTTGTCCTGTTGTGTAGTCACTACTGAGCACAACTGTGGACACGTCCATCACATTCACAGAGAGGAACTGGACTTTCAACAGGGGACTCTTAAGCAGCAGGGACATGGAACAGGGGGCACCTACAGGCCCCCCTGAGGGTGATGTCATTGGTGTCTGTAGACCCATGGATGTAGAACTTGAAACTGAGAAGGGATTCTTTCTGCTGCCAGTGTGTCACTGCAAGAGCAGCACTAGGGCCCGGGGAGAGTCATTTCCTGTTCAACGTCAGGGTTTGACAGCTCTTGCAGCACAAGCTAAATTTGCAAAATTGTTTGTGCTCCTTTACCAGAGGGGGGTTACAAAGGTCAAGTCCTATTATTAGTGTTCTCGCTGTTGCCAACTCTGGAGTTACCCATGATTTACTAAATGTCATGGCAAAATCTGGGAATACAAACGTGGGTACAGTCACACAATGTCCCTCCAACTTCATGGAACTCACAATCTGGGGCGCAGGTTGACATGGGAGGCCTGGGTCGTGGGGAGGGGGACTGCACTCTGAGCATTTGTTTGAGTTGGCCCTCGGGATGCTTGCAACTCACGAGGCCCATCTGCAACCACGCTGGGCTCCATCCACTCATGGCCACAGTCGGTTGCTGCTAAGAGCGACCTACTTCCTTCCATGTCCTTCACCAAAGCCACTGTCACACGAAGTCATCACGCTTGTCCTCTTTATCGTACGGTAGAAAAATATGCCTTTGTATCCTTGTCTTCATAAAAATGGCAAAACAAAAAGATAGACCCAAAGGACTACATCTGTCAAGGAAAACAGCAGAGACCATGCAATGGCTGATTCTGTGAGTTAGTCTGACTGAGCTACAGGGTGCCCAGGTGTTTAGCCAAACATTATTCTGTGAAGGTGTTTTCTTTTTCTTCTTCTTCTTTTTTTTTTTTTTTTTTTTTTTTTTTTAGATAAGATAAACGTTTAAGCTGGTAGATGTGGGCTAAAGTGGTTTGCCCTCTAGGATGTGGGTGGGCCTTCTCCAGTCAGTTGAAGGCTTGACCAGAACAAAGGGCCAAACCTCCCCCGAGTGCCACAGACTTCTTCCTGCTTGATGGCCTTTGAATCGGGACATTGTTTGGAACATAGATGCATACATACATATATATATATATATATATGTATATATATATATAATAGATGTATATATATATATATATATAAAACGTATGTGTATATATGCTATATCTGATACACACACTCTGATGATAGGGTTACATCCTGGAAATACCATAAGTTAAAACTACATTTACTACACCTCGGGGACACCGTGGCTTTGCTTCACAAACTTTAAAAATACTCAGAGCACTTACAATAGCCCCATTGGGCAAAGTCATCTAACATAGGCCTGTTTATGCTAAAGTCTTGGCTATCTCACATAATTTACTGAATGATAATGAAAATGAGAAACAGAGTGGTTGTGTGGTTGTGCTTTTGGACCATGGTAAAGTCCAACATTGTAAGCCAAGCCGTCGTTAAATTGGGGGCAGGCTATATATATATATATATATATATATATATATATATATACACAGGCACACACCCTGTGGGCCCCGTGTCTCAGGAGAACCATAATGCAGGCCAAATTTCTAAAGACTATCTTTTATATTTATTTTTATGTGTTTATAAATACCTATTATTTATTTATTACAGATATATTTATATTTAATATGGAAAAAAAATGTGTCCATGCCAACTCCTCCAATGGCTGGACTGTCTCACTCTTGATTATATCATGTGTCTGGGGACGTGGGGGGATTTTTTTATTTTGGGCCCAGTTACTTTAAAATTTTCAAACTGGTCCCCCCTTGTATCTAAGGGGGAATAATCGGGGTATACAAAAGAATCTTTTAGGGGCTGGGGCTGTAGCTCAGTGGTAGAGCGCTTGCCTAGCATGTGTGAGGCCCTGGGTTCAATTCTCAGCACCACATATAAATAAATGGATGAAATAAAGGTCCATCAACATCTGAGAAAATAAAAAACAAAGTAGTTTTTTAAAATATCTTTTGTGGGGCTGGAGCTGTGGCTCAGTGGTAGAGAGCTTGCCTGGTATGTGTGAGACCCTGGATTCCATCCTCAGCACCACATATAAATAAATAAAATAAAATATCCCTTGACAAATACATATTATCTCTCATATAACAATTGCACAGAAGTTTGGCCACTGGTCAGTACTGCATACCTCCTAATTTCAAAATGAATCCTGTTGCCAGGTGTAGGGGCTAATTTAAGATTTGCATTGATTTTTTTTTCCCCCACAGAATCTCCTTCCTGCAGTCTACTACAATTTTTTAAAATATTTATTTTTTTAGTTGTAGTTGGACACAGCACCTTTATTGTACTTATTTATTTTTATGTGGTGCTGAGGATCGAACCCAGGGCCTCGCGCATGCTAGGCGAGCACGCTACCGCTGAGCCACCACCCCAGCCCCTCTACTACAATTTTGACTTTACGATTTGTGCAGAGTATTTCTGTTTTTGTGGCTCTGAGATTCCGTTTCTCCCTGGTTCTATTTCTGTGCAACTGGGTTTTGCTGAATGGGTTACTTGCAGACTGAGGGAGACCCCAAGAGCCTCCTCCGCCCACCTGCTGCTCTTGGGCATGAAATGACTAGCTTTAGCTTCCAAATGGTCTGCTGTTTATTGCTTTCTGAATTTAGTGACAAAAATCTGTTTTTTTTTTTTTTTTAAAGTGAATCAGAGCAGCCATACAAGGGTTATTAGGGAACTAAAGAGTTGCCTGTTAGTGAAATCAGGAAGGGGAATGTCACAGAGAACGGGCCACTGAAGTTCATTCGCTCTCATCCTTTTTTTTTTTGGTACTGGGGATTGAGCTTAGGGGCACTCGACCACTGGGCCACATCCCCAGCCCTTTTTTGTATTTTATTAGAGGCTGGGTCTCACTGAGTTGCTTAGCGCCTTGCCATTGCTGAGGCTGGCTTTAAACTCGCCATCCTCCTGTCTCGGCCTCCCAAGTGCTAGGATTACAGGCGTGCACCACCACGCCCGGCTTCTCTCATCCTCTTTTCTTAAGAGATGGAGAAGCTCAGGTCAAAGGAGAGGCTAAGGATCCCAAAGTTAGGTTTGCCATAATAATTATATTAGGAAGGAAAAGATGGGAATTCTTACCTGCATTATTACCCCCTTGACAATGGAGGCCACTCTGAGAACAACAGAATACAAATTAAGAAAATATCCTGGAGGGGAAAAAAAACAAACACTTTTTGGTCTTAAATGGGTAAGGGGGAAAAGAAGTAAGAGGGAAATCAACCCTTAGTTGATTGACTTCAGCCTAAAAAAGAGCTAACTCCACACCCCAGGACTCCCCAGATAAAATATTCAATTTTTGTACACATATGAACTCATGTTGAGCTATAAATGTTTAACAATTGCCCTAAATGTTTAACAATTGCCCTCCGTCACAAAAACGTCCTACTTTGTGTCATTTGCCAGTGTCCATAGTGTAAATACTCCTATGATGGCTGTATCCAGGCTACCAACATAACATCACCAGCTGGGGAACTGGAAGACAAACAGACAATTGTTCTCTTCTGTACTTGTTTTTATACAAATATTGTTCAGAGGCCACCTAAATCCTGACGCCAAGGCAGCATTTTCAGTCTCTATGGATTTAGCGCCTCATAAGAAGTAAAAGGCAACTCCAGCGCTCACATCGATATATGGTACAAATAAATGCCTGGGTCCATCAGTTAGTCCGTCAACAAACACTGATGGAGCATCTACCCGGTGTCCATCACCAGACAAGGCACTGAGGATTCAGAGTGAACCAGACAGTCTTTGGCGTGCTTGGAACTGGCTGTTGAGCCGAGTTCAACAGAATGCCATACCTGGTGACTGAGCTAGCTGCCCTTTTATCACTAGCCAGCTTTATAAAACAAAGCAAAGGACTAAAGTGCCTGGGGGGCGGGGTGGTCACTGTCCTCTTCCAGGAGGACTTCCAACCACACCTTTCCTACAACACTTTGATTTCTAGGGATGTCAGAAAATATTCCCATTCCCAAAACATCTTGAATGCACGATCCATGTAATTTCCAAAGTGAAGTTATTACTAAGAGGAATGGAGACCTGTCACCCAGATTTCCCCGGAGTGCTGCAGAGAGCTTGGAGAGCTCAGGTTTATCCTTTTCCTTTGCTTCTGGAACTGGGTTGGTGGCAAGTCACTGCGACTGCACTTGCTCGCGGCTCCTTTGGCTTGGTGATCAGCACTGGTTTGGCAAAAACACTGTGTACGCTGAGCTCCCGCCTACAATGCCCGTCTGCCAGGGTGCGTGCGTGGATGGAGTAACCGCGGGTTTATGAACTTGGATGAAACTGGTGCCGTGCGATCTGTTACGTGGGGCTCCGCGGGACCCTGTTCAGTTGCTAATTGGAAAGGGGGCCTTCCCTCCTGCGGGTAAAGACACAGGGAAATCACCCTCGTCCATCGTGACAGCAGGTCAGAGACCCAACTCCAGAACCCTTGCAGAGGCGTTTGATGACAGTCCCTCCATGTCTGTGATCATAACTATTCATTTGTTCTTCGGAATAAATATAGTCCCTACAAACAGCTAAGGAACTCTCCCTGGAGCAGGGTTGGGCCAGGGAAGCTGGTCTTTTCCCGTAAATGTATCCACAGGAACAACATGTTAGTTTGTGCCATTTGCGCTCGCGTGCAGATGACTGGCGATGATGACCTGCTATCATCGGGGAGGGTTCCTTCTGTGTCTGGGAAGGCAGGGGCGGGTTTCTACCTGATGAGTCCATTTAGATTAGACACGGCAGTTTTGATCTTCATTTTAGAGGATTGCCTGCTTGTGGAAATGCGTGCTCCAATCCACAGATCTTTGTAGAGGGCCCAAGTATTGGATTAACATGTCCAAGATACTTGGCTCTGAATTGCCTCATCTGCTTCAGATCGTGTCTATCATCAGGGTTTAGAGGATGCGGGGTGTGGTGGGGACTTGGCTGTTGAGGGGCACGTGTCGGGCCAGCTCTTCCTGCAGGGTTCTGGTTGACATCACATGGAACTGTGTTGGTGACAACTGTGTTGGTGACATCTCCCCAGTAGAAGATGGTTCCTCCCATCAGGGGGCAGCTAAGTCCCTCTGGGCGGGGACCCCAGGACTGTTTGGGACTGAGCTGTGAATGGATATGAGATGCATGTGCCTGGGTGACAAAGGGTGACAAAGTTCTAGTCCCCGGTTCTCCACGGGCTCTCTGCTCTTGTCGTCCGTGCTTATGTGGCTAGGCCTTGAGTCCATACTGGCCGGAGACTGGCTCTTGCTCAACACACTGCACCGCATGCGTGGTTCCTCACTAGAATCTAGTGCAGTGGTTGTCATCACCCGCCGAATCAAGATGAGCTCACGGAGGCTCCGGGGCGAACTGATTTCCCCAAGGCTCCCCAGCTGGGACGAAGTAGCATCAGGACTCAAACCCAGGTCCGGACCGCTCATCTGAACTCTCTTCCTCTCAGGAGCTTGGATTTGGTATTTGGACAAGAGGTCGCCTCTGAGGGCTTGTCACCCTGATTGCACATTAAAGTCACGAGAGGATGCTTTCTAAAAAATAATACCAGGGGCTGGGGTTGTGGCTCAGCGGCAGAGCGCTTGCCTCGCACGTGCGCGGCCTGGGTTCAATCTTGAGCACCACGTAAACATAAATGCATTGCATTGTGTACAACTAAAGTAAATAAATAAATATTTTTAAAAAATACCAATGCTGGGGACCTCCTCCAGACTGGTCAAATCAGATTCCAGAGGTGAGGCCTAGCGTGCCCATGTCTACAAGCTCCACTGGTCAAGTCTGATGCTGGGCTGAGCCTGACGGCTGCTGGCCTCACCTCGTGGTCGTGAGGTGGGATTTGGTTTTGAGCTGCATCTGGATGAGCGGTGGTGTCCTAGGAGCCCGGGCTTAGGAGAAGAGTTTTGGGCTACTACCGCAGCCCTGCTCAAAATCTCTGTCGAGTCAAGGGCCCCTTCACTGGCCTGGTAGGCCTGGGCCAGCTGCCTAAGTGCTTGCAGACTGAGTTGTCTCATCAGAAAGACAGAAGTCCTGTCCTACCCTTTATAGAGTGCTAGGACCAAGATCACAGGTTGGTGACCCAGGACTGGCCCTGTCCTGTAAGAGCCCTAATTGAGGAGATAGCTAAGATGGCGGCTAGCTGAGAGCCATAAAGGTGTTCAAGTATTTTCACCTGATATTCACGCATTTATCTAAGAATCTTTTTATGCCCATGAACACCACGTGACGCACCTGTAGGCTCGAACTGTTAGCACGTGTCCTTGTTAAGGCAAAAAAAATTTAACCGGGTGAGGGTTAGTTAGAGGTGGTTGGAGTTGGAGAGGTTGTTGGAGCCGGAGAGAGAAGTTAGAAGAAAGAAGAATAAAAGAACTTTTTCATTTCCATTCTGCCTCCGAATTTTCTCCCGCGGCGTCGTTGCTGCAAGTGGCAATCGCTACAGGCGGCAACAAGTGGTGGCCCGTACAGGGAGTTCAGAATCGGCAGGTAAGAACTGAGAAATCTTTAAAGATGGGTGCAAAAATAACAAAAAGCCGAGTAATAAAAGCCTTTCTTGACATCGCTGACTCAGTTGATAGTGAGGAGGAAAGTGATCAAGAAAGTATAGCCTCCGCTGAGTCAGATAAGACCAGTAAGGATAATATTGGTGTGAACTAAAAAATAACAAAAATAAGAGCTGCTAAAGCTATCAGAGATTTATTAGAAATAGCCGAGGAATACGTGCTCTCAATAGGATCTGAAACCCAGGATGTTACTACCAGTGAAAGTGATAGTAATGAGGAGGAGCCAAATAACCATGAAAGCACAGCCTCCTCTGCTAAGTCAGTTAAGACCAGAAAGGACCTTCAAGTGGAGGAATATTTTGTGCCCTCATGGGTGGAACCCATTACAGAACCCATGAGGGGTATTTCTGAGTGTATGCAGGCCCTTGAGGCAGAGATTAACGGCCTTTCTGAGCGCTTACGCGACCTCGAACGCAAAAAAAAACCACAGGAACATTGGGATCTGCCAGTATTTGAAAATGAAAATGGGCAGAGATACCACCAATCCCTATATTTTAAAACAATAAAAAATTTCAAAGAGGCGATAATGACCTATGGGCCTCAAGCTCCGTTCATGTTGAGCATGCTGGAGTCCCTTAACACTCTAACTTTAACCCCCTCAGACTGGAAGGGGTTATGCAAGGCAGTATTGAGCGGGGGACAATACCTGATCTGGAGGTCACAATTCCAGGAGCTTTGTGTAGAAAACAGCTAAAAGAAATGTGACTGCAGGCTTCCCAGACCATAAGGTAGATATGCTAACAGGTGAAGGACAGTTTGCTGAACTACAAATGCAAATGCAATATGATCCTGGTGTATACGCACAAATAAACAATGCTGCTGTTAAAACCTGGAAGACCTTACCAGGAACAGATGATTTGCAAGGCAGCTTATCAAAAGTAATCCAGGGGCCTAACGAGCCCTATGCTGATTTTGCTGACAGGCTTTTAAGAACTGCAGGCAGAATATTCGGGGATGTAGATCAAGCAATGCCCTTAGTCGTCCAGTTGGCATATGAAAATGCCAATAAATATTGTCAAGATGCTATAAGACCATAGAAAAATAAAAAGAACCTTTCAATATACATTAGATTATGTAAAGATATTAATGATGCCTTTGTCACAGGCAATGTGATTGCAGCAGCAATGAGAGGTGCTTCCCCTCAAAATTTCACAAATAGGGCTCAACAAAAAAATTATAATCAATCAGGATATTCCAGACAAAATTATTATAATCAACCAGGATATTCTAGGCAATATCCCCAAAGAGAAATAAGACCAAGCTCATACCGTGTCCCAGGCCGCTGCCCCCAGGTGTAAAAAGGGAAATCATTGGGCCAATAAATGCAGTTCTAAATTTGACATCTATGGAAATATTTGTCCAGAAATTCAAAAAATGGGGCACAGGGCCCAATGCCTCAGGGCCCACAAATGTATGAGGCATTAGACGAGGAATATCCTCAAACATCCATACAGATGATTCCTTGTCACAATCCCTCCTACCCATTGACTCCCTTGTCAGAGGGACAAGAGGAAGTGCAGGACTAGACCTCTGTTCCACAGCCCGAATAGTGCTAACACCTGAAATAGGGGTTCAACTGATTCCTACGGGAGTCAGGGGACCTCTTCCCTCAGGGACTGTAGGACTTATCCTCGGAAGAAGTTCTAAAAGCCCATTAGGTTTTCAAGTAACACCAGGTGTTATTTACTCCGATTACTATGGAGAGATAAAAATAATGCTTAGTTCACCTAAAGGCATTAGCTCTGTTAACCAAGGAGACAGAATTGCTCAGCTGCTTCTCCTTCCCAGTTTACACAACTCATTCAAGAGTATGCCGCAGAATAGGAACAATAGAGGATTTGGTTCCACTGGCTCAGGACCTATGGCTTGCTGGGTTCAGGATTGTTCACGGAGGCCTATGTGCAAAATAAAAATTCAAGGTATAGAGATGGAGGGGCTGATTGATACTGGTGCTGACTCTTCCATCATTAATCTACAACAATGGCCCAAGCACTGGCCTCTGCAGAAGGCCTCAACTAGTTTAAGAGGCTTGGGATGTACTAACACCCCAGCACAAAGTGCTATAGTCTTAAATTGGGAAGATAATGAAGGGCATAAAGGAACATTCCAACCTTATGTTTTGACCAGCTTGCCAGTTACCCTATGGGGAAGAGATATTCTATAGCAAATGGGGGTACACCTTGCAACAAAGCCCGCAGGTGTTAAAAATAAAAATCTAAATCATCATCAAAAGGGTAAAAGATATTTTTTCTAGGGGCCACTGAGAAAACAATTTTGAAAATACCATGGCTTTCTCATAAGCCAGTTTGGGTCCCTCAGTGGCCCCTATCTAGAGAAAAATTACAAGCAGCCCACCTATTAATCCAAGAACAACTAGAAGCAGGACACATAGAGCCTTCCACCTCTCCCTGGAATTCCCCCATATTTGTAATCAAGAAAAAAATCAGGAAAATGGAGATTGTTACATGACCTTAGAGAAATCAACAAAACTATGCAAATTGTGGGCCCTACCCAACCTGGACTTCCTAATCCTGTAGCTATTCCTAAAAATTTCCATCTTATAACTCTTGATATAAAGGATTGTTTCTTTTCCATTCCCCTACATCCTCTGGATGCCCCCAGGTTTGCTTTTTCAGTTCCTTCTATCAATAATAATGGCCCTGATAAAAGATATCAATGGAATGTGCTACCATAGGGAATGGCTAATAGCCCCACTATATGTCAAATATATGTGGACAAAGCTATTGAGCCTATTAAGAACAAATATCTAAATCTTATATGCCTCCATTATATGGATGATGTTTTGCTTGCTCACCCTAATCAAGAAATATTATTTACCATATTCAGTGATATGACAAAAAATTTAAAAAGATATGGATTAAAAATTGCTGAAGAAAAAGTTCAAACTAGATCTCCCATATTATATTTAGGATTTAAAATCATGGATACCTTTATTAGGCCTCAAAAAATTTTAATAAACAAAGAACATTTGACCACCCTCAATGATTTCCAAAAACTGCTGGGAGACATTAATTGGCTTCACCCTACACTAAACCTCACAACTGGACAATTAAACCTCATTTGATATCCTTTGCGGGAACCCTGATACATCTTCACCACGAACATTGATTCCTGATGCTAGGGAAGCTTTAAAGTTAGTAGAAAAGGCCATTGAAAGATCCCATTGTGATAGAATTGATTTTGCTCGACCGCTGATATTGATTATTATTTCTTCACAGTATACACCCACAGGAGTATTTTGGCAACAGGGACCTTTATTATGGATATATTTGCCTGTCTCTCCTAAAAGTACAATTGAGTCTTATACCTCCATGGTGGCTAAACTTATTCTTCAAGGACTTAAGACTTCTACTAAAATATTTGGCATTCACCCTGCTACTATTTTTACTCCCTATTCATCATCACAGGTTGAATATTTGTGTTTCAATGATAATGATTGGGCTATAGCTAGATGCTCTACTTCTGCAAATTTTGATAACCATCTTACTAAGTCTCCTATACTATCTTTTTGTGTCAATCATCCCATTATATTTCCACAGGTAATAAAAAATCAACCTATTCCTAAGGCATTAAATGTATTTACAGATGGGTCCTCTAACAGTACTGCTGCAGTAGTCACTCAAAAAGAAAATATGATTCATATTACTGGTCAAAAATCAGCCCAATTAGTTGAACTTGAAGCTATTATAATAGCTCTAGAAAGTTTTAAAGAACAGCCTATAAATATTTTTTCAGACAGCCACTATATAGTACATGCTGTCCCTAAATTGGAGCTAGCAGGTCCAATAGCACCACATACTCCAGCCTTTAAATTGTTTTTTCAAATTCAAAATCTCCTATGGGAACGTAAAGAAACTTTATTTATTGGACATATCAGAACTTATACTAATGTGCCTGGTCCTTTCCATGAAGGTAATAAAAAGGCTGATGCCCTCACTAAAACAATCTTTATATTTTCAGCAGTCCAACAAGCTACCTTGTTCCATTCTCAATTTCATGTCAACAGTACTACTTTACAGCAAAGCTTCAAAATAACTAAAGAGCAAGCTCGAACAATTGTGAAGGATTGTCAGTCTTTTGTGACACATTTGCCCAATCCACATTATGGGGTTAACCCAAGAGGATTAATGCCCAATCATTTGTGGCAGATGGATGTCACTCATGAGCCAAGTTTTGGAAAATTGCGATTTATTCATGTGACCATAGATACATGCTCAGGCATGATTTTTGCTTCCTTACATTCTGGAGAAAAAGTTAAAGATGTTACATCTCATTGTCTGCAAGCTTTTGCTGCATTGTGCATTCCCAAAATGCTTAAAACAGATAATGGCCCTGCATATACGTCCTCATCTTTCAAACAGTTTTGCGCAAAATTCAATATATCCCATAAAACAGGTATCCCATACAATCCTCAAGGTCAAGGTATAATTGAACGAGCTAATCGCACACTCAAAATTATGCTATTAAAGCAAAAAGAAGGAAATTGGACAAATCCTAGGGACAGATTGGCAGTTGCCCTGTTTACCTTAAATTTTTTAACTTTAGATTCTAATGGATATTCGGCTGGAGACAGACACTGGAACCCACACCAACAACATAAACCTTTGGTTTACTGGAAGGATATTCTTTCAGGTACATGGAAGGGTCCAGATCCAGTATTAATTTGGGGGAGAGGATCTGTTTGTGTTTTTCCAAAACATGAATCCTCCCCAATATGGATACCATCTAGATTAATAAAACAGGTACCAAATCAAAAAGATCAAGATGAAGTTGTTGAGGAATCAAGATTAATAAAACAAGTACAAAATCAAGAAGGCCAAGATGGAGTTGTTATGAAATGATTCCCTTAAAAGAGTCCTTCAATAAATTCACAACTTAAGTCTCATTCCTCCCGGCCGGGGACGAGAAGATCTCTCTTTAGTGTGCACACAATTGTATTTTTTTTTTTCTTTTTATATATGTCTTTATGTCTGTGTATTTGTCTAAATTTCATGTTAATGTGACATCACAAATATATGTTTGTATGTGCGTCTGTCCAGTGTGATGTCACAAATAACAAAGCGCTTATGAAAATTAATATTATAAAAAAATTTAATTATCAAAAAATATATATGGATCCAAATAACTTTAATTCATTTAATTTTAGAGTATTCAATTTGGGTAAACAATTTAAAAAGTGAAGGTACCTTCAATTTTGGTTTATAGGTGTCCCTGGGACTTCTCTTCAGCAAAGAATATGACTAATACTATATAACCTAATATTTTGGTATTTGACATGGGATTGTTTATTTGTAATTAACTTTATTTGTTTAATAGCTGATTAATTTGAATTATTTCAACAGGTAATTTCATAGAAGGTTGCTGTGTATGCAGAGACTCGGGGGTTCCAGCTAACAAATTATTCTTCCAAAGTGCTTTTAGCTTTTCTTTAATCTATCTTTAATGCAGTAAATACCCTCAGTCTTTCTTTGATTTGTTCTGAATATGATATTTTGCCAGCTTATGTTTGTGGGAGCTCAAGCAGCAATGTGTGTGAGCAGAGATCAACTTTAATTTTCTAATCTAATAATTCTATTTTTTAGTTTGACAACTCGCCTCTTGACTCAGTGCTAGAATAGCACTGCCTTTCCTTTAATAATTGATGCTTGAGTTTCTAGGTAGCGGGCCCTGAAGATTTGCCTGTGGCATTGTCTAGACAGAATGAAGACGGCTGCTGCTACAGCTGCAGGGATCCTGGTCACTGCAAGCATCCCTGCTGCTCAAGCATCAAACAACCTCACCAGCAGTGTGGCCTCTGCTCAGCATGCATGGGGCTTCCTAGATCAACGTGTTATAACAAGTGGACATTTTGATCTTTCATTATTTGGGACATTACAGGACAATACCTTGCGGGTATTTGTCTAGAGAACTCAGTGCGTTACTTGATGGAATTTAGGGCAGCTGATTTGTTTAAAGACCTTGATTCGCTATAAAACTTGGCTCGTCAGCAGAAGGCTTATCGCCTTAAAGCCGCAGCATCTCCTCACGATTGGACGGCTGTTAGTCAACACACAGTTGATCCTGAAGGGCTCGATTGGATGGCTGGTTAGCCAATGACGGGTAAGATCCCCAGAGGGGGACAACCTAAGACAGGCACAGTCGATCCGGATGAGGTCGTCACCCATCCACGGGACAGTCTCATGTGGCCGACATATCAACCTAAGACAGGAGTCAAGGGCACAGCCTTGATTATCTGATGACAGATAAGAATGTTGGTTGCACATGGACGTCCTAGAGCATCCCTCTTTTAAAACAAAAGGGGGGAAATGTAAGAGCCCTAATTGAGGAGATAGCTAAGATGGCAGCTAGCTGAGAGCCATAAAGGTGTTCAAGTATTTTCATCTGATATTCATGCATTTATCTAAGAATCTTTTTATGCCCATGAACACCGTGTGACACACCTGTAAGCTCGAGCTGTTAGCACATGTCCTTGTTAAGGCAAAAAGTATTTAACTGGGTGAGGGTTAGTCAGAGGTGGTTGGAGTTGGAGTTGGAGAGGTTGTTGGAGCCGGAGAGAGAAGTTAGAAGAAAGAAGAATAAAAGAACTTTTTCATTTCCATTCTGCCTCCAAATTTCCTCCCGCGGCGTTGCTGCTGCAAGCGGCAGTCGCTACAGGCGACAACACTGTCCCAACACGGCGAGTTTCACGTGTGTGGAGTTGAATGTGGTTTCCGGTGGAACCTTAAGAATCAGGAGGCTGCACCCAAACACCTGGATTTCCAGCTTCTCTTGGAAAACTGGAGGGTGAGCTTCTGAGCCTCCGTTTCCTCACCTGTATCATGGGGTCCGGGGCTGAGCCTCAGCTTCCCCTTTGATGGGGTGTGGGTACCCCAGCCTGTGGCTGTTTCCCCTGTTGCCACCTGAAGCAATGGCCGCTTGGAGCAATGAAGCCGCGGGAAGAAGTTCAGAGGCAAACTGGAGACAAACAGCTTTTTATTCTGATAACTTTTCTCTCTGGCTCTAACAACGACTAACACGCGCCACACACACCACCAAAATGGCGCTGACCCGATCAGCAATCTCGGCCAAGTCACTCGAGATCCCGGGCCAAGTCCCGCGAGATCCCAGGCCAAGTCCCATGAGACTACGGAAGGTGACAATGCCCAAATCCTTATGGCCCATAGTCAACCGCAATTTAAGCCATCTCCCCAAACAGGGCTCCTGCATTCCCCCAGCCTCACGGCCTCACACCAGCATTGTTCCCTCATTTCTACCCCTGGACTAGCCCCAGAGCCATGAGGACTGGTGGCCCTCACTGAGTATTAAATTAGATACTATATTTTAAAAGATCAAACCATCGCCTGACTCATGATACACAGTTTATAAAGAGAAACTCTTTTTAACTCTTTTTTTTTTTTTTTTTTTTTTGTATCTCATGATGACGGTTGTTCTCTTTTGCTGCAACATTTCCTGAGTCCGGCTGTCACCCTCGGGACACTCAGTCTCGCAAGGGACCATTCCTGGGGCTCTCCTTTGGCTTTTATGATGGGAACAGAGAACCAGCCTTTGAGTTAGAGACCCCTGGCTCCCCCAGGCCTCGCCGCTGCACACGGATGACCAGTTTCCACCCGCAAACACGAGGAGCTGTTTCCCTGGCAACCTCCGAGTCGCTGCTTCAGGCTGGTGCGCCGTGGGGCTGGGAACCTGAGCTGCTGCTGGTGGGAAAGGAAGGGGAGGCGGTGGGTGCAGAGGGTGGGACCGTTCCGGGCCCGCCAGCGACTGCCTTCCTCCTCACAGGTGGCCCCCAGCCCTCCTGCCACTGTCCCCGAGGTCTGGCAGGCTGCAGGGGGCTCTGCCTGGCCCAGTCTTTCTGTAATAGGAACAAACCGCCCAGGATCGTCTCCTAGGAGGGATGTTCACAGGACGCAGGGGCAGGTGGCGGAGGGAGAAACTCTGCCCGCTCGAAGAAGAAATCCCGTTTGGCTTTTGGGGCTGAAGGCCCGTGGCCAGAGATGTTCTAAAGGGCCAGTTATGTGTTAGGGGCACCGAAGGAATCAATCAGAGTCTCAGCTTTGAACCAAGATATAGAAATCTTAGTTAAGGGCACTCAAACATATTGGTGGTGTTATAAAAAAGAGAAAGAATAAGAAAAATGGAGAGAGAGAGAGAGAGAGAGAGAGAGAGGAGGGGGGGAGAGGAGGGCAGAGAGACAGAGAAGTGAGATAGAGGAGAGAGAGAGAAGAGACGGGAGAGGAGAGAGAGAAGGGAGAGAGAGGGAGGGAGAGAGGAGAGAGAGAGAGAGAGAGAGGAGAGAGAGAGAGAGGAGAGACAGAGAGAGAGGAGCAGAGAGAGGAGCAAGAGGAGGGAGAGAGGAGAGAGAGGGGAGAGAGAGAGCATGAGAGAGAGGAGAGAGAGAGGGGAGAGAGAAAGAGATGGAGAGAGGAGAGAAAGAAGGGGAGAGAGAGGGGAAGAGGGAGAGGGAGGAGACAGAGAGGGGGGAGAGAGAGGAGAGAGAGAAGAGAGAGAGGGGGGAGAGAGAGGAGAGAGAGAAGAGAGAGAGGGGGAGAGAAGAGAGAGAGAGGAGGAGAGAGAGAGAGAAGAGAGAGAGGGGAGAGAGAGAGGAGAGACAGAGAGAGAGAGAGGAGCAGAGAGAGGAGCAAGAGGAGGGAGAGAGGAGAGAGGGGGGAGAGAGAGAGCATGAGAGAGAGAGGAGCGAGAGAGGGGAGAGAGGAGGGCAGAGAGGGAGACAGAGAAGAGAGAGAGAAGAGAGAGGGGAGAGAGAGAGGGAGGAGACAGAGGGGAGAGAGAGAGAGGAGAGAGACAGAGAGAGACAGAGAGAGAGGGAGAAGGGAGCCCTTAGTGTCCTCCGATGGTAAGGAGCAGGTGCCTGGTGTCAGGCTGCCCCATCCCATGGTGTGAGGGGGTGAGAGAGCTTCCAGGTAGCCATTAATTCTCTCCCCATCCCTGGGTGGGTCCCGCCCCGCCCGCACCTCGCTCCTCCAGTGATTGCCCACCCCGTGGTTACACCGCCTAGCTAGGGCTTGGCCGGCTCTGCTGGGCTCTGAGGGTGCGGCCCAGGCCGGGAGGCTCAGATGCCTTCAACCTGCGCCTGCTGACTCACGGCGGTCCCCACCCAGGGCGCCATTAACACGCGGAAGGCCTTGACCTAGAAAGGCCTGAGTGCTCAGAGCAGATGACACCACACAGCTGCTGTAGCGGTGCCTGGTTACTTGTGACCAACCATCCAGCAGATATTTACCGAGTGTCTTTGCACAAGGCGCGAGGCGCACACGCATTGCGCAGAGCTTAGCATCTTGCCAGAATATTAGATTTGTGCCGGGTCTTGCTGCCGACATCGAGATGCCCCAGTCCTCTGCAGGGGTTTAATTTGATTCCTCCCATCCTAAAGAGCTGTGCAAAGTTTTACAAGGGGAACGGCGGCACTGCAGTAATTGCTCCGCACGGGAAGGAGGAGGAACAGGCAAATCGTTCGCACCGTGACCGGTGGCCTCCCGCCCTAATTAGAAGTCCAGGCCTGATCCGCCTCCCAGCGTCCGCGCCGAGGTGGACCTGGTGAACAAGGGCCGCCCGATAGATTGGAAGGCGCCTGCCAAGGGGTGGGGGCTGTGAGTTGAGACCCTGGGGCCTCGTGTGTGGGCTCATAATATATTTAATATAAATGTTCATTCAGATTTATGCTTATCAGTTTGCATTTCAATTCACACCCAGCACAATGGCTGGATAAAGTAATATTTCTGGGGCGCAGAGAAGGGTGGACAAAGCAGAAATGATGGGGAAAGGGTGCTTTGGACGTGTGGAGGGGGCCTGAGGTGTCGGTGGGGAAAAGATGGCGTTTGCTGGGAGCGGGGACAGGGTCCTGAGAGGGAGCTGGGGAGAGGGGCCTAGGGAATCAGGTATGGGAAGGGACTACCACCCCTTGGCTTGGGTGTCTGCCTGGCCGAGGAATTTCCATCGGATCCTGAGGGTTGTGTCTGGTCAAGCAAGAAGGTGGCAGAGAGAGACAGATGGACAGACAGATGGACAGACGAGGGCAGGGCACTTCCCCTTGTGTGGTTCCCAGGTCCCATCCAAGTATGCTGATCATCCCCTCCACCTGAACCGTGGCCTCTCCCCAGGTACATTCCACGCAGCATGGACACACGGACGCAATATTGGCTAAAGCCGATCTAGAAAGGACAGGTACCTTATGGTCATTCCAGCTGGCCCTGTGTATCCGTGGGGTCCATATCTACACATTCAGCCAACCACAGGTGGGAAGTATTTGCAAAAAAAAAAAAAAAAAATTGTGTCTGTGCTGAACATGTAGGCTTTCTTTCTTGTCATTATTTCCTCAACACGACAGTATAAGAACCTATTTACGGAGCACTTACATTGCATTGGGTGTTAGAAGTCATCTAGAGAAGCGTTAAAGTCTATCGAAGAGAGAGAATCAGTTCTATGCAAATACCACGCCATTCTATGACGGGACTGCGCGTCTGTGGTTTTGGTGTTATGGGGTGCAGGATCAGTCCTCGGGGACACTGAGGGAGGACTATCTCCTTCATGCCGCCTGCAAAGCCACCATGGGGGCAGGTCTCATAGTCCCCTTCCCAGGGGACAATGACAGCCTGGAGATGGGCTGGTGGGTGATGGCCAAGGGGCAGAGGAGGAGTGGGAATAGGGGGACCCTCCTGTAGGACCAGGGTGTTGGAGTCGGGGGTCTTGAGATGCCCACAGAGCTGGCAACTGGAGGGCCAGGGTTCTGGCCTAAACATCCAGGAGTCACAGCTGCCCAGCCTGGTCCCTGCACCTGGCCACCTCCTGCTTGCTCATCTCCCCAGGTTGTCTCCACCCTCTGGGAGCCCCCACGTCCAGCCCCGCGGGTCCCCACCTGCTCTTGCGTCACACACCAAAGCTGTCTTCTCCCTGGTGCCCTCTCCAGCTTGGCCCGCTCCCCCCCCCCCCAGCTTTCCCTCCACTTGGCCATGCCAGAAACAGCAGGACGTGGACAAGCAACAGGCCCCTCCCCGTCACCATCGCCGTGGCCTGTAGGAGCCGTGTTTGGGGAGATGGCTTAAATTGCGGTTGACTATGGGCCATAGAGATTTGGGCATTGCCGCCTTCTGTAGTCTTGCGGGACTTGGCCCGGGATCTCGAGTGACTTGAGCCGAGATTGCTGATCGGGTCTGCGCCAATTTTTGGTGGTGTGTGGTGCGTGTTAGTCGTTGTTAGAGCCAGAGAGAAAAGTTTTCAGAATAAAAAGGCTGTTTGTTTCCAGTTTGCCTCTGAACTTCTTCCCACAGCTTCATTGCTCCAAGCGGCCATCGCTTCAGACGGCAACAGTGGCCTCCCACTGGAGGGTCTCTGGGAGACCCTGGACCCGCTGTGCCCGAGCTCCGTCCCGTGGACCACGGGGACGACCCTGTGTGTGGCTTTCACCCCCGGGTCAGCTCAGGACCGTGTTCTCTTTTCACCTGTGCTATTTTTTTTTTTTTTTTTTTTTTTTTGTGGTACGGGGGATTGAACTCAGGGGCACTCGACCACTGGGCCACATCCCCAGCCCTTTTTTGTGTTTGATTAGAGACAGGGTCTCACTGAGTTGCTAAGTGCCTCGCCATGGCTGAGGCTGGCTTTGAACTCGTGATCCTCCTGCCTCAGCCTTCCAAAGTGCTGGGATTACAGGCGTGCGCCACCGCGCCCGGCTTGTGCTATGTTTTTGAAAGGAACGAGGGACAGATGAAAGGAACTCAGGCTGTTCAGGTTCTGCCTGCTGCTAATTAACTTACTCTAAAAAAAAAAAAAAAAGATAAGAAATACGAAAGAAAGTTTCCTTCGCCTAAAATCAGACCTCCCTCCAAACAGGAAGAGTAGTGTGTTGCACCCGCGGTCCCCGCTGGTGCTCTGGGAAGAGAGAACAGAGAAAATGTAAAGACACATCCACGCTGCTCCAGCCTCGCTGTCCGCCTCGGGGAAGTCCGTCCGTATTTTCCCAGGCTTGGGGAATTGGCACTGGCCAATCCCGCCTGGCATCTCCACACCCACATCTCTACCTGGACAGCTTCTGCACCTGCAGGCCTCAGGTCAAGGGTATTAAATTCTGCTAGCTACTGTCCTTTCCTGTTGCCTTCTCTATTCCCTTATAGTCACGCTCCCCACCCCACCCTTTATCTGCAGGTATTTTTTTCTGGACCACCAGTGGGTACCTGAAACCACAAGGAGTATTGAGCACTATATACATTATGTTTTTTTTTTTTTTTTTCTATGATAAACTTCCACCTTTTCAAATAAAGGAAGCACTTGGCAACTTTGGCATCTCTCAATGACCAACATTACTACTCTGGTGCTTTGGGGCCATTATTGGTAAAAGAAGGGTTACTTGAATGCAAGTTCTGTAATACCACCACAGTCAGTCTGATACCTGAGAAGGCGACTGAGTGACAACTGGGAAGGTAGTATATACAGTGTGGATACACTGGACAAAGGGAAGATTTACATCCTGGGCAGATGGAGTGGGATGGTGGGAGATTTCATCATGTTTCTCAGAACCGCGTGCCATTGAAAACTTATGAATTGTTTCTTTATTGGAATTTTCCATTTAATATTTTCAGACAGTCTTTGATTGAGTGTAACTGAAATTGCAGAAAGTGAAAGTGTGGATGAGAGGGGACTTTGTGCTCTGTTTCATTTTCTTCCTAACATTTATCCCTCTCTGAAATCTTCCTGTTCATTTGTTTCCTTGTTGGTTGTGAGTCTTAGCATGAAATGCACATCTTATGGGGGTGTTGACCTGGTATGCCTTCCTCACCTCAGAGTCCCCAGATCCTAGACACTGCCTGGCATGAGTAGGTGCTAAGTAAACGTGTTGAGTGGGAATGGCTCCCCGTGTGCAATAAAGTGCTCCCCAAGAGGTGTGCATTCCTAGGAATTTCATGAACTGGACCATGACCAAAATTAATAGCAGAAGTGACTTCCATTTCCAATCAAAAAGCCCTTTCCACTATAAAACATCTAGAAATGTTAGACAAGATATAACAAGCATCCTCTTAGATGCTTCACTGAGCTTGAAGAAGAATATGGGATATTTCCAGGGATCAAAAATAAAGAAGCAAAAAACCAGAGTGGTGCATGGGAACTGAGGTGTTGGTCACTGAGGATGGTGACAGTGTTGGTACCAAGAGGCTTGGTTTTTCTTTCTTTTTTTTTTTTTTGGTACTGGGGATTGACCGCAGAGGCACTCTACCACTGGGCCACATCCCCATCCCCCCCCTTTTTTTAATTTTAATTTTATTTTATTAGAGACAGGGTCTCACTGAGTTGCTAAATGCCTGGCCATTGCTGAGGCTGGCTTTGAACTGGCGATCCTCCTGCCTCAGCCTCCCAAGTGCTGGGATGACAGGTGTGCGCCACCGCGCCCGGCTTAAGAGGCTTGGTTTCTACTGCAAAGACAGACCTTGTCCAGAGTGATATAACTGAGGCCACTGCCAAAGTTGGCATCTTACCCATTTTCTGATGCTATAACAGACTGGTAGTATCTAATGAGTAGAGGTACACGTGGCTCATAGTTCTGGAGGCTGAGACATCTGTGACCGAGGTGCCCACATGTGGAGAGGATTCTCATGCTGTATCAAAACATGGCCGAGAGCATCACCCAGTGAGGCACAGCAGACAGGCCAGAGCTTGCTTTTATAACAAAACTCTTTGGTTAACCCATAAGTAACTCTTTATAACTGTTTCTAGAACCTGTTAATCCTGTAATTCATCAAACCAGGAATGAATCAATCCATTCATGAAGCCAGGGGCCTCATGACCCAATTCCCTCCCAAAGGTTCTACCTCTCAACACGGCTGCATTCGTCCATTTGGGGTTGCTCTAACATAATACCCGACACTGGGTACTTTATAAAGCAAAGAGGTTTGTTCAGTTCATGGTTTGGAGATTCAAGACCATGGCACTGGCATCTGTTCCGCTGTTGCGAGGGCCTCCTGGCTACATCCCAGTGTGGTGGGCGGCAGCATGGTGGAGGTGTGTGGGAGGGAGAACGCACTTGTCAGGACAGAAAGCCAGAGGGACTCAGGGGAGGTCCAGGCTCCTTCATAACGGCTTGTGAGGACTCGTCCACTCCGCGAGACTGGCCAGAGTCCTCTCTGAAGGTGGAGCCCGCACCGTCCACGAGGTCCCACCTCTTCACGGTCCCACCGCTCACACCGTGACACTGGGGACCCAGCTGGATGGACACAGAGCGTGTCCAGACCGCAGCAGGGACCACGCTTCCAGCCCGTGAAACGGGGGGACACGCTCGCCCCAGGCAGCCGTGGTCCCGGGGAAAGAGGAGCCGGCCAGGCCTTGCCCTTCACGAAAACGGGCTTTCCAGGGGAGCTCACAGCAAGAGTCCGCTCAGGAGCTTGGGGAGTGCTGGGGCGTAGGTGTGACTTGGGGGTCTCCCACGGGGCCACGTGATTGGAGGTTTCTCCCCCGAGAGGCAGAACTGGGAAGTGTGGAACCCTTGGGCGGGGGGCCTGGGGGAGGCCCCTGGGTCCTGGGATCGCAGCCCCAGAGGGCTGAAGGTACTGCTTTGTGCGACCTCTTGGTCGTTCTGAAGAGAGGCTTGTTACCGAAGAAGCAAGCTGTCCCCTCCCACTCTCTGCTTCCTGGTTTGAGGTGTGACCACTCGTTCCTGTAAGTCCTTCTGCTACGATGAACTGCCCTGACTGCCCTTACCGGAGGCAGAATAGATGGTGCCGCCTGATCTTGAACTTCAAACCTCTAAAACTGTGAGCTAAAGAAACCTCTTTTCTTCATAAAGAGTCTGACTCAGGTATTTTGTTGTAGTAACTAAAGCAGTTACATTACCCATGTAGTCCAGGAAGCCTCAAGGTGAGAAACGAACCCAAAGCACTCTTGGGCCAGTACCGTCCTCTGTCAGCTGCAGGCGTGACAAGGGGACCCCAGAAGTCTTCTCCTCTCACAGCTTGGTCTTTTATTTGGGAAAGACCGTTATGCGCAAAGGCCCAGACCAGAGCTGTTTCTCATACATCTCTCCTCTCCCAGATGCAAGGAGACTGGAGAACTGGGTATCTTTAGCTGGGCACTGTGCAGAGGGAGTAATTCTGAATTTTTTCTAATGAGGAAGAAGCAGGGTATGGCCAGTGGACAGGCAGGCAGTATGACTAGCTGTGAGCTGCAAGATCGGAAAGACTGAACTAACATGACATGATGATATGATTATCTACATGGAAAACCTGGAAGACTCTACCAAAAAATTACTACAATCAATAAGTGAGATCAGCATGTGCACTCTTAAAAGATCAGTATATGAAAATTAATTGCATTCCTATAGATGGGCCACAGTTAATGGTAGCAACAGAATCCATAAAGTGTCCAGGAAGAAATTAAGCAAAATATACATAAGTCAGTGACGGATAAAATCATAATTTTTTTTGCAAGACATATAAATGTGGAGATTGATCATGTTTATGGATTGGAAAAAGTCAATAGCATAAAAGATGAAAGCAGCCAGTTCCTTTGCACCCAGCAACCCCACCCCTGTGAGTTGCAGACACGGAAAAGAGGTTCCTATCAGGGCTGTTTAACAGTGAAAGACAAGAAACATCCTGCTATGAGATGATCCACAACAAAGGGCAGGTAGGAGCCACACAGCCCACGTGCCAAAGATGCGGCCTAGAATAGAGAGCTGAGTTACACAGCAAGTTCTAGAAGCGCTCATCTGGTATATCCACAACATGCAAAACAGACTTATAGGTTGTCTAGGGACCTCAACGGACGTAGTGAAGTGATGGAGAAAGGCACAGGGGTGGCAAGTGCCACAGGGAAGGTCTGCTTCTGCAGCAGGCGAGGGAGGGGCGGATCTGGGTGGGAGAAGGCGGAGGAGGGGCTTCACCTGGGCCGCTCCCACATCAGATCTGAGGTCGTGGCTTTGTGGGGACCCCTTCCCATCATCTGCATGCCATTTTCATCAACACGAATGATTTCAAGATGAATCATGAAAAAGCAGAAAACTAAAAAGTATATCAGGGAGATTTGTTTTGATCCCTGTAACCAGTTCGCAAACGGTTTTGGGTGGAAAGGATCTTTGAAGATGGTCTCTTCGAGCAGCTCCACCAAGCGGAAGCGGAAACTCATCCCAGGAATGGTTCATTGAGCTTCTCATGGACACGTTACTGGTTAATAACAAGGTCAAGCCGGGCGCGGTGGCGCAGGCCTGTAATCCCAGCACTTTGGGAGGCTGAGGCAGGAGGATCGTGAGTTCAAAGCCAGCCTCAGCAATGGTGAGGCACTTAGCAACTCAGTGAGACCCTGTCTCTCATAAAATACAAAAAAAGGGCTGGGGATGTGGCCCAGTGGTCGAGTGCCCCTGAGTTCAATCCCCGGTACCAAAAAAAAAAAAAATAAATAAATAAATAACAAGGTCAAGACTGGAATTCGGACCTTTCCTTATATAGAGAACCATTTCATAAAATGAAAGGTCTTTGTGATTGACTAGTTTTGTAGGTTAAGGTTTCTATTTATTGACTTTCTGAAAATAGGAGAAATGACATTCCAAATATAGGTAGGAAATAGGCCAAAGATAGCTTGTACGGAGAGGGTTAAGGACAAAACCCAAAACAGTGCTCACCCTCTCACTCCTTCCTCTGGGGACACCAGGTTAAACTGTTGAAATAGCCTGGCATGGTGGCGCATGCCCGTAATCCCAGCAGCTTGGGAGGCTGAGGCAGGAGGATCGTGAGTTCAAAGCCAGCCTCAGCAATGGCGAGGCCCTTAGCAACTCGGTGAGACCCTGTCTCTAAATAAAATACAAAAAAAAAAAAAAAAAAAAAAGGGCTGGGGATGTGGCCCAGTGGTCGAGTGCCCCTGAGTTCAATCCTGGTACCCCCCCCACAAAAACAAACAAACAAACAAACAAACAAAAAAAAACTGTTGACATTTTGGCTCCAGGGGAAGAGGCCGGGGGAAGAGGCCGGGGCAGAAGAAGATGCCTGGGGTTTAGTGTTTGTGACCATTCTGAGATGTTGGAAAATCTGGATTTGAGCTTTGTTATGGTTTGGGAACGAGGTGTCCCCCAAAGCTCCTGGGTGAAATGGATTAACCGGTGCTAAGTGTAGGCAGGTGGGGTGTGGCCAGAGAAGGTGGGGTGCTGGGGGCTGCCCTGGAGGGGAGCACCTTCCCTGGGGACATGCTTCCGCCGTGTTGTGCTGCCTCACCTTAAGCCCAGAGCAATGGACGGCCATCTATGGACTGAGACTGCTCATTCTGCGAGCCCCGAAAAAACTTTTCCTCCTCTAAGTTATTCTTGTCGGGTATTTTGGTCACAGTGACACAAAAGCTGACTAGAACAAGCTTGGATTCTGTCCCTAGCACATGCAGTAAATAGATGCAAGTTCCTAACATCTCCCGGGCTCATTTTTCCTGGGTCTCCAAGCCACGTTTTTCCAGGTGCACGGGAAGCGAACTGAACAAGGCACTTTTTAACATGACTTGCAGACCCAGGAAGGCTTGACCTCTGAAAGAGAGACTCTAGTCACAGTAGGACTGGGGTTGTCGCGAGAAATATGCTTCTGCAAAAAAAAAAAAAAAAAAAAAAAAAAAAAAAAAAATCCCCAAAGTTGATTTGCCCAAGCTGATAAACACCCTTCACATCTGTTCACATAGGAGGATGGGCCTGATTTTTCTAGGAAAGTCTATTTAGACCCTGACACAGATTGCATTTCTTTTTAAAGCAACAAGAGTGATAAAGTATCTTAGTATAAAATCAATAGAAAGCAGTTTAGTGGCCTCTGAAGTCTCCCAAGCAACCTCTCTCTTTCGTCTTCTCCACAGGAAAGATCAAATGCGAAGTTACCAGCTTCCGTGTGCGTTTTAGTTATTTGCTACGTAAATCACTGAAAAACATTTAGGGGACCATTTAGAACTCGGGGAGGACTCTTCTCTGCTTCTAGCAACTGTCACCCCCATAAAGGATGGGAAGAAGAAGAAGAAGAAGAAGAAGAAAAAAAAAAGGGCTTTTGCATTAAACTAGTTGACAGGCCTGAGGACCTGGGGGTTATTTTTCTTAAGTACTATGTCATTGTTTCCTAAGCTTTGGAAGAAAAACAGAAAAGCTTGCTTCCATTTTCTCCCTGGAAGCTTTTCTTTCCATCTGTCATGCAACCAGACCGAAATGTAGCATTAAGCCTGCTCAGACATGATTGGCTGTTGACTACGTGTCTTATCAAAGAATGGCGGAGCTGGCAAGAAGAGCTCTTTCCAACGTGCCCTGCTGCAGTCTGGGCTGGGCTGAGCTAAACAGACAGCTGAGTTCTGTCACATGCCACTGCACGTATACGCACGCTCGTGAGACCCTGAACGTACCAAGCGCTTGGGCCCCATCATCACGGTGGAAGCCAGGCTAGGACTGTCATTCACCCAATATTTCTGGTTCTCCCAACTTTTTAGGGGCGCACCTCCCTGCCTCCGAGGAGCTAAGCGGCACGGTGTGGCAACTTGCTTCCGTCAACAAAGTACATTCGTCCCGGGTGTCCTTTGACGCCACTGAGATCTTGTCTTTTTTGTTACTGCAGCCTATGCCAACCTATACTGACAGATCATAGGCTCACCATGGGCGAGATAATACACAAGACACGCCACATGGATCGTTTCAGCTAGTTCTTACAACTGCCTAGTAAAATGGATACTGTAATTATCCTCCTTGTACTGATGAAGCATTGTGGGCATGAAGACATTAAGTAACGCCTCCAAGGTCATGGAGCGGGCATGTTGGGAAGCTCTGATCCCAGCTCAGGCAATCTGTCTCCAGAGGCTGCAGTGAAAACCACAGCCCTCAACAGGCCACTGAGGGCAGCTGGGGAGTCTCGCATGGGAAAGGAGAAAGGAGCTTCTTTCAAACCAACCTTTGGCTGCCCCTGCCCCTACTTGCTGCCTCTGTGAATAAACCTGAGTGAAGTCAGTGCCATCTTGGATCGAGGCACGAGAATGGCTGGGGAGCTGCTCTAGCAGCTGGAGGTTCTTTCTAGGTGCAAACTGAAAAAATTGTAAAGCAACTTTTTTTGGGGGGGGGGGGGGTGGGGGGGGTGGGGAGTGTCTGGTCCTCGCGTTACTTTGGTGCCAAGTTTCGGGTATTGGGCCTTTTGCTAGGCGTAGGGACTCAAAGATGATCAAGACACCACCCTCGCGTATTTCTGGGATTGCAGACAGATGCAGGAGGGAGCGCACCGGGGGCGGGTGTGGAGTACTCGCTTGGCATCCTGGGCCCCGCGAGCCGGGGGATGTCCTCGGAGCGTTCTTCCTTCTTCCTCAATAACTTGACATAAATACGTTCCCGGGGATTTATCTGAAATTCATCCTCCCTGAAGCTCGTTGTATTTTTAGCCCATACTATCTCTTACATAAGGAAAGATTGTTTAAAATAGGGCCTCCTTTAGTTTATCCTCAAACAGCCTTTTTAAGCTTCTAGGTAAGAAGAAAGACATCAGTATTTTTTGAATTCCACGAGAAACCTCTGCTTCCTCTTGGCGTCTCTCTGGGATTTTTATACATCGCGAGCCTGCCCTCCCACCTTCTTGGTTGCATGTCACTAAAGGGACCCATTTAATCCTTTGTCCCTTTTTGGAGAAGTTTTTTTGAAAGGAGACACTAAGAAAACCTCCACAACCTAGACCTCAAAGTAGTGATTTGTGGTTTGTCTATACCCTGTTTGAGATTCCCAGGGAAAATCCAGAAAGAGGGGTGGAAAAATCCCCCTGATCCTTGGCTCAGAGGTCTCTTTATTCCAGGCATTTTTCAACTCAAAGGAAAACTCGGCTGTTCGTTTTCCAAAATTGTTCTCTTTAGAATGCGATTTCAGCCCCCCCCCCAAAAAAACTTCTCATTTCAATTGGGACTTCATGAAAGGTTACCAACTCCCTTTTTCTCAACTTTCAAAGCCCATTTCAAAACTGGTTGCTTAAAATATGCATTTCATGGAGTCATAAAAATAATGACCCTTTGCAAGCTGAGTCTGATTAAACACGTTTTCAGACCCAGTTTTAGAGAATCGATTCATTATCTTAATAGGCAACCCAGTGTACCAAAATGAGTAGAAAGTTACAATTAATTGTCTTCCTAACAATGCCTGGGAAGTCCTTCCATTTAATTGGTCATCTCGTAATGTCATCCCTTATTTGATTTACTTGCTTACACAAGCAGCTGTAATCTATGTAACTTTCAGTTTTCTTATTGCTAATGTATGAAATACTTGAATGACAGCAGCCTCCAATGACCTGATGCTACAAAAATGGATAGCTCTCACATTAAGATGGAAATAACCATTGCATAGACCATAATCTTGTGATTTGTTTGCTGCCGAAAATCTCTCCAGCAAGTATAAAGCAATTTCTGTAGCTAAATGTAAGGGAAGGGCTATTAAACATTAAAGGGGACCCCACCCATGGGTAGGAAGTAATTTTTTCTTTTTTTTGGTACTGGGGATTGATCTCAGGGGCACTTGACCACTGGGCCACATCCCCAGCCCTTTTTTGTATTTTATTTAGAGACAGGGTCTCACTGAGTTGCTAGGTGCCTCGCCATTGCTGAGGCTGGCTTTGAACCCTCGATCCTCCTGCCTCAGCCTCCCAAGTGCTGGGATTACAGGCATGCGCCACTGCACACAGCTAGGGTCACTTGTTTGGTAGATTTTTAATACTTTTTCCTTCCTTCCTTCCTTCCTTCCTTCCTTCCTTCCTTCCTCCCTCCCTCCCTCCCTCCCTCCCTTCCTTTCTTTCTCTTTCTCTCCTTTCTTTCTTTCTCTGTCTTCATGGTTATACAGAGTAGTTGGGTTCATCCTAACAAGCTCGGACATGCGTGGAAATGGATTTCAGTTCATGATCACCCCTTTTCCCTCCCATTCTTCCCTCTCCCCTTCTTCTTCCTCAGCTAGTCTTCCTTTTGCTTGTCTATTAACTCATATTTGATTGTTTTTTTATGTAATCTTATCCTTCCCTCCCCCTTTCCTTTATTTTACTCAATCTTCTGCCTTTGAAAGAAAACATTTGACCTTAGAGTTTCTGAGTTTGTAGAATCCATTTGACACAATTATAAACGCGTGGAATATATCTTGTTCTAATCCAGTTCCTGCTACTTCTCCTTCCCCTCCCTTCCCCACCCCCCACTCCCTCCTCTCTACATTTCTGCCATTTATCCAGACTTATTATTTTTAATTAATTTCTTGTGGCTGTACACGATGGTGGGATTCACTGTGGTGTGTTCATATAGGTTCGCAGGAGAGTTATGGCAGATTAATTCCACTGTCTTTCCCTTTCCCATCTCCTCCCTTCCCTTCATTCCCTTTGTCTAATCCACTGAACTGCTATTCTTCGCCCCCCCCCCCCTTATTGTGGGTCAGCTTCCACATATCAGAGAAAACACCGGACCTTTCATTTTCTGGGGTTGGCTTATTTCACTGAGCATTATCGTTTACAGATCCTTCCATTTACCAGCAAATGCCATACAGTCATTCTTTAAGGCTGAGTAATACTCCATCATGTGTACGTACCCCGTTTTCTTCATTCATTCATCTGTCGAAGGGCACCTAGGTTGGCCCCGCAGCTTAGCTACTGTGAATTGAGCTGCTATGAACATTGATGTGACTGCATCACTAGAGTATGATTGATTTTAAATACTTTGGACACAGGCCCAGGATGGGGAGAGTGGGTCAAGTGGTGGTTCCATTTCTTTTTTTTTTTTTTTTTTTTTTTTTTTTGAGGAATCCCCCTACTGCTTTTCAGAGTGGTTGTACCATTCTGCAGTCCCACCAGCAATGTATGAGTGAACCTTTCCCCCACATCCTCACCAACATTTACGGTTACTTGTATTCTTGATAATTGCCATTCTGACTGCAGGGAGATGAAGTTCCAGTGGAGTTGTAATTTGCGTTTCTATTTGCTAGAGATGTTGGACATTTTCTCATCTATTTGTCGACACTTCATATTTCTTCTTTTAAGAAGCATCTGTTCAGTTCCTTTGTCCGTTTATTGATTATTATTTTTTTTGTTGTTGTTGTTGTTGTTTTTTTGTTGCTTTTTGGAGTTCTTTGGGTACCTGGACACCAGTGCCCTATCTGAGGAGTGTGAAGAGAGAGCTTACGTGATGGGAGGTCACTTTTTAATGAGCTGCTATGCTTTGCTAATGGTTGCACTGAGGTCCCGTGTGCACGGGGAGAGTGGCATGGCCTTGCTCTGTCTTCCTGCTCTTTGATGGGTCCCTAAGAGTGGCTCACCCTGGGGGATAGCCAACTCACCGTTCACAGGTCAGGGGGCAAGCTCCCACAGAGAATAGCCAGGGGCCTGGTGATGCTGAGGGCGTTGGGGCTGTTCTCCCGGGGCTGGGACTGGTCACGCCAAATTCTTGCAAATGGTGAATGAAGGGTGGCAGGTCCCTTCAGCCTTTCTAGTCAATCACATATCTTGAAGAATGCTCATTTTATTGCAAAAAAAATACTACCAAATTAACATCCTTAATGCTGATTAGCAAGCCCTCCAGTGTAGACTGTGAAGGGCTTCTGCAGCCCTCCCTGGGTGTGACTTCATAATTCAGGTACCTCAAATGCTACTGAGACGCTTCAAAGATGTAGATTACTGTTAACCTCCATCTACAGAGAATTACAGTGTTTGTGGTAAAGCATTTTTAAAGTACTTTCTGACACAGGCCATACAGCCCATTTAAAGATGTATAACGGGCTTCAAAATATCAAGGACGGCCCAAGGTCACCCAGCTAGTTACCAGCCTGTGCTTCTATCTTGCTGCTGACCGGTGACATGCACTGACATCTTGTAAATGTGGTTTGGCAAGTGTCCCCTGATTCATGCCTTAAAGGCTTGGTCTCCAGGGTGGTGCAGTTGGGAAGGGCTGGTACCTTCCAGAAGAGGGGCTAGTGGAAGGTTTTGAGGTTGTTGAATACATGTCCTCAGTGGGGACCTGGGGACCCTGGCCTACCCAGTCTTCCTTCTGCTTCCTGGCTAGTGATACAGGTGGTTTTGCTTTGTCATGAGCTGCTGCCTTGATGTCCTGCTTTATCAGAGGCTCAAAGGAAAGAGGCCACTTGATCATGGACTGGAAACTTCAGAACTCTTAAGCAAACTAACCCTTTTCTCTTGATGAGTTAATGATCTCAGGTATTTTGTTATAGTACTGGGAAGACAGCACAGATGCATTCCCCCAAATGCTAGTTTCCTTTTCCTTCCATCTTTTCCATACTCAGTAGCAGGACTGCCACTCAAGGCTGGGCAACTTGAGCCACGTGTTGCTCCAGGCCATGTGAGCAGTGCCCCCTAGGGTTATGAAGGGCAATGTCTGCGACTTTAAGCAACATTTCTGTTTGCTGTTTCTTCCACACTGAAGCTGACCTGGAGGGAAAGAAACAGCTTCAACATCATTAGCCGTTGGGGAAATGCCAGTCAAAACTACACTGAGATTCCATCTCACCCCAGTCAGAACGGCAGCCATCAGGAATATAAATAATAATAAACGCTGGTGAGGATGAGAGGAGAAAGGAACACTTACACATTGTTGGGTGGGACAGCATATTAGTACCGTCACTGTGGAAATCAGCATGGAAATTCCTCAACAGACTAGGAAGGGAAACATCATATGGCTCAGCTATTTTACTCCTTGATATTTATCCCAAAGAACTGAAATCAGCCCACTAGAGTGATAAGTGCACATCAGTGTTTGTAGCAGCACAATTCACAATAGCCAAGTTATGGAACTAGCCCAGGTGCCCACTAACAGA
The DNA here is from genome assembly GCA_025594165.1 of Tamias sibiricus. NCBI lineage: Eukaryota > Metazoa > Chordata > Mammalia > Rodentia > Sciuridae > Tamias > Tamias sibiricus. Next base: position 11,630,574 of record CM046658.1, on the reverse strand, counting down.
TGAATAGATTAAGCAAATGTGCTATATATATTTACTGCTGAGTTAGACTCAGCAGCAAAGAAAAATGAAATTGTGTCCATTGTGGGTAAACGGATGTTACTGGAGAATATCATGCTAAGTGAAATAAGCCTGACTCAGAAAGTCAAGGGTCAAAAGTTTGCTTTCATATGCAGAAGCTAGAGAGAAAAAAAGGAATAAAATAAAAATGGGGAATCTCATGGAAATAGAAGGGATATCAGTAGAGGAGAGGTAGAGGGTCTTGGGGGTGCAGGAAGAGGGGGAAAAGGAAGAACTGGGGAATAGAATCAACCAATAGGATCAACCAAATTATGCTGTATGTAGCCAGGTGTGCCTGTAATCCCAGTGGTTCAGGAGGCTGAGGCAGGAGGATCTCATGTTCAAAGCCAACCTCAGCAACTTATACAGACTGTACCTCAAAATAAAATATAAAAAGGGCTGAGGATGTAGTTCAGTGGTTAATGCCCCCTGGGTTCAATCGTTGGTACCAAAAAGAAAAAAGAAAAAAAAAATCTAGATGCATGTATGAATATAGTACAATGAATCCCTCTTCTATGTATGATTATAATGCACCAGTGGAAAACTACATGTAAATAAATAAAAGAAAGACCAGAAGAATATAGGAAGGGGAACATGGGGAGGGAGGTGAAGGGGCAGGGGAATGAATTGGAGCGAATTGTAATGTGCATATATGAATTTGTCACAAGGAACCCTGCTGCGCTGTGTGATTACTATGCACTAATAAAAATATAAAGCTAGGGCGGGGATTGTGGCTCAGTGGTAGAGCGCTCGCCTCGCACGTGCGCGGCCCGGGTTCGATCCTCAGCACCACGTAAACATAAATGCATTGCATTGTGTACACCTAAAGTAAATAAATATTTTTAAAAAAATATATAAAGCTATAAGTGGGGGCAGGGAACACAGCTTCATTTATGTTTGATTTTCCGTCTTCACCTGGTTCCTTTGTTGAGCATCCTATTTGTGAACATCAGGGCTCAGACAGAAGGGGTTGGTGTGAGCAAACTGAGCTTCTAGATCAGGGCACACCTGGGCTATGGAGCACAGAACCAGTTTTCTGGAATAAATTCACAATCCCCGTGCTTGTAGGAAATGACTCTGAGGGATGGGGAAGTTGACACGGCCTCATCAGGCCTCTGCCTCGAAGTTCCATTCTCGGGTTGTCACACAGATGAGGGGGAGTTTGGCCATCCAGTAAAAGTGCTCAAAGTAGCCGGGCGCGGGTGGCGCACACCTGTCATCCCAGCACTTGGGAGGCTGAGGCAGGAGGATCGTGAGTTCAAAGCCAGCCTCAGCCATGGCGAGGCACTTAGCAACTCAGTGAGACCCTGTCTCTAATAAAATACTAAAAAAAGGGCTGGGGATGGGGCCCAGTGGTAGGGTGCCCCTGAGTTCAATCCCTGACACCAAAAAATAAATAAATAAAGCGCTCAAAGTGACAGTGAGGCCACCTGTAAAGATGAGACCGGGTGACCATCTGACCTTTCAATCCCAGGAACAGAAAACAAATGTCTTTTTCCTGTGGAGTTGAAATTGAGGATCAAGCGAGATTAGAACCCACAACTCAAGGGCCCGAAATGGGCAGGAACGCTGGTCAGAGCAGGGGGGCTTTAGTCTCAGATAGGAACGACCTTTACCCCCCCCCCCCCCCCACGGAGGCCAGTTCTCCTGAAATGCTGGAGCCCTTCCCAGAACAAGTCCTATTTAGTCTCTGAACCCTTGGTCAGATTAAGAGGACGCTCAGAGGGTGGCGTGGATGGACGGAGGGCCACGGGTTTATCAGGAGATGCTGCGTTGCCTCCTGGTCCCTTGGCTTCCCCAGCCGCCTTTCCAAAAGACACACATTTAGGACTCACACCCACTACGTGGGACCCAACCTGCCTTGACCTCAAAGTTTTTATCTGAATGTAAGTTGGAAAAACACACATTCACATGCCCCAAGAAAGACATGACTGTATGTCCATAAATCACCACGATAGGAATCAGTTTCCCCTTCCTGGGCCTGACCCCTTCGTTGCATTGGGAATCTGTTCATTTGAAAAGACAGCTCCATGTGTAGCGATGTAATTTGTCCTGGGCGGGAGCAGATGCATAAGATAAATGGCCACACTTAACTTGATATCTGTTGACAGAAAACTCAAAAACTCAAAGGAGTAGCTGCATTTGAATATGCTCTTTGAAAAAAAAAAAAAGAGGCTTGTGTCCCTGAGCTGGTTGGCCACACAGGGGTCCAGGGTCAAGGGCTTACTCCTTAGAAATAATGCAACTTCTTGCAAAGACTTTGCATCTGCTATGTACCTAAACCCCCCTCCTTGTTGAGTTGATTATTAATGTTTTTTAAAGAGTGGAGAAGGGAGGGAATATGGAAAACCTAAGTAGGAGCTAGAATCTCCCTCCCTAGATACAGATATGCATGAATTCATGTGTGTGTAAAATACACCGCAACCAGAATTTGCAAGTGCAGAGAGGAAAAGGAAGAGATCTGTCCTATTAGGATGAGTAAATTTGCTTTCCAAAATGGCATGAACCTATAAGTTCAACCCAAGTTTTAATATTTTCCCAATTTAGAGGTTGCAAAGTGTCTGCCCGTGGAAGTGCACGGACTGCAGACTTTATTTGATAATTTTGTTCCATGTCAACAGGTCAGTAAAAAAGAGAGCCAGTGTCACCTAAAATCTCAGAGCCCTGACTTCCTTTGAGAAACCAGAAAGGTGGGTTTCCTGAGTGTACATTTTTTTTTATGATTTGAAGTTGTAGAATGCATTACAATTCATAATACACATATAGAGCACATTTTTACAAATCTATGGTTGTATACCAAGTATATTCACACCATTCATGCCTTCATACATGTACTTAGGGTAATGAATCCATCTCATTCTACCATCTTTTTGTTTTCTTTTTACCCCCTTCCCCCCTCCCTTCCCCTCTTTCCCCCCATTGACCTTTCTAGTGTTCCTCTAATACTCCCATGCTCCCTGTCCCAACCCCACTGTGAATCAGCCTCCTTATATCAGAGAAAATATTTGGCATTTGGATTTTTGGGATTGGCTAACTTCACTTAGCATTATATTTTCCAATTTCATCCATTTGCCTGCAAATGCCATTATTTTATTCTCTTTTATTGCTGAGTAATATTCCATTGTGTATATAGACCACATTTTCTTTATCCATTCATCTACTGAAGGGCATCTAGGTTGGTTCCACAGTCTAGCTATTGTGAATTGTGCTGCTACAAACATTGATGTGGCTGTGTCCCGGTAGTAAGCTGTTTTTAAGTCCTTTGGGTATAGACCCAGGAGTGGGATGGCTGGGTCATAAGGTGGTTCCATTCCCCTGGGCGTACCTTCTATGTGCCTGCCTCTCTGCATTCGCTTGGAAAATCACGGCCAACACACGGTCTTAAAAACCCATCACGAAATCAACTCCTCCAAGGCATGGTCACAACATGTGGAATTTACCGAAGGTCTCTTGGGGATGACACAGCAAAGTGATGTCATCTTTTACTTAGCAACGTCACCTGGGTCTGTCACTGCCTTCATTATGTAGAGAAACTTAGTCTCCTGTGGACTGTGTAGGTCCCCTCTGATAGATGGGCTCCCCCCCCCCCTCGAGTTTTCCACATCCTGAGAGAAGCAACCTTGTTTCATTCTCGGCAGGAAGTTTCTTCCCCGGGCAGGATGTTTCTTTTCCCTGGGCAAGAGCCAATAGGCTTAAAGGTCGCCCTGTTCTATGGGCAAAGAGCCAATGGCGTTGGGGTTGCTCTGGTGCACCTCCCACCAGAAATTCCTATATAGGGCCCTGTTCGAGAGACTCAGAACACACACACAGATGCACACATCAGCTCGTCGCTGCTGAGAGGAGGAAGCCGCTCAGACACATCAGCTCGACCCTGTGGAGAGGAGGAAGCCACTGCGACAGCTCCAGACCCATCGCCTCCAGCCGACGACAGCTCCAGCCTCCAGCCAGACAGCAGCTGCTTTAGCTGATAGCTCCAGAGATCCCAGCTGGTGCGACCAAGCACCCACCTTCTGTCCAGAGCTTGCACACTCCCCTCTCCCTGACTCCCCTCTCCCAGCACCTCTTCGACCTTCAACCAGAGCACCTCTTCTCCGGTTTTGCTACCAGCCACGAAGGCTGTTGAATAAATCTCTTGGCTGCACGGCTGTCCCTGGTGTGATGTTTTGCCCTTCACCCTCTCTATCCCCCCACACAGAGGCTCCTACTTAGAGAGATGAGCGGGGGCGGGGGGCAGTCTATACCCACAGAGGTGGGTGGTCAGGGGGTCCACTTTTCCAGACATCACTGGGACCAGACAAAGGTGACTTAAAATGCATTCACTTCCTGGTGGGGGTGTTGAGATAAGCAATGACAGGGGGGTTGCAGGATTGGGGTTAGATTTCATCTTGATAAAATGAAATCAAGACATCTGAGAACTAATTATCTTATGTTCAGCAAAATTGAGATTCTAATGAAAAGTAGGTACAGATTCTGGGAATTAGCAGAAAGTGAATCAAGGGAGGATTTAAAATAAAATCTGGCATCTTTTTCTTTCAATCTAGAACTACCCATCCTGCCCTTCACATCAGACCCACATGCAGCGTCAATCACAAAGGCAGCCAGGTCCTGAGGACATACCGGGGCTCCGTGAGCCACCTCAACCTTGACTTTCACTCTTGTTATTTTGGAATACTTTTAGATGTACAGGAAAGTTGCAAAGGCAGTAGGAAGAGTTGCCATCTCTTCTTCCCTCGTGCTGAGAAGTGAGCCTTGGGAACATTTGTCAGAATTAAGAAATCAGGGCTGGGATTGTGGCTCAGCGGCAGAGCGCTCGCCTAGCACGTGTGCGGCCCGGGTTCGATCCTCAGCACCACATAAAAATAAAGGCATTGTATACAACTAAAACAAATAAATATTTTTAAAAAAAGAATTAAGAAATCAACCTCATCCATTTGCAGATTTCACCAGTTTCCCCAGAGATGTGTTTCTTTGGCTGCAGATCTGGGAGAGGATACCAGGCTGCTTTTCACAGTTATTCTCTTTTGAAGAATCTTCCCTAGATCTTTTTTTTCTTTTTGGTCAATAATGCCTGGTCTAATTCTGCCATGTCATTGATTGTCAGTAGCTTTCCCGGAGTGTGATACGTGTAATTCTTACACATCATTTTTATTGACTTCGTGAAATCGTGTATGGGTTACAGTATTTGCAATTCCGCATAGCAAGAGACTCACCGTCAAAGTGATTGTTTCAGTTCTTTTTGGGGAAAAGGGTCTAGGACTTAATACTAATGTCAAACCACCAGGCTGCTTTTCAATTCATATACCCTGGCCTAGTTTTTGCTTGTGAAAATATTAAACTACTTCTGCAATTTTTTTAAAAAAAAATATTTATCTATTTGCTTTAGTTGCACACAATGCAATGCATTTATGTTTACGTGGTGCTGAGGATCGAACCTGGCCGCGCACGTGCTAGGCGAGTGCTCTGTCGCTGAGCCACAACCCCAGCCCTACTTCTGCAATTTTTAATAAATAACTATGTCCAGAGGATCCCCTTCCCAGGCACTCACTACCCCTAATGTAGCTACTAAAGGGTAAATTCCTGGTCAACAGGGGCATCCAGGACCCCGATCTGGGTAGGAGGACCTGTCTTAGTGGTGGGTGGAAGCTACTGCCATCCTAAAAGGTGAATATTTGGACTATCATTTGTGTGTTAAGCAAGAAACGGGCCTTATTCCACAAGTGATCAGTGTGTTGGTAAATGCTTTTTGTTAAAAGGGAACTTTTCTTTCCACCTTTGAAAATGACCTCAGTGGCTTGGAACACCAGGGTCCCTCAGCTTAACATTTTCTTCCTCCTATCATATATTCCTTCAAGTAACAATACTTATGACCCTTGGTTATGCCTGATTTCAGAAAATAAACTGAAGCAAGAAAAAAAAGTGGTTTTTGAAGCATGCTAAAAAGTAATTTGTCTAATATAACAACTAATCACACAGTGGAGTCTAGATGGAAAATTATAATTTCCGGTTCCCTGAATTGTTCTTAGATGCTTATCTTTGATGTGGTGAGTGAAAGCCAAGATCTTAAACTCAGATGTCTCGGATCCCGGCCAGTCGTTAATGAGCAAGTCACTTCGTAGTGTTCAACGTGATTCAGCTAGACTTTAAGGTCACTTTTGTCCCCACCAAGATGCCTGCCCTTGGAGTTCTCTAGATACCTTCTTTGGCAAGGTAACCCCCATCTGTTACTTGTGCAAATCTGCATGGGTTTCCATTTCTTCCTCCCCCAAAGGAACACGAGAGCATGAACCCCACCAGATTACCTGGAGACTGGACACTCCCGTCCCTGGACTGCTCCTCAGGTGGACCCTTGTGTTATCAGAGACAAGGGTGAAGACGGAACAGGAGGAGACTGAGAAGGGTGGGAAATGAGACCTGGCCTGTGACCAGCAGTTTGGAACCTCTGGCATTTTCAGCATCTTCTAGGGCTTTCCTGCCAGCCTGTTAAGGAAGAGGGGACCTTACGCGTATGATCATCCTCATTATGGGAACCCTAGGGACTGAGGCTCGGAAATTAAAGTGATCGTACTAAATAAAGTTCCTGGGAATGAGAACTTTAGTACCAGACTCCCAGATGGTCCAGAGAACCGCAGCTCGGTACCCACGAGGTTAGAGATCTAACATGTGACCTGCACTTCAAAGTCCCCATTCTTAGACGTGTATCTTTGATGTGGTAAGGGAAAGCCAAGATCTAAACCCAGATGTCTCGGGTCTTTGGCTGGTTGTGAATAGGCAAGTCACTTAGCAGAGTGATCCAACTAGACTTTAAGGTCGTCTTTGTCCCCACCAAGATGCCTGTCCTTGGAGTCCCTAGATACCTCCTCTGCAAAATGGAAAAGGTAATAACAGCTGGTTAGTACCCATCAGACGAGACCTGTGCTGTTCAACGCGGTAGCCACGAGCCGCAGATGGCTATCCACGGAAACCAAAACGTGTGAGGATTAAAGTGAAATAAAATAGAATTCAACACTCCTTTGCTCAGTGCTACAGTTGGCACCTTGAGTACCCCTCAGAGGCCCACAGGTTAAAGGCTTGGTTCCCAGCTCAGGGCACCACTGGGAGATGGCAAACCCTTTAGAAAGTGACTCCTGGTGACATGTCCTCAAAGCAATTGTGCCTCACCTTCCCCTCGGTCTTTGGCTCTGGCCATGAGGCGATGGGGCTTCCTCTACAACGTTGGTCTCCCATTACAGTGCCCTGCCTTGTCACGGGTCCAAAAGCCACAGGGCCCAGCCATTATGGCCTGGAGCCTCTAAAACAGTGAGCTCTAATAAACCCTTTCTCCTTATAAGTTGACTTTCTCAGGCAGTTGTTCCAGTGACAGAAAGCGGACGAAAGCAAGTGGTCTGAAGATTCCAGAAGCTAGAGAAGACGGAGCACCGAGGAGATAAACAGGAGCTGGCGTGGCGGACGTCACCTCTCAGGGAGAAGGAATCGATGCTCGTCCTGTTCCTTGCTTCTGAGACACCTGAGCCCCAACCTGCCTAGCTCAATGTCAAGAGTGACATCTGGGGCTCCAGTGGGGACCAGCTCCAAGGCACACACATCTGGCAACTGTTTGTCTCTTCCGGAAAGGGTCAGTCACAGGTCTAGGAAAAATGGTGCCTCCCGAGCCTCAGCCGTGCTCCCCAACAATGTGATGGGGGGACATTTGCTTGGGCACCCTCCTGCACCTCTGAAGGAGCCCTAATCAGAGATATGGCTATTGCGGGTAGCTGGGAGCCATAAGTTCCAACTGATATTCATACATTATTCAAAGTATGCACGTGACGCACCTGTAAAGCTAGAGATATATAACCGGGTGAGGTCGGTTAGAAGGCAGTCAGTCAGAAGAAGGAGAGACGTCGTCAGAAGAAGAACGTAGTCAGAAGAAGAAAAGAGTCAGAGCGGTTAAGAGTGCGAGAGGTTGCTGAAGCTAGAAAAAGCCAGAGAAGCTAGAGAAAGAAAAAGAGAAAGCCAAAGAGAAAAAGAAGAAGAATATAAGGAAAAGAGTTTAGTTTAGAAGCCAAAGAGAAAAAGAGAGAAAGATTCCTGCCACCGAATTTCCTCCCACAGTGTTGTGGCTGCGACAGCATCAGGCAGCTACACACCTCGGTACCCCTCTCCTCCCCACTCACAAAGGTGTAGGTAAACGAGGAGGGAGCAGATAGCATGGCACAGACAGCCTCAAATCCATTCCGAATGCATTCAGACAGACAGAAAGAGAAGAAACCACACTACTCAGCGTTGGACCTTTAGTCACTGTTAATAGCAGATCATCTGTGACCCCGTGGAGACCGGGATGGAGCGCATGCTCAGAGCTGCCAGTCATCCGAGCTGGCAGGAGAGGCTCTGCCCAGTCGATGCCTTTGCTAGCCTACACTGATTATTAAGGAGTTCTGGTTCAAGTTAATTAAGAGAGTGCGGTGGCTGGTCCAGAGAGCGTTTGGTCATTTCATTTAATGAATATTTATGGGCCGGTCTGTGTTCGTCAAGTTGCCTTGGAGATCTGGGCTCCTCATTTTCCCCACCGCAGGAGAGCAGGTAGCCTTGATGGCTGTGCTCTGGGCAGCTGAAGACAGTCACTGTAACAGACCATTGTAAGAGACGAATCCAGGAGTCCAAACATCCTGGCGGAGGCTGTGGAACAGAGAAGGGAGTCCAAGGTTTCTCTGAGGCGCACGAGCTGTGTGGGATCCTTCTTGCACTAAAATCACATGATGGATTGGATGCCGCGGTTTCCCAGTGCAGGTTCAAACTCATCTGCAGTGTCTTGCAGGTGGCTTCAGTGGCATCGTTTCTACAGAGAGGTGATGGAGTGTGAGGGTGACTCGGGGTTGGAGATTGTCACAGGAAATGACCAAGAAGCTGGTGGAGCCCGGGAGGCTGGGCAGGGCGGTATTGAGGAGGGAAGCCTGAACTAGCCCAGGCACTCTGAATGGGAGCTCATGGACCGGGGTGGCCAGTCAGGCCAGGAGAGGTCCCAGAGAGCACTGATTGAGGGGAGAGAGGGTTAGAGTTGGAGGAACAGGGCTCTAAATTGGGGCCGAGGACTGGGGGCGTGTGAAGAGGGGGGATTCAGGAAGTCGCTGATGGGAAATGGAGTTGAGTGAAGTCAGGAGTGGCTCTGGGGACCCAAAGGACCAAAGGGGCACTGTGGCTTTCATAAGTGAGTTTCAAAATACTCACGGCACCTGGGTTTTAATGGAAGATGGCACGGTGGAGAGAGCCTTATTGCAGTTTACTCCTGTGGGGAAGAGTCCAGAGCCTGGCGCAGTGGTTGGAGCAGCTGGTAGAGGTGAGGACCCGAGTCCCGGGCAGGGCTAAGGTTTTAATCGACTTTTCGGGACTCACCATGCACTTGGAGTTGGGTTGCTTTCCAAGGACTGTCCTGGAGATGGCTTATGGTTTTTAATCACGTATCAGCAGGAATCGGAAACGGCCTACCGGAGCTCTTTATTGAGAAGGACGGGGCACCACGCCAATTAGTGGCACCACCGCAGCAGGCGCAGGAGGGGGGAGAGCGGGCTCCTCCTGGTCTGGGGAGCATCTCCCGCCTGGATCTCATCTTTCTGCAAGGTGTTTTATTGAGTCCTAGGGAGAACGCACCCCAGCACCATTTGGGGGAAGGGATGCTCCCAGGGAAACAGAGCTTTGAGCCATATAGAAACTTCTGGAATGTCTGTCTCCGTGGGTCGGGGATGCAGCTGGAGGCGGGGATGCTCACGGCATGCCGAACAGCCACTCCCCAGTCTCCGATTCTTGTGTGTGAGCAGACACGTGCGATTGGAGGACCATCCAGGTAGGGCCAACTGAAGTCCCCCACCTCAAAAAAAAAAAAAAAAAAAAAAAAAAAAAAAAAAAATCCTGGTAAAATATGCCAGTTGTTTATCCAGAGGGAGGATCACCCGGGTCCTTGCTGTTTGGAAATCTCTGAGCGACACCCACCTGCGCACCATCGTGAAGGACAGGTGTGCGCAGGCGCCTGGGGGAGGGAACTAGAGAACATTCCTGATGGATTCTCCTGCTAATTTAAAAGCAAACAGCGCTGCCAGATAAAATTTGTTACGGGTCTGCTAGACTGTGGGGGGGGGGGGGGGAGCAGCCATTTCGGTGCCGACACGATCATAAATACCAGGAACCTTGAGGCAGAGCGCAGAGCTGCGGGTCCGGAAAGATTGCCGGCCTTGGGACACCAAGGTGCTGATTCTTTAAAATTTTACCGATATCCAATATGCCGCGTGGGTTGGCGGAGGAAAGGCCACGCTGTTTTGTGTGTGGGGTACAGAGAGCACTCAGGTGTATTTTTTTCTGCCCGTCGTTGCTAGACATGGGACCTTTTCAACGTATCTGCCCCCCCCCCCCATTATGATATGTCTAATAACTTGTCCTGGGGTATTGTGTTTATCCCAGAAATGCTAATGACTTCATAACTCAGTGTGAAGCGCTCTGGGCCATTTTTGTATTATTAAGGATTCTGTGAAGTATAAGAACGGGCGCGCGCTCAAGGCGGTGCCCGGTCGCGGCTGTGACTTGATTCTCATTTTTGAGAAAGGAGAGGAATTAAGCTTTTTAAAAATACATGTTTTCAACCAAGAAAGCAGTTCATTTAAGAATAATGACAAGCGCTGCCCTTTGGAAATAAGGCAGAGAGTCTCCAGAAATTTCCTGGACTGTGACTTTCAGCTTCTCTGCAGCATCTGCCTGAGTCACCCCGCAGGGACGCACCACGGGCTGGGCAGGTGTGGGCTCTGGCAGATGGGGTGCAGGACCCTGGCCCTGCACTGTGGAGGGGTGGGAGGTTGTGTCTGGCAGCTGAGCTGTGACCAGGGAGTAAGGTGACACATGCCCACAAACAGCTCACCCTGTCCTTGCTCTGCTTTCTTGGAATCAATGAGTTTGCAAATTTTGTTTGTTTGTTTGTTTGTTTTAAATGCAGGGACTCTGGTCTGGGGACACAGCTTGTGTGACCGCACTGCTGCTCAAACTGAGATCATGATGGGAGGCGGGAGTCCTGCGCTTCCTGGCACCTTCCCTATCTCAATTCCCTCTCCCAGAAGGAGGCTCCAGGGACACGCAGGGACCCTCAGGCACCCAGGAAATGTAACTTGAAAAAATATCACTGTCAGAAATAGTTTAAGAAGAAAAAGTTTTGCAAATAGTAAACTCCATAACTGTGTTTGTTGGTTTGTTAATATCAGTTTCCATTTCAAAGCTTCCCTTGCTATTCAGTTGCCCATGTCAGGTATTGTGAATAGTGAGGAGGAGGAGGAGGAGGAGGGGGAGGAGGAAGGGGGGAGGAGGAGGGGGAGGAAGAGGAGGGGGAGGAGGATGGGGAGGAAGAGGAGGGGGAGGAGGATGGGGAGGAAGAGGAGGGGGAGGAAAGAAGGAGGAAGAGGAGGGGGAGGAAAGAAGGAGGAAGAGGGGGAGGAGGAGGGAGGAGGAGGAGGGAAAGGAAGAGGAAGAGGAGGAGGAGGAAGAGGAGGAGGCAGAGGGGGGGAGGAGGAGGGAGGAGGAGGAGGAGGGGGATGATGATGAGGAGGAGATAAATTGCATGGGAAAGACAAACCAGGAGGCAAGGGAAGATAATTAAATTAACCAACATTTTGCAGTTAGCAAGTTGGGGCCCAGACCCAGGCTGTCACCTGCCACCTTCCACTCTGATTCATTCCCCAGCTTCTTCCTCTCACCACCTGTCACCCCAGTCTGCCCAGAAGGGCCTCCCCAATGCCTGGGCCTTGAGAAGCACTTCCCAGATTACAATGCTGGCTCCGCACCGCGATCCTCACGACGCGTTCTGCCTGAGCTTAGCAGCATAGTCCCAGCGCCATTATCTGGTGAAGTCACGGTGGTAGTTTGGTGAGTGGGCGGTGGACTTGCATAAGGCGAAAACACACTGCACCAGTCTGCGTGGACGGTCTCCTGGCACCTGCAGTACAGAGCAGGGACTTCTCTGTAACCGTCTGTCTTTGGTGGCCTGGGAGAAGCTCAGATCTGGAAAGATTTGTTTGTATCTCCTACAGAAGGTTAGAAGCGACAGGTTGGCTGCCAAAAATGGGTCTTGGGCTCTGGAGGAGGACGAGAAATTCGCACTCTGCAATTCGGATGTGCAAAACCAAAATGGATCCAAATCGAAATGTCTTCATCTTGCTTGGAGGCCGCATCCCACCAGCATGGGGTGGGCAGAGCTGCCCGGGAGTGGGGGCTTGGTCTCCCCGGGCGTGGGCAGGTCTTTTGGTTGAACTCAGTCTCCTCTGCGTCAGTGTCCATTTCTTCATTGCTCCTCCTCCTCCTGGGATGCACCTTGGCAGAGGGAGCCCCTGTGCCCTCCTGGCATCGGGGGACAATGACCTGCCTAACTCCCCTGTGTCTGTTGGTTTCCACCAGTGTAGGCCTCCTTGGCCCCTGGGATTCCAGTACCGGGTGCTGCAGAGATGCAACCGCTGCCACGTGAGGGTCTTGGATGCTGTGCTATGTGTCACCTACTCCTGAGGTCCGTGATCCTTGTCATGGGTGACTGATGGGCTTGGGCCGACAGGCCACCCCCTAGTCTGAGCAAACTTGTTTTGCAGGAGCCCTGTTTGGGGAGATAGCTAAGATTGTGGTTGACTATGGGCCATAGACATTTTTGGGCATTTCCGCCTTCCGTAGTCTCACGGGACTTGGCCTGGGATCTCGCGGAACTTGGTCGAGGATCTCGAGAGATTTGAATGGTGACTCAGCAGATCGAGCTAGCGCCATTGCTGCTCGGGCGCATGGGAAGAGACCAGTGAGAGAAAAGACAGGGTTATCGCTATTGTATAGATATATTGTAGTTTCTTGTAAGAGTAGGTGCCTTGGTTTCTTGTGAGAGTGTGTATGTGGTGTTAGAAATTACAAGAGACAGAGACAGAAAATTAAAGAATATTTTCATCTCCATCCTGTCTCCGGACTCCTTCCCGCGGTGCTGCCGTTCCAGGCTGCAATCCCTTTCCGGCGACAACATTGTTTCATTTTCCCCAGGCAGGAGCCAATAGGCTTAAAGGTTGTCCTGTTCCCTGGGCACAGAGCCAATGGCTTTAAAGGCCGCTCTGGTACACCCCCACCAGGAATCTCTACTTAAGCTCCCGCCCGTCCGGAGCTCAGACACAACAGTTCCTCCCTCCTGAGAGGAGGCAGCCGCTGCACCAACCTTGGACCACCCACTGCCTCTAGCCCGATGGCAGCAGCCCCAGCCGACAGCTCCAGAGACCACAGCTGGCGCATCCGGGCACCCACCTCCCGTCCAGAGCTCACCCCTGACTCCTCTCTCCCCGCACCTTTTCTACCTCCAACCAGCCATACAGGCTGGTGAATGAATCTCTTGGCTGCACGGCTGTTTCCGGTGTGATTTTTGCCCTTCAATGGGACTTGACCAGGAGGTGTCACCTTTGACGCGCTGATTCTGGTCTCCTGAGTCTCCCCACGCCCACCTTCCCACGCGTTTTGCTAATGAGAGCGTGTGGCTGCGTGAGGAAGACCCTGGTCTGCTCATCTCGGTCTCTTCCATGGTCATGGTTGACCTTCTGTCCTAGCAGTACCACCTAGGTATGGAGTATCTCTAACAGGGGTTGGAATGTCCCCATCTGTACCCGAGCAGCTAGGACAAGAAGGATCCCTGGAGCTCCTGCGCCTTCCTGGCTGTTTCTAATCCTGGGACCTGTGACGGCAGCTTCTTCCTTCCCGTCTGTCTGCAGAGAACCCCTTCCCTCCTGCCTCCTGTCCTCTGGACTGGCCTCTCTTCACCCAGACTCCAGGTGCCACTTGCTGGGTGTTCTGGAATCTCGAAGACACTCATTTCTCTCACAACGTCCTTATTTCAAGACCGGTATTTACGGTGGATTGCAACATCTGAAACCAAGGTCAGCCGCTGCATGGTAGTTTTTCCTCCCCTTTGCCCAGAGGGGTCGGATGCTTCTTGTGAACAGGGGGATGGCAGTGGTGAAGGAAGCGTGGGAAAGTCAAGCGGACTGACAATGCCCCAAATGTCATCCTCATCCTAACTGCGCTGGTAGAAAAGGGGAGGGGAGGGAAGAGGTCCCGTCTTCCTCTGAGCTAGCAGTTTCCTGTTTTGCATTTCAAAAAGGACATGAAGAAAGCAGAAGACGGAGGAAGAAACTGGGGTGTGGCTAGGAGGGAGGGAGACTTGGAGGAGCCAAGGAGAATTGTTTTGGGAGGTATGAAAGGTAGGAAGAGCGTTCTTTGTAGTTGGAGAACAACGGTAAGAGGTGATGTCCCAAGTTGGAATGTGCCACTCCGGAAAAGCAGCGAGTCTTTCTGCCACCTGAGGAGCTACAGGTACGACCTGGGCTTTGCTCATTGCTAAAATGCAGGTTGATGACACTATTTTTTTTTGTTTGTTTGTTTTTTCTTTTTGTTGGTACCGGGAACTGAACTCAGTGGCATTCGATCACTGAGCCACATCCCCAGCCCTTTTTAGTATTTTGTTAGAGACAGGGTCTCACTGAGTTGCTAAGTACCTCGCCATTACTGAGGCTGGCTTTGAACTCGCGATCCTCCTGTCTCAGCCTCCCAAGAGCTGGGATCACAGGCGTGCGCCACCGCGCCCAGTGGTTGATGACAATTTTAAAGGGTGTTATGATTTGGATATAAGGTGTCCTCTGAATGCTTATGCGTAAGACAAGGCAGGGATGTTCAGAGGTAAAACAATTAGATTACAAGAGCTAATCTGGATTAACCCATTTGATGGATTAATAATTTGAATGAATTCATGGGTTGTAACTACAGGCAGGTAGGGTGTGGATGGAGGAAGTAGGCTGTTCTTTGGCACTGTAGTATCCCTGGCTCCTTGCACACAAGCTCTTTCTCTGCTCCCCGGCTGCCATGAACTGACAGCTTCATTCCACCACGTCCCTCCCCCATGATGGTCTGCCTCCTCTTGGACCCAGAGCAATGGAGTCATGGGCCGAGACCTCTGATACCATGAGCCCAAATAAACTTTTCCTTCTCTAAGATGTTCTCGTTGGGTGTTCTAGTCACAGTGACACAAAAAAGCTGACTCACACAGGGGTGTTGGCTGAGGTGACTCCTGGGTTCTCATCCAACCTGTGGGCATTAAAGAGGGCTCCACGTTCCTCGACATTCTTCTTGTAGAGAGGGGGACTCTGTCTCTGCTGGAATCTGGGTGGGCTCCATGCCTGCTTCAACAACAGAACGTGATGGAATGAATGGTGTCCTACCAGGTTCTAGACCCATGTTGTGAAAGACAGGAAGTGGAAGCTTCCACTTCCTGTCTTGTGGGAAAGCTTGTGCCTGGAGTCCTAAATTGCCTTACAAGAAGTGTATTCTAAGGTCGCCATGCTGTGAGTAAGCCTGGCCAGCTACAGAGAGAGGCTGGAGGAAAGAGAGAGGAAGAGGAAGTGAGAGAGAGAGGTGGTGGGGGGGGGGGGGGGGGGGGGGAGGAGATATGGAGAAGGGGAGAGAGAGAGACAGATAGACAGACAGAGGGCTCTGACAGTGGACCAGACCCCGTGGTTCCATCCATGCAGCCCAGGCTTCTATGAGTGAACACCTTCAGGTGACTCCCAGCCACCATCTGACTGGAATTTACAAGAGACCCCAAGTTGAGCTCCATCAACCCCAGCCACGAACCCCAACAACACATTGTTTCGATCCCTTAGGGTTTGGGATGGTTGCTCATGCAATGCTAGGTTCCGGCTCATGAGCATCTGGGTTCATGATTTGATTCACTCCGTACAGATGGGGGCTTAGTGGGCTTAGTGCCAGGTGAATTCGGTGACATGACCAGGAAGATGTTAGCAGGAACTCTGCCCTGTCGCCCCAAATGATACCAAGAGAGAAGCACTTCTGGCTGACAGGTGATCTCTTTCAAGCTGGGCACAGCGGAGTGGTGGTGGCAGGGACATCTGGGGTCTAATCAGCTGTCTGTGCCCCAGGGGATGGAGGCTTTGGTATCCAGAATGACAGAGGGTACATTTAAAGAACATGCACCACCAGGAAACTGGAAGAAGGCTGGAGCTGAGAGTGAGATAAAAATTGAAGGAGGGACAAAAATACTCACTTATATTTTTGCTTATTTGAAGTTGTCAGTTTTAGCTGTGACCCATCTGAGCATTCTTTGTTCTCAGCAAACCCTGTAGCTGGCATGAATACTAAAATATCACTGATGGTGCAGATGAGGGAACGGTCCATTTTGAAAGCCCAGCGGACTCGGTGCACGGCTGTGAGCCACGTCTGCAAGCCACGTCTGCAGTAAGTGCCTTGCTCTGTGGACACGTGGCTCACGCACTGCTCAGACACTAGGACCGGGCAGCAGAGGGCCCAAACACAGCTTCCCCAGGCTCTGCTGCAAAAAGAGGCCTCCCTCTTTCACCTTTTGTTCCCTTCCTTGGAGCAACTGGGAGATGATTGACTTGTCTGAGTGTGGATGATTAAAGAGGGCGAGTCCTACCTACACGGGAAAATTTGCATCTGTATTGCTAAATGTCACTGTGGGGGTGTTGGAAGCCAGGGAAGGGGGAAATGTTTGGGACATCCCAGGTGGGAATGCAGGATGAGGAAATGGTACCATAAGTGGTAATTTAGAGGAGCTGACTCGGTACAGTCAGTAATAATGATGACGATCATGCTAGCTGATGTGCCCTGAGGGTTTACTAAGTACTTGGCACCAGCCCCTGCCTTATGAGCAGACCCTTGCTGCAAATACCACAGCTCCAAGATCCCAAGACCTCTGTCCAAACCCCAGTCCCACAGCTTCTTAGCCGAGATGGACAAACCACTTAAACTATCTAAACCTGTTTTCCCATAAGATTGTCCTGAGCATCAAGAGAAGCAATGAAAATAAAGAGCTCAGCACCCACCATGCCTCGTCTAAAGAGTACAATATTAGCTGCTCTCCATGCTATGATTTGGATTCTTCATGGATTGAGTTGACCTTTGTAGACTGATCTGGTAACATAAACAGTGTCTCCAGTTATTTGACTCTATGGGAAATGGCATTCTAAATTACATATTGGCAAACCGTGACCCCTGGGCCCAAGCTGACCTCTGCATGTATGGCTGGAGAAGTAACGATTGTGTTTGCACTTTTAAATGGACTTGGAAAATCAAAAGAAGCACACTATTTTGGGACAGGTGAATAGTGTATGAAATTTGAATATCAGTATGCATCAATAAAATTTTAGTGAACCAGGAGAACGTTCATTTGCTTATACACCGTGTACGGCTGCTTTAGCTTTGCCGTGGCCGACTGAGTGGGCGCAACCCAGACCTGATGGCTCACAAGCTGAAAACATTTACTATCTGACCTTTTAGAGGAAAAGTATACTGATCTGTACTCTAAAAGACAGCAAAGCCAGGCGCGGGTGGCGCACGCCTGTCATCCCAGCACTTTGGGAGGCTGAGGCAGGAGGATCGTGAGTTCAAAGCCAGCCTCAGCCATGGCGAGGCACTTAGCAATGCAGTGAGACCCTGTCTCTAATAAAATACAAAAAAAGGGCTGGGGATGGGGCCCAGTGGTCGAGTGCCCCTGAGTTCAATCCCCGGTACCAAAAAAAAAAAAAAAAAAAAAAAAAAAGAACTCTAAAAGACAACAAAGAAGCTAACTGACAAGCAGGGTACCAGAGCCAGGCCACCTCTGTGTCATTTATACATCACACGCACACACATGTACGCATGCCTGTACTGAAGCACATGTCAGTGTTCCCATACATGGGACAACCCATACACACAGGTCCATGTGTCAACTACTGTTGTGACCCTAGAGCCTCTGCTGGCTGCGTGGCTGTCCCAGGGCCACGCGGTGTTGCTCCGCCTCCCCCAGCATGAGGTCTGGAGTCGTGCAGTCGTGGTAAATATGTCTGGCCAAGTTGAAAATGGCAGTCTCTTTTTATACCCTGCTGGGTCCCCAAAGAAATATATGAATATTTTACCTCTTTCTTTTATGGTGGATGATTTCCGTTTTCCTGACGGGCTCCCCTTGCCACAGTCTTTAAGAACCTGCTCTCATCAAAGAATCAGGCACAGGAACTATTTACCATACATATGAGAATCAACATGAATAAAACACCCCTTAGGTACTGTTCACGTCTCTTCCGCCTACTCGCTCTTGGACTGCTATTAAACTTTAATACATATAAAGTTTGCTGGGTTTTATAGAGTCCACAGTGCAAGCACACCAGTGCAAGTCCACAGTGCAAGCACACCAGTGCAAGTCCACAGTGTAAGCACACCAGTGCAAGTCCACAGTGCAAGCGGCAGGTTGACAAGCCCGGGGTTTGATCTAGCCAGGTTTGCAGGCTTATCACCATACGGCGGCATTTAGAAATATTGTCAGTTTTAAAAACAACTTGCATCCAAGACCCTTAAATTGGAAGCGAGGCCCGGGATCTGCTGGCCCAAAGATGAGCACATTTAGAGTCAGTCTGGGGGATGGGATTTTCTTAGCTGCTCTTCATGGAAAATCTGGGTCTAGAATGCGGCTTGTCAACTCTGAGCCCAGAGCTCTAACCCTGTCTCCACGTGTCCAGGAGACATCTGTAAACCAGGCAGATGCACTTTCAAAAACAAAACTTGGTTCTCCTTGAGCTATTCCATGTATCTGATCCATGTGGGACCTTTATCCCATCTCATGTGGCTTTGTCATACTTGGGAAGCCATGTAGGGTCCCTTCCTCTATATCATACTCTAAGTCTCCCTGTGGCCACTGGAACAGTCTGTCCTCACGAGAAGGAGTGACGTTCATGGCCGTGAACTTCACGGGCCTGCTTTCTACCTGTTATCCACCGGTTCGTGCTTCTCCCTGCTGTCACCTAAGGCCGGGTGGGGGGGGGGGCACTAAAGAGAAAGTAAGGGACTAGGAAGGCAGGCGGAATGTGCGATGAAACATTTCGCTCAGGAACAGGGCTGCCAGACAGAGCTAAGAGAGACTGGACTGTGCAGGAAGGTTGCTGGTTACAGTGTGGAAAAGGAACACTCCTCACTGTCATGATGTATAACTTCGTAACATTTGTGACTCTAAGTTACCATTCAGATATTGCTTTTCTCTTTTTCATTTCTCAAAGAGGTCACAGGCTCCCATCTGGGAGGCTCAGAGCAGGGTGGAGAGTCAGAGTTGCCTGCAGACCCGCCCCTTTCTGGCTTCTAACAACACAGAGCTGGATAGGTTTGGGCGGACAGTACCTCTGAGATGGGCATCAAGAGGGAGGGAGGGATAGTCTTTGACTAAGTCTATATCCTTGGACCTGAACCCGAAAAGCATTCGGAAAGCCGGGGGCACTATCACCCTAATCCCTTGCACTGCCCCAAGGAGGTAGCAAGGATGCCAAGGGCAAGGGTGAGGGGCTTCCCAGCCTCACCAAGATCCCCCAGCCTTCATGCCTGGTGCAGAAGCAGCAGCCCCAGACCTGAAGGTACCAGTAGACTGGGATGATGAGTATCTCCATGGCAACCAGTGTGGTCTGGTGACTCACAGCTGGTACGTGCCGGGGAATCGGGATTGACAGGGGGATGGGGGACCTTTCCTGCATCTTGGTGCTAGAAAGAGATCTTCCTGGGTATCGTTGGGGGTGCTCTGAGAATCAGCGGGGTTGAGCCACCTGCCTTGCAGATGGCATGTAGTCACAGTTGAGAGGAAGCTGCTGGGAAGAAAATAGAATGATTCCCCACCTGAGCCTACCGCCTGAGAGTCATTCAGTCCTTCTGTGTCTGAAAAACAAAAAGTCAAGGAGCTATCCAGGGCATGCTAAGTATCCTGGTAATTGTGGGTGCATTATCTGGTGTCTTGTGGGGGGTACTCTCCGCATTCTGATGCTCGTGCGATCTCCATCAAAGCCCATTTACATCTCTTCTCCTCTCAGCCCTGATTCCAAACCAAGCTATAAAGCCACACAGGGGATCCGTGCACGAGCCCAGCCAAGCCACGTGCCTGAGAGGTTTAGATTTGCAGGATAGCCTTGGAAGAGCCTGCTCCTGGGAGCTTCAATAGTTAGGATCATGGTCAAGTTGAAAGGGCGAAGGTAGGAGCAGCAAGAAGCTGGATGTGTTCCTATTTCTCCAACCAAGCCCAGCTTTCGTTATAAAGCACAAACTTCTGTAGCCAACAGGCAGATCCGAGGCGAATGGGTCTCAGATAGCTTGTTCCTCTGAAGGCCTGAGGCACAACTTGCTTTTCTTTGAGTTTGATCAGTCCGGTGGGGGGGGGGGGGGGGATCTCACTGGGGAGAACAAAGCAGAGATGGCAGAATCCACGCCCGTGTTGGAGGACAAACACGAGACTCCATGTTGCTTAATGAGGTTGACCTGAGAGCAGAAAATCTTTGGCAAAGGGACCCCCAGGCCCAGCAGAGGTGTGGGTCTTTTTTTTTTTTTTTTTTTTTAACATGTCTATAGAACTCGTGGTGGGGAGGGCCTGTGGAACAGCAGAGCTCAATGTACACTGCTGAACAGAAATTTGCATCTACATCAGGAATCTGAAAAGTGCACATCCCTTCCAATTTAGCTGCAACACTCACGGAAAAATGTGCTGATGGCTCTAGATAGGAGTTTCTTTTTATGGTGCACTTTTATCCACTTAAAAATGCAGTTTTTAGCATACATCTGCCAAAAAAAAAAAAAAAAATCAATTCTGATAATGCAAACCATGATGTAGTAACTTGACCCACCACTCAGGGATGATCTAACCCTAACCCAAAGTAACTACGATTCCTTTCTCCCCAGACTCCACAGATAAGGGGAGATTTCAACAGAGAAGGGGGTCACCTCTAGGGCCCAGCATGGCCTCTTACTGAGGGTGGATGGTTCTTGGCCCCCTGTCGCTGGCCAGTGGCTTTGATGGTTTCTTCCATGGTCATGACCAAGGACATGGTCTCCCGCAAAAGGCTCATTTAAAGGCCATCAGTTCTTTGAAAGGGAAAGGGATGTTTTGACTTCTCAGCATTACAAGGTTTGCATTTCACTGAGAGGCCCAGCCTGATTTCATGAGGCCCAAATTTACTTCTTTGCTACGTTTTATCAGCAGTTTTCACTTTGGCTCTTGAAAGAGGCTACAAGTGAGCCATTCTAACGACAGACACAGTTCTGAGGGGTTTGGGGGTTCAAAATGCCACCGGGGCGATGCTTCTGTTTAAATATCACGCGGGACCCACGGAGGGCAAAGGGACTTGGCTACAGTGAGGCCGTGGCGCCTCTGTAAATGTCAGCATCTGTGCTGGCCAGCGCCCGGGCAGCGTCCCGCCCGCGTCCCTCCAGCCTGTTCTTTATTTCCATTTGTCCTAACATGATGCTTTGAGAAAATGCCCGCTCTCAAGGATGGTGTCTCTCCCTGGGCATCGGGTGGCCCTCCGGACCCTGTGGCGGGGCACCTGGTGGACAGCCCCTCTGGGCTTTGCCTGTGGGCTGTTGGCAAGAGCGGGGGTGCGTGAGGGTTGTTTGGTCCTCCTCCTCCCCTCTTCTCTCCTGGGCATGATGGTATGGGAGTGTTTCCGCCCCAGCTGCTCACAGGCCCCTCCTCTGACTCCGCTCAGGGGACGGAGCCGAATGAATGAACGGTTTGCTGTAGGTGCTGGGATCCCGCGGCCCCGTAGGGCTGGTCTGCCTCTTGCATTTCCTGGGAGCCTGGGTAAGCAGGTGGTAAAACAAAACCACCTTTGGTTTTAGTGCCAAAGAATCAGGGCTTGGGGCGGTTCAGAGGACGATCACGTGCTGGGAAGGGCTCCGTTCAATTCCAGTTTCTCTCTCTGCCCCTTCAGATACCAGGGAACTTCCAGGGTGGCCGCACCCTCAGGCACCCTTAGCCAGGCTGGGCTGAGACCGTGCTCGGGCTCTGTGGAGCCTCGGCACCAGGGTTCTGCCCTTGCTTGGGCCGGAGAGGAAGGCGGGGGAACTCTGGGCCGTGTGTGCCAGCATGGGGGGGTGTCCATGAGCTGCTGGGGTTTGTGGTAAGGGACAGGGATCCAAATGTGTGTTTCCATCTGCCACCTGCCCGCTCCCCTATTTCTGAGTGCCCATGACCGTCCCCAGACCTCTCAGAGACTCAGTGTTCATGGCTCTCCTGTTCCCGTGGCCAGCGCCTCCCCATTTCCTGCACGCCGTGGCCAGGACGCACCCCGTTCTTGTCGTCCTGCGGAGGACTGTCCCCTCCACCGGGCTGTGACCGCTGGTGAGAAGCAGCCCTGTAGACTGCGTCGTGGTCATCTCGGTCTCTGCTTCTAGCTTGGCCTTGCCCAGCGGGTCATATGGCTATCTGCAAAATATCTGTGAATGAGCAAATGCCAGCACTGCCTGTCCCCAGCCTTGTGCCATTGGTGTCCCCTAGTGTCACCATCATATGAACGTCACCCTGTCTTCTGTCATCAGGCTGCACGTGTCACTGCTGTGTCCTCCCTGGCCCAACTGTGAGATAAAGCCTTTCTGTCACCACCTGTGGCGTGACCCAGGGCATGGCGGGGACTCCCCTGAGGCTGATGCCTGGGCTCACAGGAGGTGTCCCCGGGTGCCTGGGCACAGGGCGTCCTGTGAAGCCATCCCAGGCCCTGCACTCCTAGCGTGGACATCTCCCCCGCAGTTGGGCCACGTCAGATGCAGGGGACTCTGGTTTCTCTATGGGCTGGTCTCCCCAAACTCTGCGGGGCACAGAGCCTCTGCCCAGGGTCCCCAGAGCCCACTCTCCCTCTCCTCAGACTCTTCCTTCCCCCAGGTGGGAAGACGCTCACGATTTCTGCTCCTACGTTTCTGTCTTGTGCCTGGACTTGGCTTTGAACCACAAAGGTCAACTCTGGGCAGGAAGAAGCGCAAGGGCGGACGGTCTCCCAGGTGGCAGCAGTCCACGAGGGCACCTGCTGCACAGCACCTCCGTGTCCCTGCCTTTGTGCTGCTCTTGGTGGCTTTCCTGGGACACCTCCAGGGCTTTGTTCTCTTGGCCTGGGGCGTTTCTTTGACCTCTGACACTATTTTTTTTTTGATTATTTAAATGAAATGTAAATTTCCAATTACGAACACTCTCTCGCTTACAATGGTTCAACTTGTAACTTTTGGATTTTAGGATGGAGCAAACCCAACATGCATGAGTAGTACGAGACTTCCAGTTTTGAATTTTGATCTTTTTTTTGCACTAGCTATAGGGTTCACTATCTTTTTTTTTTTTTCTTCCCCCTTTGGTACTGGGATTGAACTCAGGGGCACTCGACCACTGGGCCCTTTGTGTATTTTATTAGAGACAGGGTCTCACTGAGTTGCTAAGTGCCTCACCATTGCTGAGGCTGGCTTTGAACTCGTGATCCTCCTGCCTCAGCCTCCCGAGTGCTGGGATTACAGGTGTGTGCCACCGCACCCGGCTGCTGGCTATCCTCTTGAGTTGATTTAGGATATTCTCAGTTTGCTATGAATTTATCAGAGTCCCATCGTAAGTCCAAGAACATCTGTTTCTGAATCATCGCAAATCACAGCTTCACAGGACTCAGAGACTCTAGTCATTGCTAATCCCCATCTCCCTCATTCCTGCCTGGACCATGGAGGAAATGGTGGCTCAGAGAGGACAAAATACTTGCTGAGGTTGTCCAGGGTCCTTAGAGCAAGAGGACTTCTGAGGACTGGTCTTGGCTCTACTGTCACACCCTTTTCCAGTGTTTGCAGGTGCAGCCTAAGAGTATCCAATTTGGTTCTCCAAATATCCACTACTAGGATTTATTCACAGGTTTATCTTTTTTCTTTTTTTTTTTTTTGGTACCAGGGATTGAACTCAGGGGCACTCGACCACTGGGCCACATCCCCAGCCCTTTTTGGTATTTGATTAGAGACAGGGTCTCACTGAGTTGCTAACTGCCTCGCCATTCCTGAGGCTGGCTTTGAACCCACGATCCTCCTGCCTCAGCCTCCCAAAGTGTTGGGATTACAGGGTGTGCGCCACTGCGCCCGGCTATCTTTTTTTCTTTTTGTGGTACCAGGGATTGATCTCAGGGGCACTCGACCACTGGGCCACATCCCAGTCCTTTTTGGTATTTTATTAGAGACAGGGTCTCACTGAATTGCTAAGCGCCTTGCCATTGCTGAGGCTGGCTTTGAACCCATGATCCTCCTGCCTCAGCCTCCCAAGTGCTGGGATGACAGGCGTGCGCCACCGCGCCTGGCTCACTGCTTTATCTTGATTGGCTCTTTGTAGTCATACATGACGGCAGAGTCCATTGTGTGCCTGGCACTGTGCATGGCTCTCCGTGGCCTCTCTCTGCTGGTCCTTGTAGTAGCTCCGTGCCTCCACCTGCGCCGCGGAGGCAGGCTCCACAGGGGCCACGTGCTGTGTGGGCTGGAGGCTGCCTGGGGCCCCGTGGGCTGGAGCTGCCGGTGGCTGCGTCACTCGGCTCACCAGCACTGCAAGGCCTGCACACGGCGGCCACATGGGCTGGACCTAGAGATGGGGGTGGATCTCTTTCTTAGAAAACCCACAGCTCGGACTTTCGTGAACTTGCAAGACTAGCGCGTCCCGACGTGCCTCTAGGAACCCTTCAGATGATTCCAGTCACCCCAGCAGGGCGCTCTGGTGGGGGGTAGCTATACCCCGCCTCATGAAGAGGCCAAAGACCACAGCATCCAAGTGGCTTGCTCCAGGTCTCGTGGCCAGTCCGTGGCAACCTGTGTGCCATGGCTTGCCTCTTAAATGTCCCCCAGAGACCCACGTGTTAAAGCCAGTCCCCAGACTGGTGGGACCTTTAAGATGTGGGGCCTGGTGAAAGTCCTTAGGTCAAGGCACAGGCCCTTGAAGGAGATTTTAGGACCCTGAGCTCCTCCTTTGTTTTTCACTTCCTGGTCATGAGGTGAGCAGTTTTGTCCTATTACACATTCCTGTCACATTGTACTGCCACAGGCCCAAAGCACCAGGGCCAATCAGTGATCTCAGACCAGAACCTCCAAATCTGAGCCAAAGTAAACCTTTTCTCTTTATAAGTTGATTGTCTCAGGTATTGCGTTATAGTGACAGAAAGCCGACTAACATATTGGGCTTGACACCAGAGCTCTGATCCCAAACACAGTGGGTTAATGGACATAAAAAACACCCTTTGCTAGTTCTCGAATGCACAGTAGGTACTCGGCAATGTTCACATTTCCTCACCTCCCCTTCCTTTGTTGTTCCCTGGGGCTGAGCTCACATTTACGGCTAAGACAATCTACATTTCTCTATTTCATGGCAGTGAGAAAATGTGGAGTCATCCATCCCCTTCACCACTGTTGAAAAATAATAACTGGATGATGTTCCCACTGGCAGCTGTCTGGGCCTGGCATTTAAGCAGTATCCGGTTCCAAGGAGCTGCCCTTTAAAAAGAGATTAGAATTGCATATCCACCATGTATGAGCTGGAAGATAAACAAATATTCTTTTCCACCCAAATATTTCCAGCTTTTGCTTTAAGGTGTTTCTTGTGGTTGGAGCCCAATATGTTGTATATACAGTACTGGAAGAGCTTAGGCGCATACTGTGAGCCACAAACTGCACTAAAGTATGAGTTCCAGACTTCTTATCATCACTGTGATTCCTGCATTAGGTTTTGGTTGCAAATGACTCAAAGAGAGTAAGAAAAATGGATTTTTATTGGCTCAGTAATTGAAAAGTCCAGAGATGTGTTAGCTTCAGGCGTGGCTGCATCTAGGAGCTGCAACTTCATTCTTTCCTCTCATTATCTTCCTGCATGATGTGTTGCCTTCACTCTCATACATACAGACGGTCCTTCCCAGCATCGGCAACAGCTTGCTTATACTCCAGAAAGTTGGTTAATGGATGGGAGTCCAGCGTGGAGCAGCTTGCTTATACTCTGCCATATCTTAGCAGTGTGGCCAAAGAAAATAAGAGCTCTACTTCCTCAAATTTGCATAAAAATCACAGAATGGAGCCTCATTGGCCTGGCTTGGGTCACATGTCCATCTCTGAACCAATCACTGTGGTCAGGAGAATGGTGATCACTGATTGGTCAGGCCTGGGTCACGTGCCTTTCTCGGGATCCCAGGTGTCGGGTGAGTTCGCCCAAACCACTGTGTCCTGGTGGGGAGCCGGTCTGGTCCTCTGAAGTCAGACCAACTCCCTGTCACCAGAGAAAGGGTAAATGGATGCCTGGGGGCAAGATGACCACGCCCACTCCCAGTGGGTTTCCTCCTTCAAGAGAATGCAGATGATTTAAAAGGCAGATTTTCCTTACCAAGAAAGTGCACGTGAAGGAGGCTGACTCACTGTGGGGTTGGGACAGGGAGCATGGGAGGATTAGAGGAACACAGAAAGGTCAGTGGGGAGGGAGGGACAAGGGGGTAAAAAGAAAAAAAAAAAAAAAAAAAAGGATGGTAGAATGAGATGGGTATCGTTACCCTAAGTGCATGTATGAAGACAGAATAGTATGAATACACTTTGTATACAACCAGAGATACGCAAAAATGTGCTCTATATGTGTAGTATGAATTGTAATGCATTCTGCTGTCATATACAACAACTTCGAACTAAAAAAAAAAAAAAAGAAGGGATCCCAGCAAAGTAGAGGAAGGGGATGGGGAAAACGAAATTGACTACATTACATTGTGTGCATGTAACAACAAATCCCACTTTCATGTATGATTATAATGCACCAATAAAAATATAGCAATATTTAAAAAATAAACAAATAAAAGAAAGCGCCCCTGCAGGAGTATTTCCAATAGGAGAGACAGCGGCTCAGGAGAGGATGCGGGGTAACAGGGTGGGGCACCTCGGGATGGGGTCGGCAAAGGCCTCCTGCAGAAGCGAGGCTGAGGCTCCTTGGGATGAGGACCCCAGGCGAAGGCCCTCAGGCAGGGGCCATGGGAAAGGGGAGCGGGAGAAGCGAGGGGAGGCCAAAGCCCCTCCTATGCGGAGGATTCTGCGCCTCCCGCTCCCCCAGGGCTTGTTCACCCTACTTCTCGTTCTTGCCTGCCGCAGAGGCCGGGTCTGTGTCTGATTCCCACCTTACGGGCTCTGCTCCCGCCTCTCCCACCTCTGCCTTGCAAATGCCAGGCGTCTGGTGACTATTTCACACAGTGAGAGCGTGGCTCCGTGAGAAGCACTGATTGGACTTCCAATTCTGCTGCCTTTTAGCCGAGGGACGCCGGACGGGCTGCTTAAACTCGTTGAACTTTTCGTCTGAAAATAGGATAATGCGGGTTCCTAAGGGTGCTTTAAGAATCTCAACACCAGCCAGGGTCGGTGGCGCACGCCTGTGATCCCAGCACTTGGGAGGCTGGGGCAGGAGGATCGCGAGTTCAAAGCCAGCCTCAGCAATGGCGAGGCACTTAGCAACTCAGTGAGACCCTGTCTCTAATAAAATACAAAAAAGGGCTGGGGATGTGGCTCAGTGGTCAAGCGCCCCTGAGTTCAACCCCCCATACCAAAAAAAAAAAAAAAAAAAAGAATTTCAACACCAGGAGAGCGTTCATGGTGTGAATTCATTAAATGGTAGTTTTCCCGATTTCACTGCCAAGAATTTTGATCTAGTGTCGTTTTTTTTGGGGGGAAAACCTATGTGCCCAATTTCTGTCCATTCTGGAAAATTGGACACATGGGAACAGAGATTTGGAAATGGAGTACTTTGCTGAACAAAAAAGGACAAAACGAAGGTAAGATTTGAGTGGAGCAGGACACCATGTGGCTGAGGGTGCCCTCAGAACCAGTAACTGCCACCTCTTGAGCTCACACCTAGGGCCGGGGGCTGCACCAAGCGCAGGTGTCAGCTGATGTCACCCCTAGCACAGAACAATGCCCGCTTGCCACAATGCCCTATCAGGTGAGTTGGTTGATTGCGTCCACTTTCTGAGCAAGACTCCAGAGGGAGGTTCAGGAAGATGAAGCCACTTGTCACGATCATGTGGCTCGTTGGTGTTTGTCCGTTGGGCCATCATTCACAACACCCTGACTCCATGTCGTTGACACTCTGCTACCCTGATGGTCTAGGTGGACTTATTAATACAGGAACAGATGCTTCCTCTTTTTCTGTGTGAGAGCACACACACGCACACACACACACACACACACACACTTTTTAGCCCAGATGGTTCTCATTCCTCAAAATTCCTAGTCCCCCGACTTCAAATGGTTAAACACGTAGCATCTTCAAATGAGGAAATTAATGACACCGAACCTCAGAAACATTTTTTCAAGAAATTAAAGACACCCCTAAGAATGGTCTCCTAATTGTAGCAACCTGCTACATTAATGCGGAAAAAACTCATTTACAATTCAGCTATTAAATGACAAACCATTACCACCATTTTTATTGCTTTATATTCCCCTAACAAATTTATTATGTAATTACCCAGCATAACAGCATCATTTTAGGATGTAAAGTTGAAATAAGGTCCCCATTTTATAATGCTTACTTTTATATGTTTTCAATACCTGAGTCTATATAAAATATTTGGCCTCGAGAATCAAGTTTTCTCTTTTGGTCACCAGGGTGCAATAAATAGGCGGGGGATCCCTTCTTTCAAGATTTGGATTCTCTTTAGCCCTCTGCTGCCTGTTAGAAAGGGGGAGAACTACACCTGGGGGCTTTTCCCTTCTTTAGCCGATGACTCATTAATTGGGTGCACAACACAGCTCGCCGGGCTTTGTGATTGGGGATTATGAACATGGCTACGGTTCCCAGCTCTCCAGTGAGTCCGGCCCAGGCTGAAACAGAAGCCCCTTGGCAAAGGAATGGGGATTTCTGGGTAACTGGAGCACTTTTCTCGCGGATGCTGGCTTTGACGGCGGGAGCAGAGGAACCTCCCAAAGATGGGAGGAGAGGGGCGGGTCTGGTGATGAGGGAGCACTTTTGGTGGAGAAGGCTGCACCGCAGTGTCACCTGCTTTCAGTCCCAGGAAAGAGGCGGTGGCTTCTCTCTAGGAAGAAAGCCCACCTGAGCACTCCAGGAAGGTATCTGGGAAGAGGGGGTCTCAGGTGGCCAATCAGAATAAACTCGCACCTCTTTGCACGTCCCGCCATGAATGGGAATAAAACCATCTGCAGCTTGGCTTGAATTTCTCTCACCCCTCACTGGCTGGATGGGGCGGGGACTACCATGAGTGACAGGTGAGGAGCTGAGGGCCATTTCCTTGTGGCCTCGGCCAGCCGTGTGACCTTGGGTACAGCCCTCATTTCTCTGGGGCTTCTTTCCCTTACCTGTGAGGTTGGGGGTGTGGGGCTGATCGCTTGGCCCTTCCGGATGCAGTGGATTGACAGCAAGCTGATAGTCCCATGTCCTGAACTTACCCCCTAGCCTAATCCAGTGGCTCTCAAACAGGGGTCCTCCATGCCACCCAGGGGACATTTAGCAACGTCTGGAGACATTTTGGGCTGTCCCCATGGGAGGGAACTCTATCCTATGTGTCAAACCCAGGGATGGTGCTAAATGTTCTACAATGCATAGCACAGACCCACGTGACAAAGAATGACCCAGCCCAATGTCACTGGTGCTGAGGTTGAGAAACCCTGCCCTGAACTACCAAGTAGACGCGACCTTACATCGTTCCTCTAATCAACAGGCAGTCAGTCACCAGAGATGTCCTCAATAAACTCCCTTCTCCTGCTCCCCAAACACCCAGGGCGTCTGAGAGCTGGCGTCAGTGTGAATTTCTAAGGACAGAGGCGTCCGTGGGCCCTGCACCATGGAGATGAACAGCGCAGGTCCAGAGGCATTCATACCAGCAGGGAAAAGAATCAGAGCGCCCTCCATTTCTTTCTTTGCCAGAAGAGAATTCCATCCTGACCGCCCCTGCCACCCCCTGAAACATTCTTCCGTGGCCTCCTCCAGCTGCCCGAGGGGCACAAGCCCCTTTGTTTAGTCTTGAGAATCCTGATGTTCGGACCGATGCATTTACTTATGCCAAAGGCAGCCTCTTATCCAGAACGTGTTGGATTTTGCTTCAGGAGCCCAGAGTGAAATCAGCCTCCCTGGGTCTGGCTTTTACTATGTGATTCTCGAAGTTGCTGGTGTGTGCTCCCAGCCTTAACAAGACCTGACTTCATGGATCACTTAATACTTATCCAAACTATCTAAAACACGCATCACGACATAACCACCCAGTCCTTTAGCCCGATGGGGTTGCCTACACACCTTTTGGCTTTGGAAAAAAAAAAGAAAATTTCCATTTTTAACAATATGTTGTCAGTTGGTCTAATGTATTCTGGGGCCGGGGTTTCTTGCCAAAATAATTCTGCCCAGTGAATGATAAATGTGTTGTGATTATTTCTTTGGCCTTTGTGGGCGCATACAGTAGGCACAGTGTCCTGAAAGTGACACAGACTTGTGGAACACAGTGCTGCTTTGTCTCCTCTGGTCATATTGAGAATTCGTTCTCTAAATTCTTTCCCCAAACTCTTTTACTAGTTTCTATTCCCCAAAGCCGCTGGGGCTGGCAGTGGAGGGCTGGGCTCAGCCGTTAAGTTCTTCCTGGCTCCGATACGTGTCTCCCTTAGTGAAGCCCACAAGAAGTTAATGAACTGTCGTCTCTCCTGGGTCAAGGTCGCCGTAGCTCAGATTTAAAGCAGCCTCATCTTTCAAAACTGGCTTGACAAATGGAAAAATCCAGAGTTCCCAGATGTCTGCTATTTCTGGCCTCCACCAAGAGTGATGGGGAATGAATGTCACATGCAACGTGGAACCAAGGCTCCCACAAAGAACTCTAAAGCGCATGTCTAAAGGGCACGTCGTGTTTGAGTAAGCATGTCAACACTCAAGGCCTCGGGTGTGGGCCTAGAACTGAGGAAGACCACCAAAGGCTACTGATATCACCAGGCCGAGCTCTTGATTTTGTTAAAGTGAACTTCTCCGTCTAAGAAGCTTCCCTAGGCACACAAAGCAGGGGGCAGTTTGCTCTTATTGCTCAGAGTCATCCTTGATTCCCCAGCTCCTCCCCCTCACACCTTCCAATGCTGTCTGAGTTGTGGGGTGCATCTCCAGTGCATCCCAGGTCAGTCTGCCTTGCAGCCCCTCAGCCACCCCCTTGCCTCTAGCCACCATCATCTCTGGTCTGATCTACAAGATCTCTCTCCTGTTTGTTTGTTTTTTTTTTTTGTTGTTGTTGTTGTTGTTCTGCTACAATCCACTTTCCACACAGCAGTCAGAATAATCTTTAAAAAATGTAAATCAGTTCATGTTACTCCCTGCTTAAGGTCCTCTGATGACTCCCCACTGTTTTTAGAATTGATTCTTGAAGGCTCACGAAACAGGCCTAGCAGGCCCAGCAAATAAAGCACGGGATGCGTGGATAAGATGGGGACACGTTTACTTTTTAGCGTGAGTCTGTCCCACTTATATTTGGGAGATACTTACACCGAAAAGCATTTGTCGCTCATCACACATGACAACACTGTATCCAAGGTAACTTGGCATCCTGTATTTTACTTGGCAACCCTTGTCACAAGGCTCTCTGTGGCCTGGCACCTGCTGAGCTTTCTAACTTCATCTCACATTCCATTCCCTCTCACTTGCCCCAGAAATGTTGGCCTCCATTATTCCAGGCCCTGTCCAACTCCTGAGTCTCTCTTTGCCTGGAATATTCTTCTTCCAGCTCTTGGCATGGTTACTGCTTCTCATTCTCCAGGCCTCTGCTCAAATATCCCCTTGTCAGAAAAGCCTCCCCGGACCACTGTAGACCAAAGGGCCCTCTCCCCCCACCACCCTTCAAGCTCTTCCTCGGGCCTGCCTCCTGCCTGCCTCTTCTGGGGGAAGGCAGGGAGGGCTTCATCTGTCTCGCTGCAGTTGTCTCCAGGGTCTGACACAGACCTCATGCATGAAGAGAGTGCATGGAATGATTTATGAATGAGTGAATGAACTTTGGCTCGACCCTTTGCCCTTAGGATAATGTCTCTTCCTCACAGCCCCAAGACTCCTCCCTACCTCTTCAAAATCATTCAGACAGAACCTTTTCCAAGAAGGCCTTGCATGTGTAAAGTCCAAGGCAACGTCACCCATTTGGTGAGTTGGGTCACATCTCCCCTCATCACGGATGCGCCATGTTGGTTGGTGGAAAGACCTTGAACTTGGGCAGTAGACAGATCTGGGCTTGAATCCCAGCTTAGACTTTGGCTAAGTCATCTCCTCTCTGAGCCTCTTCGTCCCATAGGTGGGACAGTCACACCCCATCATAGGAATACAGTATAAAATGAAATGCAGTGGACTATGTAAATCTCAGTATGGGGCCTGGCACTCAGTTGGCTTTTAACAAGCAGTAGTTGAAGTCACACATGCCAAAGGGCTCTCTGGAATACCTAGTGACATGTTGTGTTTCAGAGGCTGCTTTAACCCTCTGCACCCTGCGGTTATCTCCCTGCCAACGCTACCTGCCTGTCTTTCCTCACTGCTCTGATAACCAAGTCCCTGTCACCCTCCATGTTCCCACTGGTCCCGACAGGTCCTCTGCTCCATTTGTACAACTCGGTGCTGTCTGCTTTCTGAGAACAGGCAGGTGTCACCCCTGGAAAGCCTCCTTCTACTCTCCTGCTTGCACCCAGGATGGGGACCCATTCCTGTCTGATCAGTTTCTGCTCCTTAAAGATCCTCCAGACTGGATGCGCTACAGATGTTGCCGTTGCCATGGTAACCATTAGGGCCAAGATTTTCTCAAACTATGCAGGGAGAAGGGCAGCAGTCCAAAGAGCAGACGTAATTACTCTTGCACTGGGCTTTAAGTACTCTACATAAATGCTGAGTGATTCGTGACGGGACACTTGGGTCCTGTAAGCCCTCCTCTGAAGGTAACCTCTAATGGCACGTAGGTTTGCTGGCTAGTGGAGGGACCTTCCATTGAAACCAGGCAATTCCCATCGTAATGTAGTCACAAATTATTATCTGTTGAGCAGAGGATTTTCTTTTCAAGTGTGAAATCGTTTTACTAAAGTCTTCAGGTACATTCATTGTCGATGGCTATATTTTCAACTTTGGTCTGACAAAGCATGCTGGGAAATTCTCATCCTTTCATTGAGAGGTGGAGGAATGTCTTCTCTGGTTAATCTGGGATGGCTTTAGTAAGTTCCTGGCAACGAACAACATACAGTGGAAGCCGCGCTGCCCCTGAGTGACTTCACAGGCTTTCTTTGCTGTTTTCTTTCTCTTAAAAAAAAAAAAAAAGAAAGAAAGAAAAAAAAAGAAAGGAAGGAAGAAAAAGAAAACAAAAAAAAAGAAAAGTCTTCCTTTGCTTTTGGAAGCCTGATTGTTGTGTAAATCTGATTACCCCGAGGCCGCCCTGCTGTGAGGAAGCCCAACCACCTAGAGAGACCACACATTGTTAAATTTGACAGCCCTGGTTGAGGTCCCAGTCCACAGCCATCAGACATGGAGAAATCTCCAACCCCCAGTCACCAAATCACCCAGACATGAACAGCCCCCAGAAGTCGCTTCTTTCCAGCTGAGGCCCTGGACATTAGGCAGGAAAGACAAGCTGTTCCTACTCTGACTTTGCTCATTTCCTGACCCACAGCACCTGGGAACATAATAAAAATGTCCTCTTAAGCCACCAAGTTTAGGAATGATTTGTTACACAGCAGTAGCAACTGGAACAGATGGGCTGGCTCTCATTGACTGTCAGGGGTATTTGTAGTCCAACATGTCCACAACAAAACACTTGACTCTGTTTCTCTTGGTGCATAATTTTGTCCTTTCCCATTTTTTTCTTTTTAGTTGTAGTTGGACACGATATTTTATTTATTTATTTATTTATTTATTTATTTATTTATTTATTTATTTATTTTTATGTGGTGCTGAGGATTGAACCCAGGGCCTCGCACGTCCTAGGCGAGTGCTCTATCGCTGAGCCACAACCCTAGTCCTTTTCCTTTTTTTTTTTTTTTTTTAACCTTCATCTACCAAGATAATCAAACTAGTCATGAGCAAGCCAGCCTGGATTCATCGTTATCTCACACCTCCCTGTTCCTCACGCATCCCTTAGCTGGTGGAGCTTACCTCTCACACTGGTGCACTGGCTGGCTGGCCTAGATGGGCAGAGCTGCCCCTAAGTGCACCACAGTAATGGTGGGCGAGGGGAGGAAAGCACAGACTTTGGCGAAGGCTGTCTTGGGTCTGAATCTCAGCTGTGGCTGGCAGGCAGTGAGCCCTCAGTGAGTTGGGACTTTGATGATTCTATTTATTTATTTGTGGTTATTAATATTTGGAAGGACTCTGGAAGGGGCGCCTGCAATCCCTTCCAATTCTCTGGGGATGGAGATACTGTCTAGCTGAGGCTGGGCTGGCCTTCAGTCAGGCCAGGTCTCACAGAGTGCCACCAGCCTCCTCTGCCAGGACTCTCGGGTATGTGGCACATCTGGATGTCGCCAACCCCCAGTTATCAGATCACCCAGCCATGAGTCACCTCCAGATGTTGCATCTTCCCAGCGGAGACCCAAACATCACGAAGCTGAGACAATATGTTCTTCCCACCATAGTGCCTAAAATTCTGGCCCATAGAATCCATGATGATGATGACGATAACAATCCTTTAAGACCACGAATCTTAGGGGTCATTCATTACACAGCAACACTAACTGGATCAGATGTGCTGGCTCTCATTGGCAATCTTGGGAGTACCTGAAGTTCAACACGTCCAACATGGAACCCACGACTCCCTCCTGGTCCAACCTGATAGCGTTGCATGAACATTCATGGGCTCCCCTGGGTGGATAGCTCCAATATCATTTAAGCCAACGTCTTTCACCTCAGGAAATAATAACTGCTTCAGGGACCCCAGCTGTTGGGGACATTAAGAACATGTCATCTGAAAGAATAGAAATTTAAGTCAAGGAAATGAAAACCTAACTCTCTGGCTGTCTCCCACTTCCTGATACGTGGACTTGGCCTAGCCCAGGGGTGTTGCCCTGACATATGACGAAAAATCAAACCACCACTAGGATAGGCTGTGGATGTTCCTCCAATGTGATCTGCTCGGGCTCCCTATGCTCCCCTATAACCTTTCTGCTGATTGGCCCATGTCTTCTATATAGGCCATCCAACTTCCTCAATAAACTGAGCTCGTGCCTTGACTGGTCTCCCTGACGCGTCTGATTGTCCTCCAAAAGGAGGGCTGGGTGTGGCGGTCAGTCGGCTCTTACCTTTCCCGATCCGTCCTTGTTGGGGTGCGCTAACCCTTCTTTTGCAGGTCAAGAGGAGTCAGGAGCTAAAAACCCCAACACCCAGCAAGGAGGGGGCAGGAGGTGGATGAGGGTAGGTAGGTAGACGACCCTGTAGGATGGACAGTACCAGGATCACAGAACTCTGGTCCATTTAAAGGGAGTCTTGGGAACATTTTTCTCTGAGTGCTGGACTTCAAACCTTTATCAGGCCTCCAGAGCTTGTCCTGGACACTAGAGTGAAGTGCCCATGGATATAATTGTTGACTGGATTCCATCGAAGCTTGATTCATTGCCCCTAGGCTTTCAATTAAGGAAAGAGACACGGTTTCAATTTGGGGCAGAGAAGACAGCTCTCCCTCATATTGATTCTGCTGGCTAGTACCCATGTTAGCCAAAATCTTAGACGTGCTCTATTCTACTCTCAAAAAGCATTCCACGTTATTGGTGTGACCCCTGGTGGGTGCGTGGACTATATATTCAGCATTTGATTCTGAAATACAGGCTCTCAGACCTTCCAGCCATCCCTCTGTAACTTTTGTTTCCATAGAAACTAATGTTTATGTTTATATCTATGCAGACTGTTTCTATCAGATTTTACTCCTCACAGCAGCTGTTGTAAGTCATTCCACCAAGATGGACGTTGGTGATAGGGGGAAAACAAAAAGCCCCTGTTCTACTGCAGTAAGAATTTTGCTCAGCATTGAGATGGGCCCCCAAATCAGAGTGCTTCAAAATGAAAACGAGAGGTGTTCAGAGAAGGATCTTCCGCGGCAGCGTGGTCTGGGAAAGTGAGTGATCTATTTGCCCCAACCGAAAAAAAAAACAGCTTACCATCAAACTCAGGCTCTGCAAATAAACAAGGGGTTCATTGATCCCTTTCTCTAGGGAAATCTAAATGCAATGTACATATTTAAGTGCCAATCTGTTCTCTGCAGCCGAAGGATACGGCAGCTAAGAGGAATGGAAATCTAGTTTCCGAAAGGGAGGTTCTGCAGTTCACTGGGGCCAATGCTCCAACGTGGAGTGGGCAGGTCACATTCCCCAGTGTTCTCAGTAGACTTGGCCCTATATTTCCTGGACCACCTCTGAGAACAATATATACAGCTTCCTCTGCAAGCTGAGGCCACAGTCAAGTCAAACAGGCAGCCAATGTATCTTTTCCTATTTAATCTTGTTTCCATTTCTTTTGTCGTGACTGGGGCGTTGTTTTATATACATCCGTGCAGTTTTATTTCTTATTGTGCTTGTGTACGGAGTTGTTGCAACGTCCCTGACACCATGTTTTATAGCAAACGACGGTACCCTGTGAGTGCTGAAGTTTATTAAGCCCTTACGACCGACCCATCAGCAATGGTGGGGTTCCTCCACCCTCCCAACAGGCGCACGTGATCATCATCCCTTTTGCAACTGAGGCACAGAAAGTCACCTGCCCAAGGTCACACAGTGAGCGAATGGCAGAACTGAGACGTGGGGCTCTACAGTCAGCCCCACAAATAACTAGCAGATCAGACTGACTGCATTGTTCTGCCCCGGAGTTCATGAGCTTGTGAGAGAGACAGATGCTAAAAATGATCATGGCGCGTGATAAATGGCAACAGCGTCCCATGCCACACATACTGCCATAGAAATACAGAAAGGATGCCGTTAAGTCTGCTTCGGGAGCGGAGCGGGGTTTAGCAGAGGCAGGTGGTATCGGCTGGGTCTCACGGACTAAGATTTCCCCTGGTAAAGAAGAAAAGAAAGCGCCTCCCAGGCGGAAATGAACTCCGCGTGGTAGAGATGTGGTGGTGGCCGCCTGCCGATGGTCCAATCCACACTGCAAGGTGCAGCTTTGAGTTGCTTTTCCTTTTATGGGGGTGAAGTCCATCCAGCAGAGCACTTAGCATTTTAACGGTTTTCAATGCAGCATTAAGTACATTCACATTGCAGCGTGACCGCCACCCCCCGTCCATTGCCAGGACTTTTTCATCATCCCAAATTGGAACTCTGTAGCTATAAAAGCAACTCCCCACAGCTTCCCTGACAGCCCCAGGTCCCCACGGTTCTGTTTTCTGTCTCTGTGGGTTTGACAGCCGTGGAAACTGCTTACTCATGGAATCAAACGGTATTTCCCCTTTGGGGCCGGGGCTTGCCTCACTTGCCACTGGGTGACTCTGGGAAGGTGTCAACACAACAGGAGATCGTAAGTTGTTGGGAGGATGGGCTGGGACAGTGCTGATAAAAGGATAAAAGCCCCATGCAGTAAGAGCACAGAGTAAGTGTCTGTGAGCATTGCTGTCACTGCGACGCACCCTGCAGGGATGTTGGGACCTTTGCACAGTATCTGGGACATACCAGGGGCCCAGTGAACTCTGGTGTCTTCTTCCCACACTTTGAGAGGCCTCATCTTAAATGCAGGAAGCAGGAATGGTAAAACTTTTAGCTACCTTTTGCAAAGTGGTCACATTGAGCTGGGCACCCAGGGACTAGATCTACCAGAGACCCAAACTCAGGGCTTTAATGAAAAACAAAATGAATTGTTTCTGAATCCCATCCACTTCCACCCTCACCCCTCCAGAGATGGCCTCAAGAAATGGGAAGTTCAGAATTCAGTTCCGAGGGCAGATGAGTCACGTCATAAGCTCTCTGAGGGTGGGGATCGGGTCTGTCCGTGGCCAATCTGTTGCCTGAGGCTCTGGTACAGTTTCTACGTTGTAAACGAATCAGTGCATGAATGAATGAACACGCCAAGACTCTGCAGTCTGAAAAGAGACAGAATCAGCAGAGATGAATTAAGGAAGGGATGGAGCAGAAGAACAGAGATCTCATCTACTACAGCAGCTGACGCCGGGGACATTCCCAGAGTTGACTCTCAGAGGGTGTTGAAAAGAATAGCAGAAATGTAATTTACAAACCATGAAAGTCACCCTGTTCAAGTCTATGATTTAATGCTTTTTAGTGTGTTCACAGTTGAGTACTATCACCCCCAAAAGAACCATGTCCCCTTCTCCCCTCCCCCCAGTCCCTGGAGCCCCCCATCTGCTTTCTATCTCGATGAGTATTTCATATAATCGGAATCGTACAGGATAAAGCCTTTGTGACCAGTTTCTTTCACTTAGCATAACGTTTTCAACGCTCACTCACATTATATCAGAACCCCATTCCTCTCTATGGCTGAGTAGTATGGCTTGGCTTCCAATGATTATGGCTGGGATTTGGGTGGGTATAGATTTGTGTAGAATCTGGAGGTCAGTTTGGGGGTTATTTCCATCTGAACAACACTATTCTTTGGGTCCATAATCACAGGAGACTATCTCCATCTTTTTCAG
This sequence comes from Tamias sibiricus, assembly GCA_025594165.1. Lineage (NCBI taxonomy): Eukaryota > Metazoa > Chordata > Mammalia > Rodentia > Sciuridae > Tamias > Tamias sibiricus. The sequence continues at coordinate 11,592,112 of CM046658.1, read as the reverse complement.
TCTTGTTTAATTTCTTTCAACTTTGTGAAGTTTCTAGTGTTGAAGTCCTTGTACTTCTTTTGCTGACTTCATTCATAAGTATTTTATTCTTTTTGATTCTGATCAAAGGAATTATTTACTTAATGTCCTTTCTGGATTGTTCGTTGCTAGTGCATAGAACTATGATCAATTTTAACATATTGATCTTCTAACCTGAAACCTTATTGAATTCATTTATCATTTATCAATTCTGGTGTGTGTGTGTGTGTGTGTGTGTGTGTGTGTGTGTGTGTTCCTTAGGATTTTCTACACACACAAGACCAGGATATCTGCAAATAGACCTAATTCACTCATCTGGATACCTTTTATTTTTATTTCCTGCCTAGTTGCTTTGGCTAGAAACGCTAGCACAACAACCGGCGTGGTGAGAGTAGGAAGTCTGTTTTTGTTCCAATCTTGGATGGAAAACATTCAGACTTTAAACATTAAGTATAACATTAAATATGTATTTTTAGGGGTGGGTAAATTCTCACTATCAGGATGTGGAAATAGAGTGCTTTCATCAATGAAAATGGTTGAATTTTCTTAGTGTTTTGTCAGCCTCTCAGCAGATGGTTATGTGTGGTTTGGGTTCTTTGTGTTAATAGGGTGTATTATGTGGATTGATTTTTGGTTGTTGAACCAACCTTACATTCTTGGGATGATGTGTGCTTGGTCATGGTGTCCATGATCATTGCTATATTATTGGGTTCTGTTTGCTAGTGTTTTGTTGAGGATACCTGTGTCCATATTCAGATAGTATAGTAATGTTTGCTTGCAATGTTTTTGTCTTTTTTGGTTTTAGCTTGATGTTTAATACTGGCTTCATAAAACGTGTTGGGAAGTGTTTCCCCCTCTTCTCACTTTTGTGAAGAATTGGTTTTATTTCTTCTTTAAATATTTACTAGATTTTACTATCAAGACCATGTGGGCTTTTCTTTGTGGGAAATTTCTTTTTATTAGATTTTTCATTTCTTTAGTCATTTTAAGTCTATTCAGATTTTCTATTTCTTCTTGAGTCAGTGTCTGTAGTATGTGTCTTCAAGGAACCGGCCAACTTCTAGCTATATTGTTTTCTTTGCATACAATTGTTCTTAGCATTTTCTTATAAGCTGCTGCAGTTAGAATTTATTTTATTTTTTATAAAGTGGGCAGTAATATACACTTTTCATTCTTAATTTTTAGTCATTTGAGTCTTTTCTTCTTTGTCAGTCTGGCTAAACATTTTTCATTTTGTTGATATTTTCAAAGAACTAACCTTTGATTTCCTTGATTTTTCTCTGTTCCTTTTCTATTGCTGCTCTCATTTATTTCAACTTTAATCTTTACTATTTCCTTCATTCTCCTTGCTTTGGGCTTAGTTTGCTCTTGTTTTTCTAATTTCCTAAGGCAGAAGGTTAGGTTATTGATTTGAGATCTTGCTTCTTTTTTAAACTAGGCATTTACAGCTATACATTTCTCAGGGTGCATTTAGAAAAATAACACAAGGTTGTACTGCTTGAACTTTGTGACATTATCTAGGCTGAAAAGAAAAATAAAACAAAATTTAGATCCGTGATTTTCCAAAATTTGGCAGTCACCCAATTTTGGGACTAGCTGGCTCACAAAGCAGCTTCTGCTCCTGCAAACCAGCTCTGCCCCTCCCACCTGCCCGTGTGGGGTATGACTCTCCCTGGGGAGGTGTGACCCTTGAGCTCCCAGATATTGTCTGCCTGGAATATCTTCAGGGTCCTCATTCTGCAGAGCAGGGTGACATCAAGATTTGCAGGCCTTTTGTGCTTCTGCCTTGGTGGCCTTTTTTCCTTCATGGAAAATGCTACGAGTCATGTTTTACAACCACACTGACATAGAGGTATATACTGCAAATGGATTCGTTCCTATATAGTCATCATTATTATATTCACTCTCTCTTCTGAGGTTAAAAAAAATTAACTTTCAACCATTGCCGTGTGCCTTGAACAGTGTGGCAGGCCCCACATCCTGGCCACTGGAGAAGAAGACGGCCAGCTGTAGTGCCAGCCCAGGAGAGGGAGTGCCTCTCTCGGTAGAGCGGTGGCCGCAGAACAGGCTGGTGAGGAGGAGGCCTGCAATCCAACCATCTGGGGTCCGAGCCAGGGTAACCAGGACTACCGCCATGAACCATTTTCAGCGGTCGAAAAGAAATAAAAACGTAATTGGCCGGGAGATGTGCATCTTCACATTAAGTAAAAGAACTCCATTCTGTCTATACTGCCTTGCCCTCTTTACAGCCTTGGGTAAGTTTGGGAAGGAGGGAAAAGGAGGGGCATGAAACGAGCCTCAGTCTAACCCTGTTAGACTGCAGAACAATCAATAAGGGGACAATGCACCATTGTCATTCAGAAGTGCGGCCTTAGTGCACAATCCCGAGCCTTCAGCCAGCTCCTCACACAGAGAAAGGCAAGACAGCAATTGTCAGGGGATCGATATCTTCCAGCTTAGGAGGAATCGATCCCACGCAGAACCTCAAGGCAGCCTTCTCCCTCTCGGGGCTTTGGGTGAGGACAGCAGTGAGCACCTAGCCCGGACATGAGGGGTGCAAGGGAGTGGGGGAACTGGAAGGCCTCTGCCTCTCAGCTTCCTTGGTACGTGGGTAAGTTGGGTGCTCCACAGACTGCCTGCGCCCATGATGTGCCAGGGCCAGAGCTGGCATTCAGAATTCTAGCCACCTAATGTCCAGTTTGGCAGGACCTTAGTTTTTTCTTTTTATGGGCCACATCCCCAGCCCTTTATTTGTATTTTATTAGAGACAGGGTCTCCCTGAGTTGCTAAGTGCCTCGCCATGGCTGAGGCTGGCTTTGAACTCGCGATCCTCCTGCCTCAGCCTCCCAAGTGCTGGGATGACAGGCGTGCGCCACCGCGCCTGGTGGACCTTAGTTTTATAAAATACAATTGTCAAATATTCAGGGACTCCTGTGACTTGCTGGGGACTCTGCTAGGCAGTGGGTTGGTCAGGGTCTTGGCAGAAATTGACTTATTTTTTTATTTTATTATATTTATTTTATATTTTATATTATTATTAGATCATATTTTATTTATTAATAGAATTTTTTTTTTAAATTTGATTTATTTATTATAATTGTGGGGATCAACGGAGGAGTCAATGAGGGGGGTAACTGCGGTGTGTTTAAAGATGAACAGTTGGCCATGCTCTGGAGGGTCAGGGAACCAACAAGGGGGGACAAAGCACCAGGGGCTGCGGGAGCTAATGCCCTTCCCAGGAAAAAAAAGGGAAGATGGCCCACTGCTGTGGAGGGGGGGGCTGCGCCACTGGAGAAGTCCTCTTAGAAAATGGTTTATGCCTGGGGGGTGCAGAGGGAGACCGAGGATCACGGCTTAGTCCCTCTCTCTTCCCACCCTGACCCTCTACTTCTGCACCTTCCTAACTAGAAGCCAGAGGGTGGTGTCCAATTTGGCGTGTTTCTGTTTTATAAAATGCAGTCCAACAACAGACCCAGAGCCCAACCCGACCAGGAAGCTGGGACGATAATGAAGAGTCTGTGGGAGGCTCCAGCGGGGGTCCGGGACAGGCAGGAGACGGCCGGAGAAGGTTCCAGAGCGGTGAGAAGACAGCATGGGCCCGGCAGGTAACAGAGGTGGAGATCCCTGAGCTGGGCGCCTGTGCTTGGGTGGGGGTGGCGGGAACAGAGGAACCCTGGGGGCGAGCCCCCGACACAGGAGGTCGAGGTGCTGTGGGGAGGTGGGTGAGGGAAGGGGAGCAGCCAGGGACCGGGCAGGAAGGCCAGGGAAGGTTTCCAAAGAAAGAAGTTGAAGCTGAGTCCTGGACGTGGACGTGAGTCAGGCGGAGGAGGAGCCGCTTGTAAAAGCACAGAGTTTATATGAGGAGGAATAGAAGCCAGGCTGCAGAGCTCGGGTTTTAACCAGAAGGTAACGGGGAGCCATTACACACACTATGGAGCCACAGGCAGGCGATTAGCATGACGTCTTCCTAGTGACGGGCTCTGGCCACTCCGCCTTTTCCTTTACGCGGTGGACACTGGACACTGTCACACCCTGCATCAGCCACCCAACAGTTCCCAGGGGCCGCTCGCTAAGGGTGGGTATCTTGGACCCCGTGGCCTAGCCCTCCCAGCATCCTAGACCCTCAATCCCCACCACAATCTGGTCTTGTAAATAATCTGTCAGGCTGAAGGGGGTCAGCCGCCCTCACACGTGGCATCACCTTCCCGACTCTTTTACTCTGTTTTCAGTACTGCACTCATTCCCACGGCCAGCTTTAAACCCAAATGAATCATTTTCCTGCTTAGTCTATTCATCTCGAAGTTGAAAACCTCCCCAAAGTAATGGAAACTCAAGTTCTAAGGCAGTGAAATGACTCTGATTTACTTTGGTGAAATGTTTTTTCCTTTTAAAAATGATTTATTACCGTTTGCCACTATTCAAACTTCTTTAGTCTCTTACAGCTGAATTTAATACACACACACACACACACACACACACATATATGTATATATATGTGTGTATATATATATATATATATATATTTTTCTCTTTAGTAACGGAATTAAGTAAAGCATAGGAAAGACCAAACTCCATAAATGCAATAAAAGCACCGATTTGCTTATATCTCTTACAATTGAGACTCAGTTTCACATTCTCCCTCTCTCTCGGCTTATTAGTCAGAATCCCAGAGCCAAAAGGTGTAGTTGAAGTTTTATTGCTATCAGAGTTGGAGAGAGACAGGAGGCGTGTGGGTTTCTCTGTACCTCCTTTGTGCACGTCCTGTAGTAGCCCAGAGTTCTTCGGGTGGATATTCAATACCAGCAGATTGAATCTTGGCAGAGTTGGAAAATAAAACACAATGTTGCATTCAAGTATATGTAATAACTTTAGTCTAGGCAAACAGAATGATAAAGATGTACTTCTCAGCTGTCAAGGTCTAAGATAATGCTTGGAAAGAAAGCCAGTCGCTCTGCAGACCCACGTGTAGGCATTTCTCCAGCTTGCCCCTGGTTTCTGGGTTTGAATTCCAACCCTCATGCTAAGTGTCTCCAGTGCCGACTGTACCCATTTAAGAGTGTGCCTGGTTGGATGTTGCACTAAGGAATACACACACTTTCACCTTGGTCTCAACTCCAAAGAAGTGCGTCAGTCTGATTTAGAGAATCCAGTGCCATTCTTAAAGTCGCCGCCAAGCTGCTTCAGAGCTGGGATTTTCAAGGGAATCAGAAATTAGCCTTCTGTTTTCTTTGTCACTGTTTCTCATCTATCATGTTAATAAATGTATCCAACAGTGATCACAAAACCTTTTCAAGAGCAATAACAATTAAAGTCTTTCTGGAAGCTATTCTTGTCTCTAAAAGAAACACTTTATTTTTCTGTGGCCTTCAGGAAAATAAAAATATCAAGGATGATATCAAATCTCTAGCCTCCTAATGTCGTTATTTACTAGGCTATGACTATCAATCTGGAGAATGTATTCTCACATATAGGCTTCTCCCAGCAACACAGGATTCTTCCCTTTCCTCCTAGAAATCTCACATACCTTAGTGCAATATCTGTATTGTTTCAAACATTTCTTGTTCCTGTTTAGATTCTCAATAAGCAAAGAGGAGAGATTCAGGGCTTTTTGTCCTCATTAGACTCACAGCAGGGATTTAAAAAAAAAAAAGCATGGAAACTTCAGCAGAGTTGGTTTGTGTGTGAACTGGCAGCCAGCAGCCCCGTTAAGGCTCAATTTATTAAAAAATAACCACATGGCAACATAGATCTTTCTTCTTTATTCTCTTGACTCAGTGAAAAGCCAGACTGAGAAAATAAATATCAAACCTTGAAAAAGCCTGTCTAATAAACTCAAAATGCTAGATCAGGTAAAATGTCCTTTTAGAAAAAGTTCTGGACTATTAAGGAAATTTATAATATATATATATATATATATATATATATATATATATATATATATATATATGTAAGAAAAGAAAGATACAATATTTCACTCCCAAGGACCTGCGAGTCAGAGAAACAATGTTGGTTCCACCAACTCCCTGAAGACAAATGATGGAGACAGGAAACCTCCTTTCCTTCAAATGTTGTAATTCCCGGATGCATTTTAAAAGCACCTGAATCAATCTTCAGGACCTGAAGGCAATTTCATTTTCTGGAAACCTCCTTCTACCCCTAATTTCCCAACCAAGTCAATGGTGGATCACTGAGATACATGATCCTGGGCATCTCATTTCCTGCTGATTTCCTGAGGCTACTTCTAATAAAGATGGAGGGCTGGAGGGACCAGAGACTCACAGGAGCCTAATATAATCACTTCTGTCAAATGAAAATTCTGACTCATATTAATTCACTGTGACCGATCGTTGGGAATTCAAGAAATAAACTGGACCTACACTGTTAATTTAAATTATTCCAATGTGCCTGGTGTACTGGAAAAGAAAGGAGCCTGAATTTATTCTCTTTGCCTGGGGGTGTGGACTGAACCATCTGACTGGGGGAGGGGGGATTAGCACTCATTTGGGGTGATGGGAAATAGGGCCCGAAGCCCCTACCTTGATCTGGGGTGATACCCTTCTCCCAGGGCTCTCTGGGTTTAAAGGAAGATCTGATTGAGCCAAAATGATCACTGTCACAGACTTCTTTATGGTTTTCTTTTAATCACCACCACGCCTGGATAAAATTGCCTATTGATTGACCTTAAATGAAATCTACGTTAACCTGGGAACTCCATTAAAAGAATAATTCAAGAGGCTGCCTCTCTACCAGGGCATTGTTAACCTGACTGCCTGGCAATTAATGATGCATGTCATTCCGGGAGTCTCGTAATTCCTAACCAGTTTAAATATTTATCTGAACTCCTTGAAACCTTGCTGTCTTCTTCTTCCTCCTCAGCCCTTCTTTCCTCCTTAGAGAAATACAGTTTTGCTTTCCCTTCCTTAGACTCTGCTTCACTGGGGTCTTCTGGCCACCCCATGCTAGTGGACCTGCTGCAGAGGCAGTTCCTTGACTTTCCTGGCCCCTGACATCACCCTGACTGTCTCTCCCAACAACCAGAGAGCACTGGAAGTGCACCCAGGCCTTAGCAGTTTCCCATAAACTGTACCAAGTGCATTTCGCCTGGTACTGGGTAGGTCTCCTCTGAGAAGGCATCGTCTACTCTGGAATTACTTATTCAGGAAGAGCCCTACCTGCAGGAGCCCTGTTTGGGGAGATGGCTAAGGTTGCGGTTGACTACCGGCCATGGAGATGTTTGGGCATTGCCGCCTTCCGTAGTCTCACGGGACTTGGCCCGGGATCTCGCGGGACTTAAGCGAGATTGCTGATCGGGTCTGCGCCATTTTTTGGTGGTGTGTGTGGTGCGTGTTAAAGTCGTTGTTAGAGCCAGAGAGAAAAGTTATCAGAATAAAAAGGCTGTTTGTTTCCAGTTCGCCTCTGAACTTCTTCCCGCGGCTTCGTTGCTCCAAGCGGCCATCGCTTCAGGTGGCAACACATACCCGCATTGCCTACTGGAGATTGGTCCCCCACCCTCCCCATAACACAGAATGGATAGGGTACTGCAAGCCAGGCAGTGGGGACAGAGGACCTCACCTAATGTCAGCGGAGAGGCATGAGAATACCTGCCTCTTCATATGCAGATGAGGACACACACTGAGCATCTATCTGTCATCTGTCTGTAGACATGAAAAGGGATTTGCATGACCCCCAAGAGGACAGTGACAAGAACTAGGGAACTCATATTACATCTGTCACCACACAAGAAGCTCAGAACAGGAGAAGCACCCCCCCTCCCACTCCCATCCTAGACAAGGCTCTGTTCTGGGTAACACGATTTGTATGTCCTATTAGTGACACTCTTCACACTTAATAAACAACTGCCTGTAGATTTCCTTAGTTTCCCCGCTGGATTCTGCCATTTATGGCCTTGGGCTGCTCCTAGAACTGGCTCCTGGGGCTCAGCCCTGGGTAGGCCATCAATAGATTGCATGGTTGAATGAGAGGTCCATAATGTGCAGAGGAAATATGCACTTCTGAAAATGCTGTATTCTAGGAATCAGAAGAAAAGTTTAGAAGACAATGCAAGAAGACACAGCCTGCGGAGAGTCCTCAGAAAGAAGGGGGCCAAGGTTGAAGAACCCTCTGGGCACAGACCTGGTCGGGAGGTGGGACTGGGGAGATGAAGAGGTATTGAGAGGAAACCAGTATCGCAGGAGCAGAGTTAAAACTCCCTCTTGTCAAAAGGGGCAGGATCAGCATCGCAGGAGGCCAGCTCAATGACCCAGGTGTGAATGTGAGAAGCTCCCCAGATTGCAGAGCAGGAAGGGGGAGAACCTAGGAAGACTGGGGTGAAGATCGTGAGACTGAGATCTCTTCGTGGAGCGGGAGAAGACCTCAGGAAGCAGACAGAAGGGGAGCAGCATGCTTCAGGCAAAACGAAGGGCACGGGGGCCATTTGCAGATGCATTCTGGCAAAACTCAAATTTTAAGGAAGAAGACAAAAAAATCACACAAGTCTGAAACAAGGTGGGACAAAACACACTGCGGGGAGGGAGGAACGGCTTCTCCCCTCTCCTCCCTCGCCCCTCAGTGCTCCCCTCGCTCCTCCCTGAGTGAAAAGAGAGGCCTGGTGGTGAGGCTGGAGGATGAGGGGGAGCCTGAGCTCTCAGCACCCCCAACTCCTTCCCCTGGGGACCCTCCTGCCTGCAGAGGGCGCCCTCCTCACCCGAGGCATTCTGTAGACCCTGCACCCCCAACACCATCTGGTGCCTCCTTCACTTTTTCAACACATGCTCACTGAGCACGCACTTGTGGCTGGGCCCCATTCCTGCGCTGAGGATTTAGCAGAGAGAGTTCTTGCCAGGCGAGATGGATGGAGAAAACAAACAGAGACACAGACCAGTCTGTGATCCTCAGCCGGGCATTGCCAAGAGACAGAACCCAGCGAGGCAGGGGCTCGGGAGCGCTTAGCTGGGAGGGAGGGTCGCTCCTTATCCGAGAGGGTGGCTGCAGATGGACCAAATGGACCGAGTGAGGACGGTGGGCACGAGCTACGTGGACACGGTGGGCACAGCAGCCAGGCAGGGGAGCAGCCAGTGCGAGGCTCGAGGGAGGAAGAGTGCCTGGTCCCCCTGAGGAACGTCGTGGCCTGGAGGTTGGAGCAAGGCAGGGAGCGGGTAGTGGTGGGTGGGTGTCGTGCGTGCACATGCGCACACACGCGTGAGGCTCAGCAGTGCCAAGGGCCAGGGAGAGACTTTTGCATTTCCTTTTTTTTTTTGGTACCGGGGATTGAACTCAGGGCCACATCCCCAGCCCCCTTTTTTTTTTTTTTTTGTATCTTATTAGAGACAGGGTCTCACTGAGTTGCCAAGTGCCTCCCCATTGCTGAGGCTGGCTTTGAACTCGCGATCCTCCTGCCTCAGCCTCCCAAGTGCAGGGATCACAGGTGTGCACCACCGAGCCCGGCTTTGGCTTTGCATTTCCTTTTAAATCGCATGAGAAGCCACCAGAGAGAGAGAGCAGCTTCACGACGCTACCGCCATCCGAAACGACCCTTTGCCTCCGCTTGCCAGGGTCTGCTCGCCTTCTAGCAAACCCGCGCTCCGATGGCGCCCCACACCTCCCCCGGTGGACCCCTCCTCCACCCCTGCACCGGAATGGCCCCAAGGCAGAGTCGGTGCTGCTGAAACACGTTTACGGACAGAATGAATTACAGAAACCGAAACCACCAGTTGGAGAAAAAGAGAGTAAATGGAAAGCAGCTAGGCTTCTAAAGTCATGGTGGGGACCAAGTGTGGGTTCCCCCAACTCTGCAGCGTTCAGAAGCACCCAGGCTCCCGTGCTCCCTGACTCCTTTGGGTTCTCTTGTGACAAACCTCCTGTCACGGCTGGGCAGCCTTGCTGCCCGCCCCCTCTCTGAGTCAGACCCTCCTAGAAGTTCCTGCTGTCCTTCAACCCACCTGTGGCAGTGCTCAACTCAAGCGCCAGACGGTGCCGCCCCTCCCGGCAGCGCCTCTCTCTTGTGAGCTGTGCGTCCTGGGAGTGAATACGACACGTCTGGCGCGAGGTAGGCCTGTGGCCGGCAGTTATTAGACGCCTAGCTGTGGGAGGCACTGAAAGCCCATGGGATGGCAAGATTAAAAACGGGGAGAGAGGTTAAAACAATTAACAAATAGCATAAGCAAAAAATATATATTTTTTGGTCTTAAAAAAGCAGGTGGGAGCATCTAGTTCAGACAAAATAGAATTCAAAGGAGGGAAAGCATTATTAATTAAAACAAAGGGAGACATTTATATAGATAAAAAGAAATAATCACGCAGAGTTTACAGACAGCCTGCACCAAAATTGTACCAGATAACATTCAATACCCACTCCTAATTAAAAGGGGGAGAAAGCCTCTGTGTTGGGTCTGTAAGTCCCCACAGTTAGCATGATAAATAATATCTAGCATAAACCAGCAGCTACCGTCATATCTAATGGAGACTGCTGCAGAAGTGTTCTCATTAAAATCAGGAGAAACCCCAGGGTCCCTGGTGATATCAAGAGAGTAACCCGCAAATCTCCTAGTTAATCAGATTTTGTAAAGTGCATGGGCTAGTAAACAGTAGAGGAAAGGGAACAACTTTACCTATAGCAGCAACAGCCAGTTAGAAGATACAAAGGGAGAGAAAACCCCACCCTCCTGACTGTATAACAAACCAGAGCTACGAAGAAGCCGCATTATAAGAAATAGGTGGGATTTCTGCAAAGACGACTAGAAAAATATTTTTGGGGATGCACAAAATAAGATATGAACAAATGAACCAATCTATCGTTTTTTCTAGAAGAAAAAAAGCCTGAAGTGCATGATCACATCCGTTCTCCTCGAATTAATGTATCAACTTGTCTTCTTAATCAATCAATAGCCTTTGGGTTGAGTTTTCCTTTTTTTTTTTTTTGGTAACAGGGATTGAACTCAGGGGCACTTGACCACTGGGCCACAACCCCAGCCCTCCCCCCTTTTTAAAATTTTATTAGAGACAGGGTCTCACTGAGTTGCTAAGTGCCTTGCCATCGCTGAGGCTGGCTTTGAACTTGCGATCCTCCTGCCTCAGCCTCCCAAGTGCTGGGAGTACAGGCGTGTACCACAACACCCAGCGGGGTTGAGTTTTCTTTTGGAACCTGTGACTAAATATGATGAAGACATTCATTTGGCAGAATCAACAGGTGAGAAAAATGAAGAAAGAGGATCAGAACAAAATTTCCAAAAACATTAACCCTTACTATACAAGAGGAGGTGGGTAGAGGGAGATTCATGGTTTAATTGTTATCCCTAGTATCAGAATGTGCCATAAGAGAATTTAGCAGCACTGATTTATGGATTCTGACTTAGGCCGTTTTCAACCCCACCAAAAAAAAAAAAAAAAAAAAAAAAAAAAAAAAAATAGAGAAAAGAAAAAGGTTTTCCTTCTGAATATACACACAGCTGATGGATTCCTCTGTTTAACTTGGCCACAAGCAAAACCACACTGAATGGAAATAATGGCTTCAGATAAAAATGACAGAACCCATAATTTATAGGGAGCTACCAAGGAATTTAGGCTCGAGGTCAAACCAATGGTCTGTCAAGAGTAATATTATGCCTGGTACTTCCCAGTGGTCAGTACTTGAAATTCAGCCAGGCACTTCTGTGAAATTCACCGTGAAGGACAAAGGACAGAATTCTCCTCCCAAACCAGAAGGTGTTGGTGGTGTGGTGTCAACTCTTATTACCTAGTTAAAAATTGATCATCAAAATGTCTATCTGCCCAGTCGATCTGCCTCAACCATCTTCACTGCACATTATCTTTTATGAATCTTAAGCATCCTGGCCATTAAAGTGGCTGGCTCCTCTTATAAACCACGCAGGGGAAGAAGAGGGCTTCCAGGGTAGCTTTGGTATCAGAACCATATGATAGCATGATAATCAAAGACAAACCTAAATTTTCGTTATGGAGTTTCATTTTCCGTCTTCAATTTATTTTCCTAGGATTAGGGGCAGGCACTAGAATTTCAACCACAAGTCATGGTTATAGTGAGGATGTAGCGTCCTGGGGTATATATCATATTAAAACCAATTTTATTTGTGATCTCCCCAGTGGGTCTTAACTGAGGATGGGTGCGAGGGAACAGTCAAGGGAGAGCTTTCAAAAACCGTCATCCAAAAAGTGGAGTCAAATCTACATAAAACGGGGGAGAAATCTCAATTTCTTTAAAGTTCTCTTCCATCTATTTAATGTGGAAGTGTACTTCCTGGAATACGATGCTAGAAAATCAAACTCTGAAGATGCAGAGGTTTTCCTTCCCAGTAGGTGAGACTTGAAGTGTTGGGACAGACTTCAGGATGTTCAAGTGCAGAGTAGATGTGAGAATCGATGTTTCTTTGAATGCCAAAAGATTCCCCAGAGGAATATGCCATTTGATATCTACAAAGTTCGCCTGTTTCACGAGCGATTGTGATTTTCCTTTCCGCGGACTCGATCACTTTTATAATTATCCCCTGTCCTTCCCTGCAATGGATGCTGGCAACTTCTTTTGCATTCTGTGACAGAGTGATTGGCAGATGGCCTCAAGTCTACCCGCTTCCTGGATTCAAACCCTGTGCTACCTACCTTTGCATGACTTCCTCATCCTATGGGGGCTGGGGTAGGAGGTTGTGTCCCTTCTCCTTACTTCAGGCTCAGTCCTGTGACTGACTTTGGCCCAGATTGTGATGGCAAATGTGTGACGAGCTCACGGGCCACGAAGCACATTTTGCATTTCTAATTACTCTTTTGCTTTTGCTATGAGCATGAGCCCCATGGAGCCAAGGCGAGTTGACCCAGTTGTCCCAGATGAGGGCCCGGCATGTGAGAGAGCATGGCCGAGGTTGCAAACGTGTCTGACCCTCCTGCAGTCGACCACAGACACGAGAGTGAGTGGGCCCAGGCAGTTACCCACAGATCCGGGAACAAAAAAATGTTTATTAGACTCCATTGAGGTGGTTTTTTTTTTTTTGGTACTGGGGATTGAACTCGGGGTCACTTGACCACTGGGCCACACCCCCAGCCCTTTTTTGTATTTTATTTAGAGACAGGGTCTCACTGAGTTGCTAAGTGCCTCGCCGTTGCTGAGGCTGGCTTTGAACTCACAATCCTCCTGCCTCAGCCTCCCAAGTGCTGGGATTACAGGCGTGGCGTGCGCCTGATGCGAGCTGTGGTGATGCCATTGAGTTTTTGAAGCTGTGTGTGATAAAGCACTGTTGGGACAACATTTTTAGAGAGAAAGAGCGAGCTTTTCTTCTGATAGCTTAGAAGCTGGAGCTTAGCTTAGAGAAAATGATTCTCTCCTTTATACTTGGTTCAATGTAGAAACATGAGCACCAAAGGCACCTTTCTTTCAACTCACGAAAACTGCCCGGCTGACTTTCTGTGTATTTGTAGGTTTGCGGGTGCAGAGGTGGCTGATGCTTTGACACGTATGTACATTGTGAAGGGAAATGTCTAATACTTTAGAAACTAGCACTTTCTTTCAACTCACAAACATATGTATTGTAGTGCAGAGGCTGCTTTGACACATAACTCTAACTTTAACTAAACATACCTACCTCTCCAAAAACCTTACTCTCTTGGCAATTTTCAAGTCTAGTAATGCTGTGATTGACTCTAGCACCATGTTGTTGGAGAGCTCTTTTGAGCTCATTCCTCCCCTCTAACTGAAAGAAGTCGAGCAAAGCTGAAAATGCTGAAGGTCTCCTGTTATCTGATTTCAAAACATACTACAAAGCCACAGTGATCACAACAGCATGGTCCTGGCATAAAAACAGACACATAAAACAACGAAGATTAGGAGGATTAGAGGAACACTAGAAAGGTCAATGGGGAGGGAGGACAAAGGAGGGGGTAAGGGGTTAAAAAAAAAAAAAAAGATGGTAGAATGAGATGGACACCATTACCCTAAGTGCATGTATGAAGACATGAATGGTGTAAATAGACTTTGTATACAACCAGAGATATGTAAAAACGTGCTCTATATGTGTATTATGAATTATAATGCATTCTGCTGTCATACATAACAACTTCGAATAAAAACAAAACAAAACAATGGAAGAGGCTAGAAAGTTCAGAATAAATCCATGTGCCTCTGGTCAGTTGATTGTCCACAGATGCAGAACACACACAATGGGGGAGGAGAGTCTCTTCAATAAATGGTGCTGGGAGAACGGGATCTCCGCGGGCCGAGGGGTGGAGCTAAACCTGGACCTCAGGCCGTGTCCAAACATAATCCTCAAACAGAGGATTACAGGTAGGACCTGAAACTGTAGAAACACTAGAAGAAAATACAGGGCAGGAGCTCCATGATATGGTCTGGACGATGACTTTTTTGGATAAAACCCCAAAACATAGACAACGGAAGTAAAAATAGATCACATCAAACTAAAATGTTTCTGCAGAGCCAAGGAAACTATCGTCAGAGCGAAGAGACAACCTAGGGAAGGGGAGAAAGTATTTGCAGCCGCACGTCTGATAAGGAGTTAATAACGTCCCAAATAAAGAAGGAGCATGGGATATGTTTTTGCAAACATGTGGCCCCTGGGTTCCTCCTCTGATTGCTCCATGTCTTATGTCCGTGTGTCCCTTGATGCTGTGAGCCCCTAACCTCAGGTGTGGGCATCCCGCTGTCTTTATTTGAATACCGGTAGCTTGGCTACTTGTGTTTTCGTGAGTGACTTTCCTTTGCTGGGAAAAGGCCTGGAGCTTGGATGCCTTTCCTTGTTGGAAGGGAAATCAGATTAGAGGTCCTGCTTCTAGCAGCTGCAGGGTAAACATGGATGGGAACAAAACCAGAATAATAATGGGTAATGTTTACAGTAGGCTTCAGCCTGCCGGAGCTCTTGTACATGTTCATTGCTTCAGGATAACTCTAGGGCCCAGGAACAATGATTACCCCCATTGTACCGATGGAGAAACTAAGGTGTAGGGAGGTTATGTAACTTGCCCAAGGACATTTCAAGAAATCCAGCAGCCAAGTGCCAAAGCCCATGACCTTGGCCACAACATTATATATTGGCCATAGCCCATAGGACTCACATGCTTCATGCAGACAGGAGCCCATATATTCCTCCCTTCAGCCAGTAAAGTTCTTGTCCTCACTGGCCAAGAAAGGCACCTTCCTGAATTTTTTCTACCAGTGATAGATGGGCTTGGGCTGATGGGCCACCTCCCCTATGGAAATTTCCATGAGAAGCAACCTTGTTTCATTTTCCCTGGGCAGGAGCCAATGGGCTTAAAGGTTTCTCTGTTCCCCAGGCAGGAGCCAATGAGCTTAAAGGTTGCTCTGTTCCCCAGGCAGGAGCCAATAGGCTTAAAGGTCACCCTGTTTCCCAGACAAAGAGCCAATAGCATTAAAGGTTGCTCTGGCACACCCCCCACCAGATATCCCTACTTAAAGCTCCTGCCTGCCCGGAGCTCAGACACAACAGCTCATCCCTGCTGAGATGAGGCAGCCACTGTGACAGCCCCAGACTCACTGTCTCCAGGCCCATGGCAGCTGCCCCAGCTTACAGCTCAAGCCTCCAGCCCGACGGCAGCTGCCCTAGCCAACAGCTCCAGAGACCACAGCCAGCATGACCAGGCACCCACCTTCTATTCAGAGCTCACACACTCCCCTCTCCCTGACTCCTCTCTCCCACCAGAGCTTGCACACTCCCCTCTCCCTGACTCCTCTCTCTCCATACTTCCTCTACCTCCGACCAGCCATAAAGGCTAGTGAATAAATCTCTTGGCTGCATGGTTGTCTCCAGTGTGATTTTTGCCGTTCAACCAGGACTAACAGAAACTCCATGAAGATCCCCCTCCAACACCCTTGTCTAAGATCCCTACCATCTCCTTCCCCTCCTGTGATCATATCAGCCTACATTTCTTGAATGTTAAGCATGAAAGAGACCTTCTAGGGGTTCATGTGTAATGTTTTATCGAGCACACTTAACCTATGGAATTATTATTATCTCTGTCTGATAGATAAGCAAATAGAGGAAGGTCAACAGATGGTGGACTCCAAGCACCCATGTTCATAACCGTGAGCTCCCTCTACTATCTCCCTCTGGGGAATTCTTAGTTTATTTTTGTTCTGAGTGTTTGCAAGAAATAAAGCTTTATTTTTCTGTACCTCAACCAGCGTTTTCTTTGGGCCCTGACTTTGCTGTCATGGTAGGAATTCATCTTGGTCTGGAGGTTGGAGTTGAGGACTGCGAGTGGGCAAGGTGAGGGCCTGAGGATCCACCTGGTCCTTGGTAGGTGGCTCTGTCCACAAGGTGGCCTTCTTCCAGTTCACTGCTGCTTGACTGTCAATCAATGCTTCATGCCTGCAGGTTCTCTAGTTATAATTGTGCCACTATCATTAAGTGTCACACTGTCTCTGCTACACTGGGCTGCGGAAGACCAGGAGGCTGTCTTAGTGACATCTGCCTGCAGGTTTCAAGGGTCTGCCTGGCTCTTGACTGGCTTGCACAACGCCAGGGCTCTGCCTGGGGATGCAAGTTCCAGAACATTCCCCAGGGAGCTCGGGCCCAGGACCCCTCCAGAGGCATCTTCCAGTGTCCCCTCTTAGCGTCTCCCCACTGGCTTGGTGTTCTCTCCCGTCACAGTTTCTGGTTGTCCTCGCACAGAGTCCCCGTATTTCCAAACTAGGTTGGAGTTTTTGCCCTCAACAATCAAGAATCACAGTCAATGCTCGCTAAATTATTAATTGCGAGAAACGAGGTGCCCTGCTGTGTGAGACCCGAAGCAAAATCAATTTGCCCATCCTCCTTCTTTCCAAGTGAGAGCTCGGGATCAACATAGATCTTTTGTGGATCGTATGTGACAGGTAGTGCTGACCTCTGAAGTCCAGTCGAGAGATCGGAACTGAAACCTGCCCTCTTATGAAATCAGACTCAGTACTCATATTTCACAGAATTTTCTAGAAGACTGGCCCAGTGCCCAGCCACTTTCTAATAATCTTAAACAGCAACAAAACCATTAATAATACCAGCTCACCTTATGGAGGGCTTATTCCCTGCCAGGTGCCTTAAAAGCCTTTTCATTCACTCACTTATTTTGCCTTCTCCGTATCCTCTAAGTAGGTTCTTTTATCATCCCCACTCTGCAGATGTGGAATTTGCGTGGGCAGGAAATTTTCCAAAGAGGGCAACACAATCGAGAGGCAGAGGTAGGGTCTGAATTTAGGGGCGGGGCATTGCGGCCCTCCCTCTCTGCTACTTGAGATTGACCCACTTGCCAAGTACTTCCTCAGCTGGGTTAAGAAGAGAAAAGAGAAGGAAAAAGCTATGCTTTGGGAACACAAGGCAGCGAACACACACACTTCTGAACTAAAGGCAGCACAGCAGCACTGCGTAGATACACAGGTAGAGAGAGAATCTTTTGTCAATGCACCAGCCTTCTAGAACGTCCATCACACATCTGGGCAAACTTGGTACGCTGGATGCTTTAGAGGATTTCTTCATGACATCTGACTGCTGCAGTGGTCAGACACCAGCCCAGCCTCTGCTGCTAGGATGTAAGGAAACGGAGACCAGGATGGGGCCTCTGTGAGCAGGTTGCACGCACGTGCAGGGGGTTCTGGGAGTGTGTCATTGAGGTCCACGTGTGGTGCAGGTCTGCCCTCCCTGGAGATGGTCTCCCTGCCAGATCACAGGTCACAGATGCCTGCCTGTGAGCCCAGGCACGGGAAGTTGGCTGTGTGGATGGGCTCATCCTGATCCCGCTGTCCTCTGGTGACCCCCCCCCCCGCCCCCCGCACTGGTCACACAGATACCTCGGGCATATCAGGCATTTTCATCTCGTGCTCTTTTCTGTGTTTGAAGTGATGACTCAGCTCTTTAACTGCTCAACAAATGTTTGCCAAATTGAATTCACCGCGAGGCTGACACCCTCTTGACGGACACTGGAAAAGTGTCCTTCAACGGATCAGGACCCGGTAAATGTCAAATCGAGATGACTCCCGTCCAAGGGATCTGCGTCCCCTTGAAGACACAGCCCTTTCTCACTAGTCATAGTTGCTCTCTGCAGAATAAGTCTAGAAAAAAGCCCCACGCATTCTGTAGCAGGTGCCTCAGCTGCAGGGGACGGTGTTACAGAAGCTCAGACTCACCTCTGTACCGTGTGTCTTTTTACCTCCTGCACCAGGGCCTTTTGCACCACCACGGGGGCCACCTGGTCTGCACCGGGGCAGCTCTGCGCCAGTGGGGTGGATGCTGGGGCGTAAGGGCTCCAGCCTCAGCCTTCTCATGGACAACGGTGGGGGGCGTTCTGCACACTTCCCAGAAGGTCCCGGCGTTGTTGAGCCTGGTACTCATGGCTGCAGCCTTGATACTACACCTTCTATTGGTTGGCTTTTCCTTCTCCCCTGATCCATTCCCCTGCTTCTTCACTCTTGTTTTCTAGAATCCTCTCCTAATAAAGCCCCTGTGTCTAAGCCCTGGCCTCTGGGTCTGATTTCATGGGATTCAAACCAGGACACTCTCTGACCGTGGTCTTCTCACCTGGATGTGCTTGAGGCTGGACAAGAAGCCGGAAGCCCTTGGGTGGCTGGGCCACCCGTGAGCATGAGACGTGAGGCTGGAGCTGGGGCAACAGCCATGGAGCAAGAGATTGGAACAGAGCCCTTCGACATGCAGGGAGCAAGACAGGAGGTGTGTATGGGTAGACGGGATGAAGACGGCGAGTGAGGACTTATAGCCTGGCATGGAAGAGGAAGGAGGAAGGATAGGTGTTGAGGGAAAGACTGGTCACTTTAGTTTTGGACATGTTGACTTTGAGACATCTGTAGAAACAGATTGTACCATGGAGGGAGACATAAATCATGAACTTTTTGATTTGTCCAGTTGATCCTTGATGACTCAGACTGCCATCCACCCACCCATCCATCCACCCACCCATCCATCCACCCACCCATCCATCCACCCACCCATCCATCCATCCATCCATCCACCCATCCATCCACCCACCCATCCATCCACCCACCCATCCATCCACCCATCTATCCATCCATCCACCATCTATCCATCCACCCATCCATCCATCCATCCACCATCTATCCATCCACTCATACATCCATCCACCCATCCATCAACTATCTATCCATCCATCCACCCACCCACCCGTCCATACACCCATCCACTCATCCATTCTTCCATCAATTCATCTATCCATCCATCCATCATCATTCATCCATTCCTCCATCCACCCACACATCCACCCATCCACTCATATACCACCCATCCTTTTATCTAATCCTTCCTTCTTTTCCTCTTTCTTTTTATCTATCCATTTATCTATCCATTTATCCATTTATTGATTAAATGTTTTGTATGTACCAGAAAATATTCCCAGTCCTCTGGATTGTCTTTTCCTGCATTCTCCAGTAACCAGCTTGAGGCAAAGATTAGAGTTCTTATGTTTCACTCAGGCATTGCAAGAGCCCAGGGCCACGAGGCTGAGGGAAGGGAGGGAAGGGACTGTGACTGCGGAGTGACGTGTGGCTGTGCTGCTTTCCCCTGAGGGACAGCTGTGGGGAGTCAAGGCAGCAGGTATGTCTGCAGGGTGGACTTGACTCCTCTGGGTGGCATGCAAGAAGGAAAGATTCCCCAAGGTAGTTCCTGAGAGCAGGAGAGGAGAGGTGATTTGCATGCCGTTTTCCCATTGGTCAGTTTGTGCCGTGGAACGTCAGCTCCTTTGGGCGTCCAGCACTGCAGATGGACGGCCACATCTGTGCTTGCTCAGGGTGCCTGGTCCCATCACCTGAGCCATTTGGAAGTGGCAGAAACTCTGGAAATGAGACTGGTTGGCCGGCTGCATCAGGTAGAGCCAGGCGGGCCGCAGTGGGCTCAGCAGGTCATCGTGGAGACTGTGTGAGTCAAGTGGCCGGCAGGCCCGAGGGAATCAGGGGTGATTCCAGTGGAGGGCAGAGCACAGCCAAGACACTTCTTGGTTGTGGGATTATGGGGAATAGTAATATTCTTATTTCTGGTTTTTAATATATTCCACATTTTCTATAACAAACATTATTTCTTCATGTAATGATTTTGTAAAATTTTAAAGCTCTTATTTGAGAAGCATAGGTTTCTTAGAGGGATATCCTTAGAGTCATATGGCTGTTGGCAAATAAAAGAATGCAAACCAAGCTCGTTTTGTATGAGTGCCAGACAGCCCTTAGATTTCAGTCCTGTTAAGAAGGGGAAAGGGGGGCTGGGGTTGTGGCTCAGCGGTAGAGCGCTCACCTCGCACGTGCGCGGCCTGGGTTCAATCCTCAGCACCATGGAAACATAAATGCATTGAATTGTGTACAACTAAAGTAAATAAATAAATATTAAAAAAAAAGAAGGGGAAAGGGAGAATTTGAAGGGGTGTGGTCAGGGTGCCTGGTTCCATCACCTGAACCATTTGGAAGTGGCAGAAACTCTGGAAATGAGACAAAGGCTTTACCCTGATGAAAAAAACATTTGAGAGAGAGAGAACCTGGGGGGACGACATGTCTTAGGCATTTGCAGGTTTGATGACGTGGGCACTGAGACATGAATAAGGACAAGGAGATGCCAGCTACAATATTCGAGGCAGAAGGGAAAAGAGGTGCAAAGGCCCTGAGGTGGGAGCAAGCTTGGTATTGCTGGGGAATTAAAAGAATGCCACCACGGCCACTGAGAGTGGAAGGAAATAGGCAGGACCCAGATCCCATAGGGCGTCGCAAAGAACCTGGAGCCCCACTGCCATTGAGATCATCTTCTGTCCCCAATTCCGTCAGTCCTCCATCCACCTGGAGGATGACAGTCTTCTAAACAGGAATTAGGTTTGGAAGTTGGGTGGGGATGGCGGCATCCAAGAGCCCAGCCACATTCTAAAGGACCTTTTAAGCAAACTGAATATGCAATATGTGCAATGATATATTAACTGCTACAATTTATAGGAAATCATTATCAGTAATTATTACTATATCAAAAAAGCAATTACTAATACAATTTTGGGAAGCTCTTGGCTACAGACAGCTCATTCCCTATTGCTGCCATCTGATAGTAATTCCACAGTGCCACGGAGCACGGGTGGGGGAAACAGATGTAATCTAATAAAGGTCGCCCTCACATCTCTCCTGCGCCGTGACATGCCATTTACCGAATCATCCATTATTGCCCAAAGAACAAAGACGAGCTTTCACCAAGCAAAGAAATGATAAAGTCCACTCGAAAATTGGGGAAGCAATTGCAAACCTATTCGAGGCCAAGGGCACAACCATGCACGGAAATCAATAGCTGTCAGCCAACGAGGAGGGAGGGGAATGTATAAACATGGGTAAATAATGCTGAGAAATGGTTCCAGGCCAAGCAGCCAATCAAAGAGAAGTCGAGGAGGAAGTGAGGAGCCTCCAAGCTGAACCCAGAGGGGTCTGAGTGGGCATCTCTGCTCCAGCGTCCCATCACCCGTGAAGACCTCAGCTGCCTTTTCTGCCCAGCGGGAGAGCCGTGCTCTGGGTCACTCGATCACAGTGTCATCTCCAAGGTCCGGGCCTCTTTCTCTGCGTTCTCCTTCAACCACAATTATCAGAGTAATGCTAAAACAGGGCAGGGCATGGAGGCACCTACCAAAACTGTAGTTTCTCAGACTGAGAAGATAGGAATTTAAAAAAAAAAAAAAAAAAAAAAAAAAGTCCACAAAATGATTTCGTTGTAAAAGAATGCCCACTGAGCTTTCCTTGGGTGCACATCATTGGCAGCGAAACGAGCTTCTTCCAACCTATGTTCAAGCTCAGGAAAGTTTAATTATTCACACAAACTCACAAGAGCCCTCCCTATATTAAAAACCATCAAAGGGAATTCAGAATTATGAATAAAGTAAATTGAAGTACTGAATGGTTTATAGCACTCTCCCTCTGCATCATCTCTCCCTTTCACTGAAAGAAAGCTTCAAACATTGGATATAAATGTTTTTGTTTGGCTGGGGTTCGGTGCAGGCTGAGTTGGAACTAGATGACGGAGAGAGCCATGAGAATCTGGACGAAACAGGTTGATATGCAAGATGCCAGCAATAAGTAACAGTGACCACTGTGCTCTGGGCAACGGTGTAATGGATCAATGCACATTATCCCTTTGATTGTTACCTCATAAGGCATATAATGTGGTCCATTTTTTTTTTTTTTTTCTTTTGGTACTGGGGATTGAACTCAGGGACACTCGACCACGGGGCCACATCCCCAGCCCTTTTTTTGTATTTGATTAGAGACTGGGTCTCACTGAGTTGCTAAGTGCCTCGCCATTGCTGAGGCTGGCTTTGAACTCGCGATCCTCCTGCCTCAGCCTCCCAAGTGCTGGGATTAAAGGAGTGGCCATCGCGCCCAGCTTGGTCCACTCTTCAGATGAATACAGTGAGGCCTCTAAGTTTCCTACTAGTGCAAGTTTGTCTGCTAATAAAGGGTGTCAGCTATAAAGTTCAAAAAAAAGACCTGAGTCTAGAGTCCAAGCTTTTAATAATCACATCCTATACTTCTTCTTTTATACATCATCCACTATTGATGTCCTGTCCATCCATCCACTATTTATCCATCCTTCCATCCAGTCATTGTCCATCCAAAATCTATCCATTCATTAAACACCCACCATTTGCAATCCATCCATCCATCCACTCTCTATCCAATGATGAATCTATTCATCTATTCCTACACCCTTTCCTTCTTAATTAATTAAGCAATTTGTAATGGTGATGCCTCATAATTATACCTTAGCCCTGACCCCTTCTCTCTTCATGGCCAATGCTACAACCTGGATCAATCCACCACCCTCCCTGGTCTGGATGGCCACCATGGCTTCCTACTTGGCTTGACTCCATGCCTTGTTTTCTACCGTTCATTTTCACCCTAGCTACCAGAGTGGTCTTCTCAGGGGGCACACGGCTGCCATGATTGCAGTCCTCCAACGGATGCCCATCGCACTCAGCAAAACTCAAGCAAGGCCCAGCTGTCCCGCTGCCTGCCTCTCTCACAGGTCACTCTCTGGCTCCGGCCATTCCAGCCACACTGGTCAACTGTTTATTCTTCAAATAAGCCGAGGATGTTCTTGCCTTGGGAACCTGCCAGGTGCTCCTATGCCCCAGATGCTCTTCCCTCGGGTGGCTCCTTGTTTCTAGTTCTCCAGAGCTCAGCTCATGCCACCGCACCCGAGGTGTGTTCCTGAGCTTCTCCATGAACGCACAGCCCACCTGCTCAGCACCTCCATTGGTCTCCAGTCCATCGTTCCACTTGCGTGAATTTTTCCCACCATAACTAATGCTATCGTAAATATATTTGGTCATTTAATACCCCTTTCCATAACTCCCCAGATGGACGCAAGCACTGGTCAGTAGAGCCTCGGGCCACCTAAAGCATAGCTCAATTCAGAAATGCTTACAATGTATTCATCTACCTCATTCCAACCCTCTTGTAGGTGCTGGGATGCATCCAAGCACAAGAACAGCCCCCCCCCCCGCTCTCAGGGAGCTTACATAATAGTGCAGGAGGATTTGCAATAAAACTAGGCTCACTGCAGAGAGTGACAATTGCTGTGAATAAACACAGCCATGGACAGAGAGTGGTGGCCATAGAGCAAGCGGGTGTGACTTTAGAGCACCTGATCAGAGCAAAGCTCTCTGAGGAGCTGGCATTTGAGGTGAGAAAGAGGAAGGAGAGGAAGACTCGATTCTCCGAGAATCAGCATATTCCATGCAGAGACCCATCACATGCAAAGGCCCTGAGGTAGATGCAGACTGGGTGAGTTAGAGTAACAGAAACGAGCTGAGCACAGCTGGTGTGAAATGATGGTGCGACGGTGGCAAGGACCGTGGTGCAGAGTGAGCTTAGAGATGTTTGGGACTTCTATGAGGAAGGGCTTGAAGACAGAGCCAGCAGATGTTAAGTATGGGATGCCTAGTTAAATTAAAGTGTTGTTTATCTGAAATTCTAATTATGTCCTAAGTGTTGCATACTTAATGCTAACATTTATTTGTTGTTATTCTGAACTTCCTATTTAACTGGACATCCTGTATTTTATGCAGAAACGCTGTTCTAAGGTGACATGCCAACCCTCATCAAGGTAGGACATAGCCCAGATCCCGGGCTGTGTTGCTGCACCTGGTGATCATGGAGGAGGACTCAGAGAAGACATCAGAACTGGCAGTTAATGGACTTACCACTCTCTTCCCATCTACTTGGGGAAAAAAGACACCAGGAAACTACAAGTGTGTTTGTCTTTGGCACATATTAAGTGATGATTATTCCAGGCAATTTACCTTCATAATTGTGTTGAAACTAAGAGCCCACATGCTTCCCTTCAGGGAGGGACCCTACCTAATTGACTCTGTCTCCTTCCACGGTGCCCAACGCAGCACCTTGAACATACACAGGTTCTCAGTAAACAAGTGCTAATTCATCAAGGATAAGAAGAGACAGCCTGGGATTCACCTCACTGTATGCCAATTTCATAGAGAAAGGTCTTAAAGAAAGTCAGAGTGTGATGCCTGAATTTCTCTTTTCTTACTTTTCCCAGTTAATTGTAAAGAAAAAAAAAAAAAAAGAAGGTTCTTTGTGGCCATTACTGGGGCTCATCAATAGTCTGTTCTCTTCTACTTGCAGATAAGTGCAGAATCTCACATCCTTACTCCCCAGAACATGGTGTACCCATGTGACTATTTGGGGCCAATGCAACGTCAAGAGAAATGCCGCGTGCCGCTCCTGGGCTGAAGCATTGGACTGTTGCCTCTTTCCCCCGTGGTGCAGTCCAGAAGTCTCATGTTGACATGGCGAGGTCATAAGATGATGGAGCCTCCATTCGCCTGGGCCCCAGAGAGGTTATGGTGAGCTGAGACTCCTCCCCCTGCACTGCACATGGAGCACTAACAAGAATGAAACCTCTGGAGGTTGAAGCAATGAGCTTTGGGCTTGCTTGTTAGTGCAGCATCACTGACTGATACAGTCTCCCATGGTCTGAATGTGTAGCCTCAAAATCCACCCGTTGAAACCTATTCCCTTGGTGTGGAATCACAAAGAGGAGGAATCTTTACAAAAGTGATTAAGTGATAGGAAAAGTCCTTAGGGATGGAATTAGTGTCCTTTTAAAAATGAGGCTCAAAGGAATTTATTCACCCCTTCTACCACGTGAGGACACAGCAAGGTGGCGACATCTATGAAGCCCACAGAGCGAGGTCTCACCAGATACTGAATCCGCTGGCTCCTTGATCTTGGACTTCCCGGCCTTCAGACTGTAAGCAATACATTTCTGTTGTTATTAATTACCGAGTCAAAGATATTTTGGACTTAGATTCCGAGGCTCTGTGACGCTGCTGCATTTCTAATGGGTCGTAAGACTTAAGTTAGGCAGCACGAGAGCCAAGGAACAGAATTGTTACTGCTTTTCTGAACCTTTGTGGGCAAACAGAACACTCCCAGTGTCCTTCTAGTTCTATTTTAGGATTAACCCCAAGGTGCGGTTCAAGGGGAGTGAGGACCGACAGTTTTCCCGGTGTGGTTGAGTATAAATGAACTAAGAAATACTGAGGGCCGCAGCTGGTTGTCTCCATGCCCAGAGATTCCCCAGCATATACCTGGGTGCATAATGACCCGGATACCTAGACTGCCTTCTGGAACATCAGATAGGCATGTCTGCTTAGGGTTCTGTGGCTTTTCCAAGTCACTCAGAGCAAAAGTTCTATATAATGGCCTTGTGTGTGGCATAGCTTTAGACCTCAGGTGAGCTGGCACACAGTGATTCTATTTTAATGTACAAAATAGTATGTAAGAATATGCACCTTTATACCCTTTATATCTGAATCTGTTACTTGTTCTCCTACCTTCTCATGTAAAGGACTGAAATACTTCAAAATTACAGAAGCAAATCCCCAAACAAGAATTACAGTCAGCTGTATTAGTTAGCTTTTGCTGCATAACAAGCTGTCCTACAATTTAGTGGATGAAGCAAAGAACATCTGTCACCTCACGGTTTCTGTGGGTCAGGAATGTGGGAGTAGTTCTCGCTCAGAACTCTTGTGAGATTACAGTCATGAGGTTGGCAGGGGTCACCTCAAGGATAGACGGGGTTTGGAGGATCCATTTTCAAGATGGTGCCCTCGTGGATGTTGGCGGGGGGGACCTCAACACCTCACCACATGGGACTCTACAGAGGGCCGCCTGGTGTGGCCTCACCACTTGGCAGCTGCTTCCCCCAGAGCCAAGTGGGAGCCACCGCTTATGGGCCTAGACTCAGGAGTCATACTCTATCATGTAGGCAACATTTTATTGGCTACACAGGTCATCTTTTTCAGCGTGGAATGGGACTCCATCAGGATGTAAGTAAGAGTCAGGGGCCATTGGGCGCCATGTTGAACGCTGACTACAGAGCACAGAATCCTGGTGCACACAGAGAACTCCCAAAAACTGCCCTCCTACACTTCCTATTCACCTCTACTTTCCTTTGCTGGCAAAGTAAAATGGTCCACAGGGCAAGTGTTCATTGAAGTTGGCCTTTCAAGAGGAAAAACTCCCTCTCTCTTTCTCAGTAGAGTGCGTCCCATTGGCCAATATGGCTTTTCCGCCTAACTAAACAACCCCATATTCAGTTCCACAACTTCTCCAGAGAAAACTTTCCATTTGAATTGACGGGTGTAGATTGTCAAATGGTGGGCGTGGCATTACATCACTTCCTGCTTTGGGGTAGGCACCATGATGGTTTCCCTCCCTTTTGTCTTCTGCCTTGCATCCTGGCTCCATTCCATGGCCACACTTTCTCTGCCTTCCCCAAGGATTTGTTGTGGTCCCCAGTGCTGACGGAGTGTTTACAGAGGGCACCATGGCAACACCTCTTCTGAGAAGGCTGATCTGTATTTCATCCATCTAGTGACATCGTGTTTTCTCTATTTCCTGCCTTTCCTAACAGCACTTTGGAGCTGGGCTATCTGTCTCCACTTAGCATTCATTCTTATTCTAGTCGATGTACCTTGCTGGGCATTTCTCAAGCACGTTGTTTATGAAATATTTAAGCGGGAGGCCTTACAAAGAACGTATTCCTATAAAATGGTCAATAACAACAGCTTTGCTGTTCAATATGATCACTGCCCAGACTCACTTAGTCCCCAGAAGGGTGTTCACCCTATGAATGCCACACCATCCATTCTGTTCCCAATCATGACACTATTTTTTTTTTTGGTGTTTTACAAAACAAGACATTATTCAGAGCAAAAAAAAACCCAAAAAACAAAAAAACCAAAAAACTGATATGGAATGCCGATAAGGAAGAGCTACCCCGGCAAGAGCAGAGAAAATAGTCACTTCATCCTGGCTGTTAGTCCCAAATCTTCCAGGGAGATTTGTGGTGTGAGGTTCAGAGATTTGATCCAGCAACCCAT
Organism: Tamias sibiricus; assembly: GCA_025594165.1. Classification (NCBI taxonomy): domain Eukaryota; kingdom Metazoa; phylum Chordata; class Mammalia; order Rodentia; family Sciuridae; genus Tamias; species Tamias sibiricus. Next base: position 11,564,704 of record CM046658.1, on the reverse strand, counting down.
CATGAATGCTAATAAGAATTTGATATTGTGGCCTCTTTTCTGGTGTCCATTTAGGACCTGCTCAGAGAAACACATCCAGAATCTACCTACCTGCCCAGGAGACCACATTTCACCATTACCATCCTGGAACCTGGAATTTGGGGGTAACTTGTTAATGTTGCTGAGGCTGGCAAAATAATATTGCCTCTGGAAGCCTATGCACTTGCTGTTGCCATCCTCACTGATAAATTGCCCAATTTTCTTAGCAAATCCAGCAACAATAACAGTTTTCTGCTAGCAAAAAAAAAATAACCTTTCATTTTATGAAAAAAAAAAAAAAAAAAGAGGGATGGAAGTGGTAGAGGTTGTGTGTTTCCTACAAAACCAAGTTCCTAATTCTTAGTTGTCACCGGCTGTGGGTGGGGACTGTTTTGTTTTTTTTTTTCCCCCGTTTCTCATAAATAAAAGTGCTACATTTACACTCGGACTAAGGCACCCTCCGATGCCTGGCTAAATCATTTTGATAGAAAAGGTTTATTGGAATACTTTATAATTTCATGATGAATGTGGTAGATTATTTTCTTTGGTCTGCCGGATCCCCGCCAATCTGATAGCAGCACCCTGCTTTTTTTTATGGATGAGTTTCTGGGAAACCGTGTTTAGTAGAACACGTGATAGGAACTGCTGCCTTTGTCCATCGAAAATGAGAGGAGCGTTTTCAGAGAAAGGTCTGCAGGAGGGGAGCTGTCTGATTTCTTTCTTTTTTTCTTTTTTAATTTATTTTTAATTTTTTATTTTATTTTATTTTATTTTATTTTTATCTGATTTCAATAGTGGCGCTCAACCTCTGCCAAAGAGAAGGCCAGAGAATGAAAGGGGAAGGAAGGTGGGCTGTCTCAGTTTTCATCATGATCCATCCCTGATGCCAAGAGGGAGGCAAAGACAGGATTTGGTGTGATGCGAGATGGACTGAGAGGCAGATAAAAGCAAGAATCGTGAGCCGTCCCCCCAGGAGGCCAACTCCCAAACTGTTAACGACGCCTACCCACAGAGACGCCCGGGCACGCAGAACACAGATGTGCCAGTTACATGAACCCCCAACAATCAGACGCTGAGGGCAAAATCTATTTCCAGGGCAGTGAAATTCAAGAAACTCCGACTTTGTGTTTTGCTAGGGCCCAGTCTTCAATCTCTCTGATTTAGCTTGAATCCTCATGTTCAAACCCAGGTCTATAATGAGGCCAAATTCCAGCCTGGGCAGGTTTATGGCTTCTTCCCAGGTCTCGCTTAGACCTGGGCATCGAGGAGGTCACGTAGCTGTAGGAAGTGACGCGGTCGTGGCATCTTGCACAACGTGACGGCAGGGACAAACACCCTGGGTTCTAGGACTGTGGCGACTTGGGTGGAAATCAGACTGCCACTTGCACACTGGCCAAATGACTGCCCACTCCGTGCTTCCGTCTCCTGATCTTCAAATGTTTGAGAGTTCCGTCTAGTTCATAGGGTTTCATGGCTAGGAGAAGGGGCCGGGTCTGGAGCAGGTGCCTTGTGATGTGAGATTGCACTTCCCTTTTCCTAGTCCCTTAGAACTCAACTCAACTATGCTCCCTGTGTCGGGGAGCTAAAGAGATTTGCAAAATTATCCCAGGAACTCTTGGACAATTAGAACATGAACTTGAAAACATAGGCTTGACTCCATCTTTCATTTAGCTTTGCTTTATCCTACAGTCAGAGTACACCCCTCCAGCCCACGCTGACCCGATGCTCGTGGGGTGAAACCGGCTGTGTGTTGTGCCCTGGGCCTAATCCCTGGCCTTCAGTGAGTAGCACTCCTCACCTACTCTCTGCCTATTTTGTTCTGGAGAAGAGAAGTCAAACTGCCTTTGAATCTAGGTTAGGGCGTGTGATTCATGCCTGTTTTTTTGGAAACTGGCTCAAAGCTACCCAAGGAGACTCAAACCAGAAGTTTTCTGGCACAGGAGGAAAAAAAAGTTATTTTCTTTTGGAGTTGCTAAGCCTAGAGCTTCTGAGGGCCACCAGGAAAGGGTGGAGTTAACACAGAAGAACGCTCAGGTGGGTGAGACGTCCTAACAATACTATTTGAACTCCTAAATCCATGTGAGGTTAATGTAAAAATCTACTTTTTTTGCCTTTAGGCCCATGAACCAAGTATTTCTCTTTCCACCTTTTTACTGCCAACCTATTTACATCTGAGGTATGTCACTTGTATACTGAATTCAGTTTGGCAATGCTTTTTTTTTTTTTTTAATCCACATTGCTAATCTCTACCTTTTTATTAGAGTGTTTAATCCAGTTACATTTAATATAATTACTGATAATGTAGGATTTGCATCTGCCATTTTGCTATTTATTTTCAGTATATCTCATGTCTTTTGAACTTCTGAATTTCTTTATTACTGACTCCTTGTGTGTTAAACAGACTCCTCTATTTACCAGTTTACTTCCGTCTTGTTTCTTTTATGGTATGATTTTCTTAGTGGTTGTCATGGAGATTGCAATTAACATCTCAACTTAAGACCACCTAATTCAAAATAATGGTAACTTTAACAGTATGTAGAAACTCTGCATCAGACAGAGCACCATTCCCTTCTTCTTCCTCTGTGCGATTATTGTAATTACAGATTACATTTTTATTTATTGTAAGGAATAGATATTTTTATCATTATTGCTTTATGTAGTTTTCTTTTAAACCAGATAGGAGAAGAAAATGCTTACAAAAGCCCAATTTACATTGTCCTTTATATTTACTTTTGTATTTACTGTCATTGTTGTGAATCAACGATTTCTTCTCTTATTTTTTCATGAAGAACTTGAAGTTCAATTCTTTGTAAGCCAAAGTGTCCTATGTGATAGAGTGGGCCAAAGGGGGCTTCTGAGGAGGGCAGTGGGTTAGCTTAGAGTCTACTCTCTCCCATACAAACCTGTCTTCCTGCTTTGTAGCCAGAGACATCATTTTTATGAAGCCTAGTGGATTATTACAAGATTCTTATTTTTTTTTGACTAATCTATATCCTCTAATTTAAGAAAGGAGCTTTTTAATAACAGATTTGTGATAGATTAAAGAGACATAGATTCTCTTTTATTCTTCCCATTCAGTGTAACTCCCCCCGCACCCCCATGACTAGGCTCCTCTTAGTGACTCTCATGATCAATAGAATGTGGCAGAAGTGACCTTCTGGGGCTTCTGAGACTTGGTCTCAAGAGGCCTTGTGACCACTGCCTGGGTCCCCAGGAATGCCCACTGTAGACCCTGAGCCACCATATGAGCACCACTATCTCAATGCCATGCCACACTGGGGAAGCCACATGCTGGCGCTCCAGGTGACAGATCCAGCAGCGTCTAGACTTCTGGTCACCCCTGCCGAGGCCCAGACTTGTGACCGAAGCTGTCAGACCCTCCATACCAGCTCATCTACCAGCAGAGTAGCAGCTCAAGACCTCTCCAGACGAGAACAGGGAAGATGAGCATCTGGGCCTTGCTGAGTTCCTGGCCCATGAAATCAAAGAGTCGTGCTTTAAGCCACCCTGTGTTGGGCACAGTTAGTTATGGAGCAGTAGAGTAGGTAACAAGGTGATGTGACATGTTCATCTGGACCCGGCAGAGGGACTGCTAGAAATCATTTACACTGGGGTCTCAAACCTGAGTGCCAGCAAGGGCCACCCAGGCCAGTAATGTATATGAACGAAGGATCTGGGGGAGGGAGGCTTTGTGCAAACCAGAGCGTGTGTCATGTCTGGAGAGGAAGGCCGACTGCTGTCCCGGGCAGACTTTTTAAGAGTAGTCAGAGTTTTTAATGCAAAAACCCTTAAGTCTTTCATTTTCTTTCTTCTCTCTCTCTCTTGCAAGTGCTGGGGGAAAATCCTTAATTTGTAACTGCTGAGAACTAATTAATAAAAATTTTAACGCTGCCTTGCAAGCCAAGTCACACACACTGGCCGGGGGCCCTTTCTTCCCTGCTACTACTTGGTGACCTCTGCTGCTCCACGCCCTCGAGTGTAGATGAGGAAACAGAGGTCTAGGGAGGGGACGCGACTTACGTAGGTTCCACAGTGTATGTTACTGTCCTGGAGCACCCCGGAGCCCAGGTCTTCACCTCCAGATTCAGGGCTCTTGTCCCTGCCCCACACTGCTGGGTTAGGACAGAGAGTCCCCAGACAGGTGGTCCTCCCGGGGCTTCTTAGGTTGAGCTGAAGTAAAACGATACCACCTGTGGGCCTCACGGAGCTCTCAGAATGAACTTTCCAGAATTAGCAGAGCCACGGCTCCTGACTCGGGGAATGCCCGTGTCACTGTGCAAGAGGGCGGGAGTGGGATCTCGGGCCCACACCAGGGCTTCACCGAGAGCAGCGAGATTTTCTGTCTCGTATTTGTCCCACGTGTTTTATGGAGAAGAACATGATCGAGTGACCTAGTTCATCAGCTTCTTGGGGTGGCCCACTTGATAACTCGCTTGGCTAGGCTGCCCCGAGTTGGCCTTCCTCTGCAGACAGGACACGGGCTCTCTGGGTTGCAGAGACCCTCTCGCCCCGGGATCATGTGTTCATCTGTCCGGATGCTCTGAAGACCTCTGCATTATTCAGCTAGCATAAGGTAACTGTAGAGCTAAGATCCCAGACGTTCGGTACCTTAACATCATGGTTAATAATAATAAATGTTCTTGCTGATAGAACGGTTCAGTGTGGGTGTGTAGGGTAAATAGCTCTTTGGGGCCTTCCAAATGGAGTTTTGGGGACCAGGCTTCTTCCATCTCATGTCTCTGATGCCAACTCGAAGCACTTCCTTCCCAGAGTCATCCTGGGAGAGCTGTCCTGGAGGGATTGTTGTTATTGTTTTGTTTTTAAAGAGTCTGAGCCTGGACATCCCTGTGAGTATATCAGTTCTGCGCACATGCCATTGGCCAGAACTCAGTCATGTGGTCCATTGTACTGCAAGGGGTGCTGGGAAATGTAGTCTAGCTGTGTGTCCAGGAGAAAAGGGAAGGGGTCTTACATGTCTGTTCCCTGAGGCTGGTTTCATGTAAGAGACATGATGGGTGGGGCTAGGCTGAGTGATTAAAGCCCCTTACCTCACAGGACAAGGCAGGATCATTAATTTTAAGCTTCTTCAGCATTTTAGCCATTGTAGAGCTGCCTGCTGTACCTGCCACAGAGAGACCTCATGGGCTGAGGATGGTACCCAGAGTTCACCATGTGGTTGAATTTAGAAGCAATAGTAATTAATTGCAGACCATCATTTGGAAATTGTCATAATATATATCAAAAGCTTGAGAGAGTATAATTAAGGGGATGAACATAGGCTGCTGATTCTAAGGAACATGTTGCTAATAATCACTAACATCTATTGAGTGCCTACTATATGCCAGGAACTGTTAATAGAAGCACTTTACAGCAGTTTACACATCTTTTTTTTTTTTTTTTTTTTGTGCCGGGGATTGAACTCAGGGGCACTCAACCACTGGGCCACATCCCCAGCCCTTTTTTTTGTATTTTATTAGAGACAGGGTCTCACTGAGTTGCTAAGTGCCTCGCCATGGCTGAGGCTGGCTTTGAACTCGCTATCCTCCTGCCTCAGCCTCCCAAGTGCTGGGATTACAGGTGTACGCCACCACGCCTGACTAGTTTACACATCTTAATAGAGAGATTTAAATAAGGCAAAGTCCAGACTGGTGGGGGGAACCTCATTCACTGGAGGGTGTTGGAGTGGGACTAAAGAACTTTAGGATCAAGGTTAGAGTGGAGGTCCTAGGACAAGGTCTAGGTCTAACAGAGTAGCCTCGTATCAGTGAGGTTGATACAAACATTGGCCTTCATGATCTTTGAAACACACACATGAACCAGCATTTGGTAAACAGACAGACAAGAGGAAGGAAATCGACTCCATGCACAGTAAAGCTTCCTTTATCCAGGGTTGTCTGGAGAAAAGCTAGGAACTTTCCTAAAATTCCCTAAATCATACATGGTCTCTCTTCTCAGTAGTTCCTTGCCCTGGTGCCCAGGAACTTGAAGGGGGGAAAAAAAAAAAAGGAAGAGAAACCAACACCATCCGCGTCTCTCTTGCAGTGAGTGAAGTGCACAACGATTTGGCGTTTGGTGAAACCTTGGGTGAGCCCCAGTAGTCAAAGCTCAAATCCTCCCACGCCCCCAGGGAGAGTGCCAGTGGCAGATGGTCCCAGAGCCTAGCAGGTCCTTCCAGGAATGGTCTCAGTTTCTGTTTCCTTGTTTTATTTTAACCCTTTCCTGGCTTTTGGCAGAGCATGCATGTTTCTGGACATCTGTCTCTGGGTGGGGGAGGAGTAGGTGGCTTTCCCGCGTGCCCCGCCCCCACCCAGTCCCTTCCCTGCACTCAACACGTCCTGTCCTGCTCCCTCAGGTCGGAAGAGGGCATCCGATAAATTATTTCCTGTTAGACTGACGTTTTCTTAACGGCCTATCCCTCCTAGGAGTTTTGAACCCTGGGAGAATGGATGACAGGTGGCAAGGTCCACACCAGACAGATGGCAGACTGTCACTGGATTCCTGACACCGGCGAGATGTTCAGATCTCTGTGTGGAGAGCAGCCACTTCCGCCGGGCACCAAAACCTCTGCTAGGAGCCATTTTGACAGCCGCAGGGGTTGCCAATGACAGGCTGGACCGGGCTGCCTGGTTGTGGTGTGAAGACCACTGTGTGGGGTCCAGACGAGATGGCCTTGAGTCATGCCCTTGACCAACTGTGAAGATGCCATGTGGAAACTCAGGCCCAGGTTGAGGAGCCCTAACCCGAACATTCGAAATCTGAAATGCGCCAAAATCCAGAACGTTTTGAGCACGGACCCAACGCCTCAAGTGGAAAAGTCCCACACGCTCAAGTCTTGCTTTGTGAACAAAAGTAATTTAAAATACCGTATAGAATCAAATCATCTTCAGGTACGAGTAGAAGGTGTACGTGAAACATACGTGAATTTTGTGTTTAGACCTCATCACCCTCAGAATTACTCATTATGTATATGCAAATATTGCAGTTAAAAAAAAAATAATAAATCCCAAATCCGAAATGTGGCTGGTGCCAAGAGTTTCTGGGAGCAGGCACCTGGCCCCGGGGTCCTGTTTCCCGGATGAAGCTCTATTTCTGATTTTCTGCAAAGAGGGCCCTGATGAGGAAGGAGCTGTCACCTTCTTCAGCCATCGGTGGGACGTTAGCTTGGCGTGTGGGACACAGGAGTTTCCTGGACAGAGACTTAAAGGGAATCAGAGACAAGTTTGCCAGAGGAGAGGAGGGGGGCCTCCCAGGCCTGCCCTGCCAACTGGCTCTCTGTGTGCAGGCCAGGGGACAGAGTGACAGAAAGTGGCCTGGGGGGCCTTGTTTAGGGTTCAAAATGGTGCTGGTGCCTGTGTGCTTTGGAGGCTGAGCAGAGCCAGTGGGAGAGGCCACGGTCCCTGGGGAGTAAAGGGCTTCACGGCGGGATTCCGCCTGCCTACTCCGCACATCCCTCCTGGCTATGGCTGGGCCCTGCGCGGGGCGGCCGGGTGGCCCCACACTCTCCCTTGGGAATGGACAAGGCCTCGGAGGAGCTGAGAGTCTGGGGAAGTTCTGTGGGGCCGGGCGGTTAGCAAGGCAGAGAGGGCTGTGTGTCCCGGGCGCCCGGCCAGGCCCCGTGGGTAACCGGTGCCCTTTGCTCTGGGCCCCACACAGTCCAGCCAACCAGCCCCAGGGCTCAGGCGTCCACACACCTTCCAGGCCCAGAGATTTAGGAGCCCGAAGGCAGCAGCCACCAACTGGCTGGAACCAGAGGGTGAGAAGAAAGGGACTTGCCACTCCCGCCCTCCTGAATGTCACCTGTGTCCGAATGTCACCTGTGTGACGCAGCAGACTCCACTTGTTGAGAGTTACTCGTGTAGCTCTGCTTTCCGTGGGATCATATGAACAAAAAAAAAAAAAAAAAAAAAAAGAAAGAAAGAAAGAATTCACCGAAATCAAGCCATGGGTCACGGCGGCGGACACCTGTGCTTTCCTCCTTCCCCCGCTTCCCTGGTGCCCAGGCTGCCCAGTCATTCCACACACCGGTGCCACCTGAGCAGACCAGGACCCTTGTCTGCCCTTGGAGGCCCAACACTTGCTTTGCTCGAGGGTCCTGGACCACCGTGTCCTGCCGTGACTTATGTGTGGCCTCTGAGCCGCTACCGGCCCTCCCTGTCCATGCAGCCGTGGTTAATTGATGGCGCCGCGCTTTCCCCGCTGAGCTGGAACCGGCCTGGGCGTCCTTCATGACACAGCAATCCAGGCAGCCAATAGCAATTGATTCCAATTGGTGTAAGAGAGAAAAACGATGTGTCATCCTTCATTTAAATCCTCTCTCCCCTCCGTTAATCTGATTCGGGGGAGAGCGCAGCGGCTTGCTGCCGGGGTCCCCCCCGCCCCCCGCCCCTTGCTCAGGAGATCTGCTTCCCATTAATCAAAGGGAGAACTTTGGCTCAGCGGGGGAGGGAGCAGACACCGTAAGCTGTGCCCAAGGCACACCCCAGCCATGCCAGCGCCAGTGTGCACTCCGTGCAAACACACCTGCCTGGACTCTTAGCTCCTGGGCAGCGGGTCTGCGAGAAAGGGGAAAAGGGCATAAAGAACGCGCTGGCAGGCCAGGGGGCTGTCACCCTCAGGGGTATCTGTTTCTCTCTGGATTTAAGCGGAGGAAACGGGGCCAACTCCTGGAGAGTCCCAGCCCTGAAGCTGCCAGGCAGGACACAAGTGACAGGGCCACCCAGTTTGAGAAAACACAAAGGAAAGAAGGGTTGCCATGGCATCCCTGTCTTCAAGTTTGGGCGTTTCGGAGCGAGCCAGCTTTAAGGCCCTTCAAAGACGGAGACCCGTTTTTAAGTCAGACGCGATTCTAGGGTTGCTTCCTGGTTCTCTCATTTGGCAAATATTTATGGGACTATCTACTGAGAACTCTGTGCGGTACCGGGTTCTGGAAATACTTCTGTAAACAAGAGGGACCCAGTCCTGCCCTCGGGGAACCTACAGGCCAGCAGGAGAGCCTGGAATCAAAACACAGAGCGGTGAAATCTGATGAGGTCCCAGAAGGAACACGCAGGAAACTAAAGATGTGTTTATGGAAACACACGCACGTGCATTTCCATAAGGTATTGCAAAACTCACGGCTGGGCCTGGAATCACGACAGCGCTGGAATCACGCCAACATTCATGTCACCTCTGCTCTGGGAAGTCAGGACCGGGATCCGGGACCAAACCCATAACAGAGAGCTCTGTCTGTTGAGATGGGCTCCGGCTCCCGGCCTCTTGTTGCTTCCACCATAATTTATTGACCCTCAGCTCTAACGGCGCTTTTTCTATTTCAGCAAAGTCTGTGCAGAGAGTTCACAGAACATGACCCTTTGCCATTACCATCAAAACCCTCCGAGGTGGAGGGGCAGAAAGGGGACACAGCGGTCCTTGACCTTGAGGAGACGGGTCCAGCCGAGTTCCTCTGGCTCAAGTGACTCATCATGTCTCTGTGGCAAGCTCATTTCTAAAGCACAGTCATACGTGGGCACCTCCAGCTGACCCTGCAGGCTGGGAGGGGGCAGGGCGTTTTCTCTGGGGTTGGCCCAGGACACCTGCTGCTTTCAGTGGAATGACCAGGCCAGGTCAGCTGAGGGAGTTGTTTTATTCCTGCAGATCCCTGCCCACATCCACTCCAATAAGTGAGGAATTCCAGTCATGGTAGAAGAGAATTTTAAAATTTTTTCCAAGATAGGGAACCCTCAAACCTCTTTGAAAACAACAATGAATGCCGAACACGCCCATTTAATAAACACAGCCTCCAAGACGGCCTCCAGGGACGCTCACTTTCTGCCTCTCCACCCGGTTCCCTTCCATACTGGCCCATCTTTTGTGAGACAAGATGATAACAGATGTGAGCGCCGGTCTTGGACACTCTTGCTTTTGGGAGGCTCCCTGTGCAGAGGCCTGCTGTTGGGAGAGGCCCAGGGGAGGAGGACCCGGCCTTCCTGCCTCCACTACAGCCCAGGGCCAAGCCTGACTGCAGCCCCTGAGCCAGAGTCACCCAGCGAAGCTTCCCTCAGATCTCTGACACTCAGAAGCTAACACATTCTTACTGTTTTAAGCAGCTAAGTTTGGGAGGGAATGTGTTCTACAGCAATAGATAACTAATACACAACTCTCTAGTTTGCCTCTCTGACAAGGGGTAGTGAACACCTCCACAGTCCACAGGAGACCATATTCTTCTTTCCTTTTCCCCTTCTCCTCCCCCCTCCTCCTCCCTCCCCCCTCTTTCCCCTCCTCCACCTTCTCCTCCTCCTCCTCCTCCTCCTCCTCTTCTTCTTCTTCTCCTTAACATCCAAGTACAGTACAAACTGAATAGGTGATTTATTTACCAGCACACATTTTTGTGAGTGAGGATTTTGCAATCCTCAGTAATGCACATGCCCTGTAGCCAGTAAAATTCATTTATGTATTCAGTCAACAAACATCTCCTGGGCTCCCATTAACTATGGGAAAGATGGTACCCGTGGGATGGCACACGGAGGTGGATGAACACATTCTCTCTCTTTCTATATGCGATCCCAATGCAGGATAGAAAGTTGTAGTAAGTCTGGGGAATTCAGAAGACAAGGAGGCACAGCTTCCTTGCTCTCACGTAGCTATTGGAATCTAGCGGGAGAGAGGACACTTCCAAATCAGAAACACATAAATATGATACTCTCAGCACTGAGTTGGAACCTGATACTTTTATGACAACTGAATGGCTATATGGTTGTTAAAGACACTAACAGCCATGTGACATTTATGTAAGGATGAAATAATGGCGAGATTCTTATTTTTATTTTATCTTTTTAATGTTCCCTAGGTTTTAACAACTTACTGGAGAAAAACACCCCAAACAAAGCGAAACAATAGCATCAACAAAAAGCCCCCTGTTCCCACCCTTTGGAGAAACGACACCTCTTTCTCCTGGCTCCCTACTGCACATGCAGAAAATTAATCCGAAATGTCTCAATCCGGTAAAGCTCCATGGAGGATTTCCTAGATTGGTTTCTACCACCCTATTGTCCAGTTGAAGGAAAGGGCTCATTGCATGTGAAATACACCAGAACCTCTCCATAATACTGTCCTAAAAATGCATTGCTGGAACAGTTTCTTTTTTGCAAGGCCCTTTTATGTCTTTGTTGAATATGGTAATAGGAGAAGCTACAGAAGAAGTTATATGTGGTTCCCCTCTGTTCATATTCTTGGTTGGGGCTCATGGTAGACAGACTATTGAATATAGGGTGCATGTGCTGGGCAGATCTGACATCTGTGGTAGACCAGATGTCCTAAACTAGTACTGTTAAAAAAAATTTTAACTAAATTTGGTATGGGCCATGTGGTCGTTGTTGATGTTATTGTTTTTAATTAAGCAATAATTGAAAAATTGCATTCTCAATTATTACCTTTATACTGCAGCTTTAAAGGAGCACTTAAAAATCTCTTATAATAAAGAAGTATTTCTCTGTGCACGTTTCCATCAAAAATGGGAAAATCAAAAGCAGACTAAGAGAGATGCATAGTTCAAGAGGAATGGGAATTGGAAAACTCCAGTTCCTGGCCTGCTTTTCTCATTATATCATCGCTCGACTGGCCTCTATAGGCATCTAAGTCTGTGACCCCAGCAACAGACCCAAGAAGGCTGTTTCTCAGGACTCCTGGGAATCCCTCAGTGCTTGGTCCTCACTGTAGCATATAAACTCCCCCATAAAACTCAGTCAAGGGTAACTTGAGCAGAGTGATTGCATATGTGCACAGAGAAGAAATCGGGATGAGGTGACCATGCTGTGCTGTCAGTCAGGACTGCTGACACTTCCCCACCCACACCCTCCACGTACCTCCAGCCAAGGCCACTTGACACCCCGAGAAGTCCTGAGGACTAGTCATGATCCAAACCTGAAGGTCCGTTGTGACGTTGGTACCGTGGGCCTTCTGCCTGTCTTTGCAGCCCAGATGCACCAGGCTTTGATAAGTGGATTCTCATAGGTAAAAGCAAACCCAATTTTTTTTTTTTTTTTTTTTTTTTTGGTGGGACTTCTGGGGATTGAATCTAAAGCCCCCGAGTAGGCCCACAGTAGAATGCATCTGCCCAATTTTATTTCTCGTTATTTATTATTTGTGTACCTATTCTCATTATTTATTTCTCATCATTTCCTATTGACTAACCAATATACTTTCATGCAAAGAACTGAGATTTCAGGAGGAAGATGAGGACCAGGAACCAATTGCCAAATACTCTCCGTGGGCTGACACCAGACACCTTCCCCGCCTCCACCTACCATGTGAGCAGGGGGAACTTGCCTCCTTCAGATAATGTGAGACTCAGAAGTGGTAAGTGACTCATCAGCTCTCCTTGGTATAATGCCGGTCCAAACCCAGTGTGATCTCAGGGAAGGAGGTTAGGATTCTGGTGCGTTTATCCATACCCCTTGCTTTCCCTTCCCACCACAAGTTTCTCCTCTGCCTCCTTCTAATGTGCGTGTCGCCTGTTCATCTTTCAAGACCCAGACGCATTCTTCCCTGAAACATCAGCACACCCTGACATCTTCCTTCTCCAGCCACTTTGGTGTTTGAAGAAATACCCAATCTGTAAGTGTCTGTTCTGCACAATTGAGCACTTTATTACATTGGTAGAAAATGCTGTGATATACAGTGCTGCCTTGTGTTTTAATCATCTTTTGCAAGGTATTCTGTCTCTTCAGCGTCTCCTGTGCAGGGATGGTCTCATACTTTATTTTTAGCATCTATTCATTGTGTGTTGTGCATTTGGGGTGTGTGTGTGTGTGTGTGTGTGTATTGGCTTCTCAGAAAGCATCTGCCCTTCCTGAAGCACCCCTGTTTCCTTTTGAGGAATTGCCAACTCCCCGTTATGCATGGCTTTAGAGAGAAGGTTAATTGCAGATAGTGATCTTGCACTTGGGCAACCACAGAGACTGGATCCTACTTCTCAGCACAGGAGGAATTGAGCACATGACCTAAGTTCAGCCAGTTGGATGCTTTCTTCTGAGGACCAGAGACCCAGCTGGTGCTCCTTTATTGCCATAGCAACATGCCTGACAGGTTGGGGCTGGGCTTCCTGCTACCCGATCCTCCGCGTGACCTTGGCTCTGCCTCAGTTCTAGGCCTGGTTCTCTAGCATGAACATTAGTTTCTTTGTGTTAACTTGACTGGGCCACAAGGTGCCCAGACATTTGGTTACACGTGTTTTAGGTGTGCCTGTGTGAGTATCTTTGAGTGAGATTAGCATTTGAATCTGTGGGCTGAATAAAGCAGATGACCCTCCCTAGTGTGGGTGGCCTCCTCTGCTCAATTGAGGACCTGGATAAGAACAAACAGCCGAGAAAGGAAGAAATCACTCTATCCGTCTCCATGCTGTGAAATCAGTCTTCTCCTGCCCTTGGCTTTGGATTTGGACTAGACCTAGAATTTACAGCATAACTCTCCTGGTTCTGGGTCCTTGGGACTTGGACTGGCCTCTCCCAACTTCAGTCCGTGCAGATCTTCAGCAGATCTTGGGCCTTCTTAGTCTCCATAATCACGAGCAATCAAGAAATTCCTCCTAACATCTCTCTCCCTCTGTCCCTAAACAATTGATCTGTCTCTGTTCTGTCCCCAGGACCTAGATTGACACATCAAGCCTCCCACCAACTCTGTGGGTCCAGACACCTTCCCCAAACTTGCCCTTTACTTTTAGTTTGCTTCAGTCCTCTGTGATACCTGCTCCCAGAGAAACCAAGTTCTGAGCTGGGCATGGGGAAGCAGTCTCAGCAGGAATTCTCGTGCACTGCCCTTTTGAGGGACCAATATCATTTCCATGCAGCATGGATGGTGAATCTCTGCCTCTGCTTCAGAGCCAAGGTGACAAGGGGGCAGGGACTGTGTTTGGGGCAGCGCTTGGGGTCTCTTTCCAACCTCTCCTTTGCAAACCCGAATAGCCTTCCCTGCTTCCCCTGCGTGTGACACTGGGTTTTGCACAATGTTGAAAGTGGTAGTTTCCAGCCCACAGGTAGGAAGCTCTGGTTAAGTCAAGTGCCCCATGCTAGGTTTTCAGGATGCCGTATCCCATTCCTCAAATCCATCAGAAACTGGGAAAACAGAAATCCCATGTAAAGCAAAAGGGATGGAGAGGGTCAGAAAAGGAGAGGAAGGTGTGGATGGACCACAGGTAGAGGGAAGCTGCCTCAGCATCTCCCAGGGCACACGGTGGCTCATATTTGCATGAGAGAATTTGTCCAGAAAGAGCAGATGGGAGCACTAAACCTCTTCCAAGAGAGGCCACTGAGACCTAACCTGGGCAAAACACTTTCACCATGATTTTACTTAAAGCTGAGAATGCATCCATTCATATTTTTTTTTTTAAATCTTAGAATCAAAGAGGGTTTGTTAGGCTGGTTAAACTCATAAATTTCTCCGAGTGCATTTGAAATAGTGGAGATGAGATCAGGGAGGAATCAGCTCTTGGTAGCAACCTGATGCTCAACGAAAAACCAACCAACATAAAACAGCAGGCAGGGTGGTCCCTGATGTGGGGCATATCTCTGTTTCTAGTTAATATTGGTCAAAGACTATAATAGTCAAGTTTTTCCCGCTCCTCGGTCTGTACCCAAAGGACTTAAAACCAGCATCCTACAGGGACACAGCTACATCAATGTTTATAGCAGCACAATTCATAATAGCTAAACTGTGGAACTAACCTAGATGCCCTTCAGTAGATGAATGGATAAGGAAAATGTGGTCTACATACATAATGGAGTATTACTCAGCAATAAAAGAGAATAAAATCATGGCATTCACAAGTAAATGGATAAAGTTGGAGAATATAATGCTAAGTGAAGTTAGCCAATCCCCAAAATCCAAATGCTGAATATTTTCTCTGATATAAGGAGGCTGATTCACAGTGGGGTTGGGACAGGGAGCATAGGAGGATTAGAGGAGCACTAGAATGGCCAATGGGGAGGGAGGGGAAGAGAGGGGGCAAAAGGGTGAAGAAAAAAAAAAGAGGGTAGAATGAGATGGACACCATTACCCTAAGTGCATGTATGAAGACAGGAATGGTGTGAATATACTTTGTATACAACCAGAGATATGTAAAAATGTGCTCTATAAAGTATAATATGAAATGTGAAAAAAAAAAAAAGTTTTTCCCTCATCCCAAGTGAAATTCTCCAAATAACCCCGGCAGTACACTTCAGTGTGGCCAGGTCTCTGCCTCTTGGGACGCGTGTCCCCAGATGTTGACAGCTTCTCACTCTCCTATCTCTTGAAAAATCCCATGTGCGCCGGGACACGTGGTTTTGTGCAGCGTTTCCTTGAGGACAATGACTCTCCTCCTGCAGCCCAGTGAAGTGTGGGCTTCTGTCCCCCCCCAGCCCCGCCCCCAAAGAGCCTCTAAGCTGGAAGCAGTGCAAGCACAACAGCCAAGTTTCCGAGGGGACAGCGAAAATTTCCTCCAGATTTCTCCTCTGGTCCTGTAAAAATCTCGTCTCTAGGAAAAGTTTCCAGCAGCCAAAGCAGAGGGATTGATGTGGTCAGACCCAGATGCAAGCTGAGCCCCAGGCTGCCAGCAGCCACTCGGGCCACTCGTGGGGTGGCTTACTTACTTGATAACGGAGCCAAGGGCTGAAGCCAGCCCAGAAGAAACGAGAGACGAGAACAGGGAGGGACCCCGTCCTCACGGCACGTCCTGAGACCACGCATCCAGCTATTCCTGGCTGCACCAGCCTTCCAACGTTCCGATAATGGAAGCTGACCAAACCCTCTGCTTGGAGTCCATTTGAGTTGGATTTCCGTCACTTTTGACCCCTGCACCCACCAACCATGCACGAGGCAAGGAGCTGGGAGGTCTGCGGCCTGGACCAGGTTCTAGCACTGAGGCCCACGATGGGGAAGTCCCTTCTCTGGTCTCAGCTTCTCCGCCAGCATAACAAAGGTCAGATGCCAATTTCACATGCCAGATTCCTCCAGCTCTCGAGCTCTGTGACAGGGGTGGCAAGGTGACCTTGTCATCTGTCACGTGCGAATGTCATAGGAGATGAGACCGTCATGGAGTGTGGAGCGTGCAGGACGCGGACATCCCGTGTGGGCCGCCTGGTCCTTCCTGCCTGCTTACCCAAGCCCTGGGCGAGACTCCACCGCCTCTGCCACCCGCTGCTCTGCACGGGGCCACTCCTGTGCCACCCCCCTCTTACTTCCTTGCTGGGGCTGGCGTCAAGTCAAGAGATGCTGGCAAGCCCCGAGGGGTGACTCCCGTCCAGGGTGTGTGTTCGGTAGGTGTGTTAAGCCAGGGGCGTCCAGAGCTCTTGCTTGGCTCGTGTTTTGAAAAGGGAAGTCCCCAGAAATGCAGTCCGAATAGTTGCGTGTCCTCTGCAGATGTATCTTGGGGATGCAGGGTGGGTGCACTGAGGTCTCTCCTGGTTACCCGGATGCGGCAAGGGCGGGAACACAGCCTTCCCGATCTTCCTTCCCACCCTCAGTCCTGGCCTCAGCCGCCTCCTCTCCCCGCCGAGGTGGGGTTGGCACAGCGCGGTACCTTTCCTCCTGGCCACGGACTAGAAAGATCAGACCTCGTGCCAGGACATGAACTGCTCTGTCACTTACTGATGGTATGGCCTTGAGCCAGGGTCCTGGTCTCCCTGGGCCTTAGGAAGATTAAAGGGGCAATGCCCAAAGCGCTCAGACGGGGTCTCAGCCCGCTGTGGCTGTGCAGTCAGTGTGACTGGCGGCTGTTGAGAATGACCTGTGGTCACTGGTCTGTGGACTCGCGGCTTCCTTATCTTTCAAACTCAAGCCGCAGCACCTCTGGTCCCCGGGCTTGCCTGTCGCTCCTGTCTCTGCCCCTGTTCCAGGGTATTTTTTTTTTTTTTTTTTTTTTTTTTGGTCTCCCTTTTTCTTTTTCTAAGACAGGAATGACAGAAACAGGTTCACATCTCTCCTCCTCTGCTCCCTGGCTGGGTGGCCGTGGGCAAGTGATTTATCTTCTTCAAGCTTCTCCTCTTTTTTTTTTGTTCCTGGTTGCAAAATGCAGATCAGGTCTCTTCTTCAGGACTGTGTCAAACTTAAAGGCGCAGAGCAGCCTGAGGACCCAGGCAGAGCCTGCTCTTGCAAGGACATCCCCGCAGGCCGGGCATGAGGGCAAGTCCTGCCCTTTTTTTAATATTTTCCCTTTACAAGGACCCACCAGAGCCTATAAATATTAAAAAAAAATTATATATATATTTTTATAATTTTTATATATATATATATATATATAAAATTGGGGGAAAACAGGCAAATATGGAGCACAGGTGTGTACATTCCACAGGTGCAGAAAGAAAACAAGAAAACGTAAGTGTCTAGCTCGCCTACATGTAATGGAAACAGCTTCTCAAGGGAGACCTGGAAGAATGACCAGTGCCCGCCCACCTGGTGACCCCAGGACCTTGGGTTCGGCAGCTCTTCTGTTCAGGAGTCTGTGGAGGAGGTTTTCCAGCCTCCATGCATATGAGGCGAGGCGGGGGCAAAGGTTAGTCAGCTTTGCGTCGTCGCTGCAACCCAACGAGATCAACTGAGAGGAGGAAAGGCTTATTTGGGTTCCCAGTTTCTGAGGTTTCAGTCCGCGATCAGCCGGCTCCATCGCTGTGGGCTGAGGTGAGGCAGAACATGTGGCTGAAGGGAACAGCTCAGCTCCTGAGAGCCGGGAAGGAGAGAGAGAGAGAGAGAGAGAGAGAGAGAGAGAGAGAGTGCACACGCCACGGAGCAGGAGAGAAGATAAGCCCATCCTGTGGAGAGTCTCAGCTCTACCCAGGTGTCAGGGTGAAGTGCACGCACCTCGGAATAAAGACCCGAATAAAGAACCAGGCAATTGCCGGGCGCGGTGGCGCACGCCTGTAATCCCAGCACTTTGGGAGGCTGAGGCAGGAGGATCATGAGTTCAAAGCCAGCCCCAGCAATGGCGAAGCACTTAGCAACTCAGTGAGACCCTGCCTCTAATAAAATACAAAAAAAGGGCTGGGGATGTGGCCCAGTGGTCGAGTGCCCTGAGTTCAATCCCCGGTACCAAAAAAAAAAAAAAAAAAAAAAAAAAAGAACCAGGCGCTGTGATGTTTGAGTGTTAGGAAGCAGGACTTTAATTCCTTTCTGCTTTAAGTTATAAAAGAAATAGCTTCTGGATTTGAATTTCTCTCCAGGAATTATATAATGGGAGAAGAAGTATATTCAAATATTGAATTTGAGGGGTTATCTAAAACACAATGGGGTTGAAGGAGCCCTAATTGGGAAGGGCTGTTGTAGCTAGATGGAAGCCATGGGTTCCGCCTGATATGTATGTGACGCACCTGTAGGCACCCGCAAACCTGAAGGTATATAACCGGGTGAAAGCGGTCCGAGTTAAGAGAACGAATTCATTCGGTCCGTCGGGCAGTCACTCGGTCGGTCAGAATCAGAGCGGCCAGAACGTAGGCAGAGCGGTTACAGAAGAGAAACCAGATAGAAGAAGTAATGACTGGCCAGAGTTAGGCCGAGGCTCCAGAGGACTGGTCAGAGTAAGGCCGAGGCTCCCGAGGAAGACAGAAGACAGAAGAAGGAAGAAAGAAGAGAGAAGAAAGAAGCTCTAGTCTTTCTCTAAGCTAAGCTCTATCTTTCTTTACTCTACTCTAAGCTAAGAAGACAAGAAGAAAAGCTTGCTTTAATCTTTCTCTCTAAAAATCTTTCTTTCTCTCTCTAAGCTCTAAGAAAGTAGAAGTAAAAGTAGTAAAAGCTTAACTCTGCCTCCGAGAGTTTTTATCCCGGTTTACGGTACCAGGTAGCTTACAAAGGGTTATCTTGATACAGTCCTTTCTTGCATGGCCTCTGGGGACCTGCAGTGGACATGTGGCTGGGCGTGGCTGCAGATGGGAGCTAGGGCAGGGGACCTTGGAGCACCGTGGGCGGGGGGAGTTAATTTAATTACGTTGCTCCTTTTCCAGTTAAGAGACCCTGGGAGCCGGGGCTGAGCCGGCCCACTGGGGAGCAGCCGTCGGTCCTGGGAGCGTGTTTTCAGGACTGACTCGGATGCCCAGACGGGGGCCGATTTTCACGTCACACAGGTGTCTGCAGAACGGGTTGACCATGAACTTGAGACAGACACAAGCTGGAGAATCCACTTTGCTGCGAGGACAGTGGAGACAAGCGTGGCTTCTCCACCCACCCGGGGCTCCTGCACACCCAGGGCCAAGGAGCTCAGCACTGAGGCTCTGTCCTCTGTTCCGGGATCCTTCTTAAGGACTGGAATGATTTCTGGAATATTCTCGGTCACTCTGAAGCTTCTGGGTCACCCTTTGCCATGTTTGGGAGACAGGCTTTGTCAGTGCTGCCTGTGGATAAGTTGAATTCTAGAGTCAAGGATTAGGAAGCCCCATTGGGGGTGTCCCTCTTGGAGCCCTTTCAACTGCTTCTCGGTGCCCAGCCACACTGGAGCTAAGGGCTGGGTAAGCGTCCTCTCAGGGTCTGTGTGTGAAAGCGTGGGAGGCAGGGCCTGGCGGGAGGTCCTTAGGTCACCGGGGCGTGCTCTTGCTGGGGACCGTGGGACTCCATCAGTCCTCTCTCTCTCTGTCTCCTCTTGGTTCATGCTGTGAGTGATTTACTCCCACACACGCTCCCCACCATGGCCAGAGGCCCAACGCCAGGGGAGCTGCCTGGTCTTGGACTTGAACAGTCAGAACCCAAGCTAAGCAACCCACCCCGACCTCCAGGTGCCCATCATGGGATCGGTGGGTCACTATGTCTGCACGTCACTGACTCTGAGCACGGAGGAAGACTTGAGCGATGAACCAGTGTTGCCCAGAAAGTCCCCCCGCCCCCCGCAACAGGCATCGGGGTCCGAGGGCAGAGCTGAGATCATACAGCATTTCTCAGGCTCGTGGGGGACTCACAGAGGAGGGGAAGGTGCCAGATGCTGAGGCGTAGAGCTGACGCCGGGTTGGGCACAGCGTGCGGCACAGCCACAGTCAAGTGTACCCAAGGCATGTTGCCGCCAGAATCTTCCCTCCTAACACCCTTGGCAGGTTCTAGGAGGGAAAGCTCCCTACTTCTCTTTCCTGATGATTACTTTGAAATGTGTTATGAATGTCTCAAGACAAAGTTTAATTTATTTTCATTAAAATTATGTACTTAGGTTTTTTTTTTTTTTGGTTTTTTTTTTTTTGAGGTGGGAGAAGAGAGCAAGTAACCCCCAAAGAGAGCTTCATATTCCCATATTCCCTTGGATTTTGCCTGGGTTTCCCTAAGGGCTGGTGTTGCTAAGTCAGCACTGGGAGCTTTTGCAATTCCAGGTGTGAGAGGTTCTCTGAGCCCAAACCACACACTGTGAAGTCTGCCAAGAAGCTCTACCATTGAGATCTAGGTAAATTTTTAAAAATTCTACTCTGCAGTTCACAAAAGAGTAGGGGAGACCACATTCCTTCCCTTTCATAACTTCCAATTTGCCTGTCTCCACCTTGAGTGAGACCTTGCGATTTCTCAGGTAGGACGGTGTCTGAAGTTTAATTTTTTTTAAATTTTATTTTAATGTTTTGGACCTCAAATGACAATCGAAGGCTCAGTGAACTCACACCCAAAGTGCAAGAACGAGGAACACTCCTGCTATCAAATCAGCCAGAAAACCATGCCATTTTGGCAGTAGGAAAACCAGACCCGTAATTAGAATTCTAATGAAGGCAGCAAAATCCGCAGGTCACATGAATAAAGGATGTACCTTTAGTGCCTCCACATCCCCGTGGGAGGCTCGGGAGGAGTGAGTCACTGGGAATTAGCTTCTGGAATTGAGAAAACATGCTCTCCTCCATTAATGACATCTCACCTTATCTTTCCATCCCAGTTAATACCATAATTGCCCCCCCACTGGAGCCCTGGAGAACGGGCAGCAAGGCCAGCGCCTCCAATCCAGCCCCGCTCTTCCCAGCTCTTTCAGAGGCCTGCGGGGCTCCCGTGAGAAGGGTTTCATCTGCAGATGGGCTGGGAGGCTCTTGATTTATTTTATCAGGGAGCAGAGCACCATCCTCCATCTCTGGGTGTGCCTGTGTCTTATCTTCCAAGAGCCCACCCCCCCCCCCCCGGCCCCCAGAGGTAGCTGCTGGCTGGAACTTAATTAGGCAGCGTTTGAAGATCCGGTGGCCCTCTGGCAGCCAGCCCCCTTATCTCCTGGTGCAGAAATCCCTTGGGGGAGCTGTTCCCACAGCGCACTGGGCTCCAATCAGGAGGGGCTTGAGATTTGTTATTATTATTATTTTTTTTTAATTTGCAAAACAAAACAACACAGAACGGGCCCTTTCTTTCCATGTATTACCTGGGAGACCCAGATCACCTCTGGGGGAACCCCAACATGTCAGGGTTGCAAGACATCCTGAGGGGGGTTGGGGAGAAAGAGGCGGGGCCCGAGAGATGCTTGACAGGGCAGCACAGACAGCTCCGCGGGACGGCCCAAGGGTGCATCAGGAGGGGGACATTAAGAAGGGAAAAAAAATGCATTTGCAAGGAGGGGACTCCTGCGTGTCCGTGTCCCCCCCCCCCCCTCCCCCACAGCAGGGGCCAGCTCACCTGGAGATGCTCTAGCGTGAACCTGCCACAAGGTGGCGACAGGCAGGCCCCCTGTGCATTCACACAAGTGCTTTCAGTGCTCCTCCACTTTCCGCACTTATGAAATCGGCCCACAGGGAACGTGGGGTGTCCTAACAAGAAAGTGTGGGGCCCCAAGTGCCAAAGTCAGAAAGGCCTTCTTTCTTCTTACGCGCAAAAGAAACAGAAGTCCAGGCCTGGTTGTCCTGCCCCTGTCCTCTGCCTCCTTGAAGGGTCTGTGAGGCTTCAGCACCCAAGCCTTTGGGCCAGGAAGGGCCAGCTGCAACCTCTCGCCGACTGTGGGACAGCACAGCTGCCGCGTCCCGGGTGAAGATCTCGGAGAGCCACAAAACCTAAATGTGTCGTGGCCTACTGTGCGTGTCCCTGTTCCTTTCGCTAAGATGTCTCGCTGGCTTCTCTGAGCCCCGAAGGCTTACAGCACAAGCTTGGGTGGACAGATAGCGATTCGTGCTCAAAAGGCATCGGGTCAGCCGACCGAGCGAAGGCCAAGACAGAAGCAGAACAGCTCCCGCGGCATCCTGTCTTTGCTCTATGTGACACTTTGTAGTTTTCTACTGGCGCCCTCGACCATCCTCTCTTGATCCTCAACAGGATGAGAGGAACAGGGGACAGGCATTGTCAGAGCCTCGGCTGGGTCACTTGGTGCCTTTGAGCCACCGAGACAAAGATGCCCCTTCCTCTGGGGGATAAAACCTGGCTCAGCTGGACTTTGGTTCCCATTGCCCCTCAGCTGGGCCCTCTTGTGCAGGGTACAACCTGCCCAACCTCCCATGGCATTCCTGGGTACTCTGTCCATCTTTAAGGTGAAGAAATTAAGGCCCCAAAGGTCAATGAACTTGTGCAAAGTCATTTCTGTTATAGATCTGGCTGCCACTCCCGGTTCTCTTTGCTGCGCACATCTATCTGTCCTCGTTCACAGCAACAAATAGTGCCTTTTTCCACTAATAAGATCATGACACCTCCTGCACCTTTCTTCTCCTGTTCACATCCCAGCACCCTCCTGCTGAGTTGATCGGGCGCCCCCACAAGAAGCAGACTTGTAGGATTTGACTCATTCTGTAAAACTCCCCCACAGCATCGAGAATCTTTTGAGTCTTTTCCGTCTTCAGCTGCAAACAACTGATTTGTGGTAAAATCCAAAACACAACTGGATGAGAATCACATTAAGTGGTCACTTCTCAGACTGTGTCCTTTCTTGCACACACCCTGGACTTGAGGGGCCTGGGCATCACCTGCAGGACTTGCTAAAATGCATATAGTTTCTGGTTCAGCAGGTCTGAGTGTGGCTGAGGATCTGCATTTTAAACAAGCTCCCGGTGCTCCTACCAGTACCAGGCCCACATGTTGGGAAGGGCAGTTCCAGAAAATTCTAAGAGCAATTCAGCCTGACTTTGGTCTTGGCTTATTTACTTAAAAAAATTTTTTTTTTCAGTGCTGGGGATTGAACCCAGGGCCTTGTGCCTGTTAGGCCAGGGCTCTGCCGCGGTGCTACACCCCCACCCTCATTTATTCATTTATTTTAAAAATATACTTATGTATATTCTCACAGAAGTTAATTCAGAAAAAAGACTTGAAAAAGCCAATCACAAGCCATCGCAGCCGACGTGGCCTGCTGAACTTAGTTTGTGAATTGATCCTGCAGTTATTTCGGTGGACATTAAGTGCTGAAGATATTTTAGGGCTCTTCAAGACTCTGGGATTCAAAGACTGGGTCTTTGTCCTTAGGAGAACTCGGAGTCCTTGAACTCCAGGTCCTTGTCCATCAGGGACACAGAGAGGCAAAGACACAGTCCCCAGCCCATGGCTTGCACTCTGCTTAAGAGAGACACCAGTTTGTTGACACCAGTTGTTGCAGTTGGGGCCTCAGTGAGTCCTCAAAATCCGTCAGGTCACTCAGTGCCTTGAAGGCAACGGCTTTCATGTCCCCAAGTCAGAGACCCGGACTCCTGGCTTAACAGTGCCTTGGAGTTCACAGAATGTGAGCGGTGACCAGGGCCAGCTTCACAGACAAGCACCCCCAGCTCCGCTGCCCCGTCCTCATTAAGAAGAGCCCCAGGGCAGGCTGCCCCACTGTCCTGAAATTCTTCAGCAGACTCACTCTTACCAACGCTTGGACCAGGGTGCTACCTTGTCACTTTGCCCGGGGCCCTGCACGGGACACAGACGATTCTGAGAGCAACTTACTCCATCATTCCACCCACATCTTTTTGAGCACCGAGTGTCACACAGACACTGAATCAGATGTTGGAGGTTCTCGCCTCCAGCAGACGGGACTCCTGCCAACGAACTGCCGACCGCAGGCAGAAGACGGACCCCTGGGTCCGTGTGGACGAGGCAGCGTGGGGGGCCTGGAGGACAGCAGAGCCTGCCCAGACCCTCCTGCCCACGGGACATAACTCCTGTCTTCTGAAGCTTCTCGTGCCGCCAGCTCGTCTCCTATCACAGCCACGGAGGGCCGGAGTCCTTGCCAGGTGATTTATGGGGAGGAGGAACCCAGAATCTCCATCCCGTGGAACATCACCCACTTACCCAGCTTAGCCTTTGTCAAGGTCATGGTCATTCATGGGCACTGTTTTCCCCAGAAGTCTGTCAAATAAGCCAGGTGGTTCTGTCACGGTAATAGATTTTAGTTTTAAGTGGAAACAACTCCCTTCCCCGCCCCCTGAATAGCACTGAGTCTCCCTAGCCATTTGAATACAACTCAACGAATAGTGGACTTTATTAGGCTGACCCGAACCAGAGCTGAATCCTAGACTATTTCAGGGGGCAGGGGGTGGATGCAGCCTTCAAGCCTGCATTCTGCGCAGGATCCACATAGGACTTGAACCTGGGGCGCTTTTAAGTACAGATTTCCAGGCCTACTGTGCTCTGGAATCTGCCTTTATTATTTTTAGTTGTCGTCCGGGTGATTGTTAAACACCTGGAAGTTTGCAGATGTCCTTGGGAGCCTTCACAGGTGCAGAGCCGTAGAACGTCAGAATTCACTAATAATAACAAACGCGGGGCTCTCTGACACACTCAGCCCCCCGAGAGGCCCCGTAAGGAGATGCTAGAGTCCAACCCTCAGCCCCAGAAAGGAGGTGTGGGGCCAAGACCCGCGCACCGTGCCACAGCCGTGGCGGCAACAGCGCTCGCGGGTCACAGGGGCACTGTGGGCCAGGGAGCTTCAAACGAGAGCCTGGGGATCATCAAGGGACCCAAGAAGTGGCTCAAGGCCTCCCACATGCCACTAGCATAACTCCACCGACACCTGTTACGCAGAAGGAGTCAGTGACGAAAGGGCGCTCTGTGCTTGGAGAACATTTTAGGCACCGAATGTTCCTAAGAGTTGGGGGGTGAGGGATGGGAGTGAGCTTTAGTGATGACCGGAGAGCAGCACCGAGACCCCAGCTCCTGCCCATCCCAGGGCCCTCACCCTGCGCGGTCTGCTCCACCTGTGCCACCTCCTGGTGCCCTGCCCTGGCATCCACCGGCACAGCTCCTCCCCTTCCTTCAGACCGGCCCGCCCCAGCCTGAGTCGCCACCCTCCTGGGGCTCAGAGTCGCATCCTAGCACTCGCTTTCTCCCTGTTTCCCGCGTCCACGTCCAAGTCCCTCTTCCTGGAGGGACCCTCAGAGATCCTGGTCACTGCTGCTTCGCCAGAGCCTACCACGTGCCCGCCAAGGAGCAGGCCCTCCGTGGTCACTGATGGACGGACTGGCTTCAGTGCTGGGGGTCGGGTCGCTGTGGGTATTTGGTGGGTGGGTGGACAGGTGGACACGGGCGGAGCAGCAGAGGCGCGGACGCGGGACGGGCCGCGCGCGGGGTGGGCCAGACGGTCACTGCCGGGGCTCTTTCGGCACGCGTCTATGGGGCGCCTTCCTGTGGCAGCACCTTCGAGGCGCTGGGGACACCAGACAGATGAGGAGCTCTGCGCTGGCGGAGCCGGGGTTCCGGCAGGCGGATAGAGAACAACAGGCCTGATAAATAAGTAAATGATGTGACCTGACCGAGGGCAAGAAGGGCTTTGAACGAGGAAGAGGAGAGCCAGCCAGGGGCTGGGAGGAGGGGGGAGCCGGGGTGCTCGGAAGTGCAAGGACTGAAGGAGGCGCCCACACGCAGTCACCTGGGGAGGACCCCAGGCAGAAGGCGTGGGTGGCAGAGAGAACCCTGGACCCCGTGTCGAGGCCGGGGTGGGAACCGGAGGAGCAGAGTGAGAGAAGAGGCCCAAGACAGAGGAGGCGCTGGCCGGGGAGGCCTGCGCCGTCCAGCCTGGAAGCTCCTGGCCCCACGCGGCCATTTACTTCTTCTTCTTTTTATTTTTTTTTTTTTAAATATTTATTTATTTGCTTTTAGTTGTACACAATGCATTTCACTTTCACGCGGTGCCGAGGATCGGACCCGGGCCGCGCCCGTGCTAGGCGAGCGCTCCTCCACCGCTGAGCCGCAGCCCCGGCCCGACTTCTGATCGTCAACGTGCCATGAGATTCCCGCTGCGGTGCCTCCGCCGTCTGAGCCACAGTTCAGGTGCTCCAAGAGCACTTTGGATCGTGCAGGTCTAGAACCTTCCTGCAGAAAGTTCCACGTGGAGGAGCGCCGTGCGACGCTCGCGTCGACTCTGAGTTGGGGCGGGAGCCGTGAGGCTCGGAGCAGACTGGCATTCTGCCTGCTCTGCTGGCGGGAGGGTCTGGGTGGTGACAACGGGCAACGCTGGCGCAGGCCACGATGGCAGACAGATCAAGACCCCACGATGGGGCAGCCGCTGAGGTGGTGAGGAGCGGGCAGAGGCTGGAGGCGTTGAATGCCAAGGCAGCGGACTTGCTGTGGTTTGGATGTGGAGGGTGAAGAGGGAAAGTGGGTGTGTGTGTGGGAGGATAGGGCCAAGGCCTCCCTAGCTAGCAAGAGGAGGTCCCCTCTTTTGGGGGAGGGAAGGCCTTGGGTGGGGCGAACTTGGGGTGTGGAGGAAAAGCTGGAGCTTAGTTTTGAGTTCCCGATGCCCATCATGCCCCAGAGGAGACGTTCAGAGCAGGGGCTGGGTGTGCTGCCCGGGTTCAGGAGAAGGGTCTCCAGAAAGCTCCCCCGGGTGCAGGCATCAGGGCCACTGTCAGAATACAGATGACAGTAAAGACCCCAGATGGATGAGTCCCCCAGGGAGTGAGAACAGAATACCTCCGAGACCTGAGAAGAGGGCGGGAGGCTGAGGGCCGAGGGGCCAGAGCTGGTGCCAGGAGAAACCTCCACGTGGCAAAGGGCCTGGGGGCCACGGGCGTCTCTGGAGGGTCCTCAGCAAGCGCATCATGAGCCTGCCCCACCCACCACCATTTCTTATTCACTTTGCAAAGAGAAGAGAATATCATGCCCAGAGGGAAAGCCAGTGTCCCCCACGGTAGCCACCAAAGACCCACGTGGTGGCTGCACAGTGGTCACTGTGCCCATCCAGCCCTGCTCAGGGCTGCTCCCACCCAGCTGCCCAGGGCTTTGTACTGGCCACACCTCCGTTAAGAAAGTTCCACCTCCAGACGCCTGGTGGCTCGTCCCTCCCTCCTCAGACATCTCTCCTGCCCGCCCGGCGCTTCCTGTCCCCCCACCGGATCTTTCTCCACCAGGCAGACCACGCGGATTTCACCTTTGGTGTGGGGCAACCCCCCCCCCCCCCCCACTGCGGGGTCCTCCCGGGACAGCGGGCAGTTCTGTTCTGTGCGCTTTGTTCCTCGAGGCTCCTCGGGGCATCAGAGCCAGTGCCTGGTGCCCGCTGAGCCCTTGCAAGTATCTGTGTTCATAACCCGCCCCGGAAGTGTGCCGCAGCTCTGTGACTCAGAGACCGTCACGCCAACCCCGGGGGCGTCACAGCCCCGAGAGGCAGGGCGCTGCGTGGCCCTGATGCCCCTCAGCCTCGGGGAAATAGGGACTTTGCCAGCTGCCTCACAATTTCCTAGGGGTCCAAGGGGGATGAAAAGGGTCACCAAAGAGGAGGTGACACTGGGGGACAAGCTGACTTTTCCAGGAGAGCCTCCATCTGGTGGCTGCCTTCCAGAGGACACGAGAAGATGGGACCATGTCACCCCTGATAGATGGGCTACCCCCCCACCCCAGAGTTTCCACATCCTGAGAAGCAACCTTGTTTCTTCCCCAGGCAGGATGTTTCTTCCCCGGGCAGGATGTTTCTTCCCCAGGCAGGATGTTTCTTCCCCGGACAGGATGTTTCTTCCCCGGGCAGGATGTTTCTTCCCCGGGCAGGATGTTTCTTCCCCGGGCAAGAGCCAATAGGCTTAAAGGTCACCCTGTTCTAGGGGCAAAGAGCCAATGGCATTGGGGTTGCTCTGGTGCACCTCCCACCAGAAATCCCTACATAGGGCCCTGTTCGAGAGACTCAGAACAGACAGACACAGACACACGGACACACACGTCAGCTCATCGCTGCTGAGAGGAGGAAGCCACTGCAACAGCTCCAGACCCATCGCCTCCAGCCGACGGCCGGTCCCAGCCGACAGCTCCAGCCTCCAGCCAGACAGCAGCTGCTTTAGCCGACAGCTCCAGAGATCCTAGCCGGTGCAACCAAGCACCCACCTTCTGTCCAGAGCTTGCACACTCCCCTCTCCCTGACTCCCCTCTCCCACCAGAGCTTGCACACTCCCCTCTCCCTGACTCCCCTCTCCCAGCACCTCTTCGACCTTCGACCAGAGCACCTCTTCTCTGGTTTTGCTACCAGCCACGAAGGCTGTTGAATAAGTCTCTTGGCTGCACGGCTGTCCCTGGTGTGATGTTTTGCCCTTCACTCCCATCTCCGGAGCAGACGGCAGCGTCCCCTCCTCCCCCTCTCTTTCCTTCCTCATTTTCCTTTTTACTGTCACTTCAAATGCTGCCCTCCTTGACTCCTCTTAAATAGCCAGGGTAGGAACACGCAGGCGGAGGTGTCAGTGCTTCGCTTTGAAGCCAGACCCAGCCACGTGCCGCCCACACATGCCTCCCGGTAAGAGGAGCGCCCCTGGCTTCTCATGTGTGACCTGCACGCGGGCACCGGGACTGCAGCTCCTGGCAGGGGCACAGCCTCTGAGAGGAGGAGGCAGGGGAACGGGAGGGGACAGGGAGGTGGCTTGATGATGCTCCCGCCTTCTGTCTCTCTCTCTCTCTTTTTTTTTTTTTTTAAGAAAATTACAGCAAATTGATCTTGTTGGACAAAATTGGACAATTATCTTTACCGTGCGTCGCTTCTGGCTGCCAGGGGCGAGGCGGGGGAGAGCAGAGCGGAGAGGCAGGTCCCATCACCTGATTCTCTTTGTCCGGCATAAAGCCTCGTTCCTTGTGATTGTGGAAAATTGCCCACGGCCTCGGCGAGGACTTTCAAGGGAAGCCCAGGCCCCTCAGCACATGCATTGCACTGGCTTTGTTCCGAAGATGATCCTCATCACTGTAAATATGCGCCAGCTCGTGAGTTAAGGGGTGGTAAGAGCCGGGCAGCGAGCTCAGCTCTGCGGCTGCGGGGTGAGAGGGGGCCGGGCTACCTCTGAGCACCGGGGAGCGGCTCTCGGATCAGATGCCGCCTCGGTTCCATCCGGAAGACACCCCGGCTCGCCGACTCCCCGCCTTCCCACGAGGGATCTGACATCAAGGGAACACGAGGGTTTTCAGAGCAGCTTCAAGAGAAGCAGAGCGAGACATGCCACGTCTTATCTGTTCCCCCTCGGGGACGAAAGGGCCAGGGTAGCGAGTGACAGAAGGAAAACAGAACTGAAGATGACGACGAGGATGATATTGAACTAGGATTGGCGGGGGGCGGGGGCGGGGGCTGGTGGTGGTGATGCACAGTATCCAGGTTGTAAAGCAGAATCTGGAAGCTCGGAGACCTGAGCTCAGTCCCGTGTCCCCACTGTGTCCCCTGGGCAAGCGGCTGCCTGGGGCTTCCGTTCTCCTCCCTGTCAATGGGTATGACGATAGTTCCACCTCTCAGGACTGTCTTCAGACCTCGGCAAGAAAATGTGCACACACACCTGGCACGCAGAAACGCAGAAAACCCTCAATAGCTGCTGGGGGCCACACCACCACCACCACCATCATCGTTACTGTTGTCATCATCATTTAATTCCGACTCTGCCACTTGATTACTGCCTAGGTGACTTGGGATAGGACATCCGGCCTCTGTGTGTGTGTGTGTGTGTGTGTGTGTGTGTGTGTGTGTGTTTTAGTCTTCTTACTGTAACACAGACATTCCAGACACAGTCACCATTATTGTTAGTCCCTGTCCCTGTCCCTGTTGTAAGATGAGGTCGCTGAGCTTCCAAGAGCTTTTGGAAGGTCGCGGAGTCAAGCTGGGCTCCCAGCCGCTGCCCTCAGCTGCACGGTGCCTGAGGCAGCCCTGGGACGGACACTGGTCATCCAGGCCCCGGGCAGCAATGGGGTGGGGGCGAGGAGTGGGGAAAGACAGCGGGGATGGGCGCAGGGTCCCCTGAGGGGCAGGACAGCACTGCGGCAATGGGGCTGCAGTTCCCGGGGAGGCTGAGAGACAGTGAGGGCCACCTGAGCTCCTCAGCTGTCCCCTCTGGCTCGTGTCCAGGGAGCGGGGTGTGGACCTTCCTTCCCGCCCTGCCCAGGGCCTGAGCATGGCTCCCGAGAACCGCGACGTCCTGTCACTTCAAGCAGCTCCACGTGTGGGCTGAAGGAGGGTCTCGGGGGTCCTGCTTGATCATCAGCAGGCACAGAGGGGCAGGGCTGGGGACAGCCACGGGCAGCGTTGTGTGGGGGCCCAGGCTACAGCTGAAATGCTCAGGACTGTGGCACTCAGCAGGACTGAGAAAACGTCACGAGGGGCCGAGGGGCACTGCAGACAGTCAAGGACCAGGAAACTGCCGGGCGCGGTGGCACTCGCCTGTGATCCCAGCGCCTCGGGAGGCCGAGGCAGGAGGATCGGGAGCTCAAAAGCAGCCTCAGCAACAACGAGGTGCTAAGCAACTCAGTGAGACCCTGTCTGTAAATAAAATATAAAATAGGACTGGGGATGTGGCCCAGAGGGCGAGTGCCCCTGGGTTCAATCCCCGGTACCTTTCCCTGCCAAAAAAAAAAGAACCAGGAAACGGACCCCTCCAGGGTGGAGAATCCGGCCGTCTGAGAAAGGGCCAGGACTCGAGGACCCGGGGTGGCAGAATGAACAGGACGTAGCAGATGCTGGCCGAGGTTCCAGCACATGCAGGCCGTGACGTTCGAGGGGTGGGGTTGCTGCCTTCATGCCCCGGTGCCCACTTGGGTGTGAGGAGGTGGCCTGGGACCCGCTCGGCCAGACCTTCGGACCAGCGGCCTCGGGAAGCTTGGTGACGGCAGGAGGGGTCATTTGGGCCAGATGCTGGGTGATGGGTTGGGGACATCAGGGGGGCGGAGGGGAGGAATGGGCATTCCAGGTGGCCACTGTGGGTCAAGGCATGGTCAGGGCACGGGGGCGTTCTTTGTGGCTCTGTGTCTTTGACCCAGTGTGCAGTGGAAGGATGTTCTGGAAAAATCCATTGAAGACACCACAGCGGGGCTCCCTGAATGTCACGATAAGCCGAGCGCAAAAGCCAAAGACCTTGGTGCTGGGCGAGGCCAGGGCCCGAGAGGGACTCCTCCTTCCTTCCACTGTGGGCACAGGGGCTGGCGCGATGGGGAAAGCCACAGTCCCCGGAGGAGGGGAGCCTCTGAGGCGCACTCTGCTCCCATGCTGAAGCCGGTCTCTTCTGCTCCCTCATCCTAAACACAGTCCATGCGAAGTTTCCCCCAGAGCCCTTCCTGCTCCCCGGGGGCTGTGCTGCGGCCAGCTAGCTCTGCTGTCCACCTGTCTGGTTGGCTAGACCAAGACCCGTCTGCTCTTGCAGGGGTTAAAATACCCACCAGAAATGACGCGCCACAGGAAAAGGCCTACTCCAGATGCCAACGTGCCTTCCCCCGTCCTCTCTTCACTTGGATCTTTCGTGAGACGTGCCACCATTAAGCTGCCACAGAGATGGGGACAGGACTCTGCGTGACTGTGCTGGGCCCAGCTGGCCAGCAGACCCGTCGTCCCCAGATCTCTCTGCTAACCGGCCACCGCCTCGCGCCTGCCTCGGGGAACAGCCACGGGGCAGCTGCCCTTTCTCACTTCCCCAAGGTGAGACTCAAGGAACAGACGGGGTCACCCTTCCGGCCACATCCCATTTATCTGGGAGCTTTTCAGAGCCGTAGCCAGCGGCCCAGCGAGCCCCCGGGGTCGCCAGAGGCCCCTCTCCTCTTGCGTGTGACCACGGACATCTCAAGGTGGGGACCCCCAGCTGCGTGGGCAGGGGTGCAGGCCCCCGTCCACACCCCAGCAGTCCTCTGGGTTAGACAGGCAGGCTGGGGGACAGCTGGAGGGGTCGGGCAGTGGAGGGCCGGGGCATCTTTGAGTTTCATCCTGCCAACCAATCATCTCAACGCTTTAATATTATCTTTGTTCCAAGTGCCACGTATGAACGCGCCTTCTCCTGCTGTGTCAATCAGCTTCTCATCACTGTGACAAATACCTGAGAAAAACAACTTAGAGGAGACAAGATTCATCTTGGCTCACGGTTTCGGAGATTTCAGCGCACGGTCGGCTGGCCCCGGGGCTCTGGGCCTGAGCGAGGCGGAATATTGTGGTGGAACAAAGACGCTCAGCCCGTGGCGACCGGGAAACAGAGGGGAAGGGGCCAGCGATAAGACGTAGGCTCCAAGGGCACAGCCTCGGTGACCGGCTTCCTCCTACCATGCCCCGAGTGCCTGCAGCGCCCACCACCTCCCCGTAGTCCACTCACGTTACTAATCCACCAGATGAATCAGCCCACCGATGAGGCCCGAGGCCCCCCGACCCATGCATCTCCTAAAAGCCCAACCTCGGAACGCAGCTGCCGTGGAGACCAGGACTCCAACACAGGAGCCTTGGGGGACCCTCCAGACCCGAGCCACATTGCCCGCAGCCTCCTCCGATGTGATGCAGCCCCCGGGAGTGTCAGCTGGCCAGGACTCCCCTCTTCTTCCTGGTCTATTGCCCCCATTCCTCCCCTTGCCTTTGTCACTGAGAGCCAGAGGGCATCTTGTTGCCGCCTGAAGCGATGGCCGCTTGGAGCAACGAAGCCGCGGGAAGAAGTTCAGAGGCGAACTGGAAACAAACAGCTTTTTATTCTGATAACTTTTCTCTCTGGCTCTAACAACGACTAACACACACCACACACACCACAAAACGGCGCTGACCCGATCAGGAATCTCGGCTCAAGTCACTCGAGATCCCGGGCCAAGTCCCGTGAGACTACGGAAGGCGACAATGCCCAAATCTCCATGGCCCATAGTCAACCGCAATTTAAGCCATCTCCCCAAACAGGGCTCCTACAGCATCTTACCAAGGGATCCTCGGCAAGGCCATTGGCAGCGTGACCTTGATTGATGCGACTGCTGAGCCGGACGCCCTAGAGGGTGGGGGTGGGGCAGGGATCCCACGTCCGTCGCAGTACCCTCCTCGGAAGCGTCCCTGTGGAGACATAGGTGACTCCTGCTGGCTCAGACGGGGTGACTTCTGGGCCACCGTGGGAAGTGGCAGAGATGGAGCCCAGCAAGGGGCAGGTAGAGCACAAGGGAAGCTGGCGCAAGGTAGAGACGCTCAGGGCCCCACCGGGGCCCCCTCTTTGGGGCTGCCCCGACCACGTGACACGGGCGGGGTGGCCTAGACAGCAGGGCCTGGAAGTCCAACATGGGCTGCCGGCAGGGGGAGGCTCTGGGAGGGCCTCTTCCTGGCCTGCACCTGGACGCTCCGTCCCACAGGGGCCTCCGTGGCCTCTTGGGTGCCCATGTGCGCCGGGCCGGGGAGAGGCGGCCCGCCAGCTCGCTGGCATCTCCCTGGACGAGGGCGCCAACCTCATCACGAAGGTGCCACCGTCATGACTAACCCACCCCACGGCCTCCATCTCCAACGCCACCACATCTGGGCTTAGAGATCGGACAGGTGAATTTGGGGGACACCAACATGAGTTCGTGACTGTGGGCGATGGAGGATCTAAAAATCCATGTTGAGTGAAAGAAGCCGGATCAGAGACGACACACGTGAGGACTGTCTAAATGGATTTCTAGAACGGGCGAGACTCCTCTGTGCTGACGGGTCAGCAAGAGGCTGTTCCCACAGAGGGCAGGAACCGATGGGCCGGGGTGTCAGAGCTCTCTGGGAAGATGGAAACGCTGCTCCAGGGTTGGAGGACGCCGTCTCACAGGTGCGTGCGTGCGTGCGTGCGTGTGCGTGTGTGTTCCCACGTCCTCCAATGCACACTAGGATGGGTGTGTTATTTTAAGAAAAATTATACCTCAGTAAAGACCGGCATTAAAAACAAACAAGCTGGGCTTTCAGAAGAGTGTTAGGAGATCCAGAGAGAACAGAAAGCGAGGGATATGTGTGTGTGTGTGTGTGTGTGTGTGTGTACACACCCACCTACACAACACACACAGCTGTACACACACAGCTACCGAGAAAGACACCACAACCAGTCAGGATATACCTCAAAGTGCCAAGGAGGGTCCACGGAGGGCCGTCGGCAGGAGCCCTGCACCTCTCCGCACCCAGAGGGGGACCGCAAGTGCTCCTGGGGACAAAGGAGTGTGTGAGGCTGGGCGGGCGCGGCCAGCCTGGGAGACGGGTGTCCCTGACGTGCCATTGCCCTCTGAGTTCTATCCCTGAGCTCAGGGGTTTTCTTTTCCATCCTGGTCAAAACAAAAACATGCAATTTTTCACTGCTGTGGAACCGAAGGTGACTTGCGTCCCACCAGCCACATGGTCGGTGGCGCAAGCTTTGGACAGCTCTACCATGTTGGAGAGCGGCGGGGCGAGGCGCTGCCTTTGGGAGCTGGATGGAGAGCAGGTGGCGTCCCCGTCCCTCCCTGCTCCTGGCAGTGTCACGAGGAGAAGGCCAGCGTGGAGGGTGAGGGACGCCAACGTCACAGAGGCCTTGATTCCCGTGTGACTCTGGGAGCGCCCCGCGCTTCGTGCGGAGATGGGGTCCCCACTCTCTGCTCTCATCTCCTCTTCCCTCTAGGGGTCCTTCAGTCCCCTGGCAGGGGCTGGGACGGCCCCATGTTTGAGTCAAAGTGTTGGCTTCACGCTCCTTAGCTGTGTGGAGAATTAAGCGAATTTCCGTGTAAAATGGATCCCAAATGCCCACCTCTGACACCTCCGAGGATTCAGAGGACGGCCAGCACTGTGGGCAGCGGGAGGCAGGAGCCGTGGACCCCACTCTCAGCACTGCCTCGTGATCCAGACATGCTGGTGGTTGACCCCTCCGTCTTCTTCTTCAGTGTGTCTCTTCGTCCATCCGTCGTCCGTCCGTCCGTCCGTCCATCCATCCATCCACCCATTTACTCACTTACTCACTTGGTAAGTGTTTATTGAGCACGTATCCTCATTTATAGGGGTTGAATTCTTATTTGATCTGATCGAATATAATTTCTTTTACAATCTGCTTTCCTAGAAGCCAGGCACGGTGGCGCACGCCTGTCATCCCAGCACTTGGGAGGCTGAGGCAGGAGGATCACGAGTTCAAAGCCAGCCTCAGCAATGGCGAGGCACTTAGCAACTCAGTGAGACCCTGTCTCTAATCAAATACAAAAAAGGGCTGAGGATGTGGCCCAGTGGTTGAGTGTCCCTGAGTTCAATCCCGGTACCAAAAAAAAAAAAATCTGTATTTTTTTTTTTTTTAAATGCAGTCCTGTTTTCTGGTTGGAAGGGACATTTGAACGTGGAGGCTGAGCCTGCAGCAAGTCTACAGGCATCTAAGTCGCCACGTGCACTCTTGATTGGGACTTGCGGAGCTCACTTATTAACCTAAATTCCTGAGCTAGCACCTCCGAGAGTCAGGGAATGTTCAGGAAGGAGCAGAGAATGTGCTCACTTGGTCTCACCAAATGAGTTCATCCTCCCTGACAGTCTTTAATTAAGATGAGCTATCATACCCAGCATCGAGGGACCTGACATAAATCAGAACGGGAGGCTTACACGTGACCTAGCCAGGACCCTCGTCCAAACGTGATAGATTCCAGCTCAAGGAAGCCAGCCAAGTATTTATTGAACCCACTGAGTAGGGCCCATGCCAATCGTCCACCTGAAAGAAATCCACGCCGAAGATCCTGAGTCGCAGCCCATGCGCAGGAAGCGTTGGGAGGCACTGGTCTGAAGTCCATCGCAGGCAGTCCGTCATGCGCAGGAGCCATGATTCAAATCAGTGAGAACCGAGATACTGTAGTTCAATCACAAGACTAAGGCACCTGCACAACTTGGCTTCGTGGTGAACCTGGACTTGGGGGTGCGGCAGATACGCACCCAGCCGTGTTCTCCTTCTACACTAAGCCCCGAGCCTCCCTCCACAGTGGCCAAAGATCCAGCATGGATCATACTTTGAACTTGTGGTAACAAATACATATGCATATACCCCCCCCCCGTGTGTGTGTGTGTGTGTGTGTGTGTGTGTGTGTGTGTGTATCAAATTAAAGATCTTGTTATTTTTTTTCTTTTCTTTGCAATTGGTCAAAAGGCTGAGTGAGATACGACAACCTCTATGAAAAATAAGTATAAGAGTGCCTATTCTGCATTAGGCAGTGTTCTAAAAATTTTTAGGATGTATATTAACTCATTTGAACACTGTATCAACGAAACATGACAAGAACTACTGTAAATGAGCGCCCTGAGGTTAAGAGAGCCTAAGTAGCCATGTGATAATGAAAGGGAGGGGGAGGGGAAGGGAATCTGACTCCATGCGCCTCAGGACACTTGCACATACCCAACACGTCCTTGCCTTGGGAAAGCTTTTCTTGATCACTGCAGGCTGCAGTTCTGCCTTAGGGCCTTCCTTCTCGGCCCTCCTGTAAGTTAGTGATCTTATGTTGCTTATGGGGTTGTTAGATCAATGTCAGCCTGTGCCGTAAAGGGGAGAGGCGGAGTCTGTTTGCTGGCACGCACTAGCTCCCTGGTATTTGTATGGTAATTGGTGACTGAGAGAAAGAATAAGCCCAAGGTTGGGAAGGGAGAGGAGTTGAGGGCACAGGCGGGTCAGAACAGCACTCCTGAGTTATGGTTGGTACCATCTGGAGCAGCGAGGCATCCTGGGAAGGAGGCTGGCCTCCGTTTCCTATCCGGACTCTCAGCTTCCTGGCGCGGGAGGTTCTGGGCTGGAGACAGAGGCGGGCAGCTGACTTCCTACACCCTGTGTCTCCGTCCAGCCGCTGCCCGGTAGGCCTCAGTACGGAGGTCTCGGGCACCACTAGATGGACAGCATTTGGGTGAAAGGGAGAAGCCAACTTTGAGTACCTGAGTATCACCCACGTTCCCTGGACCAGGGCAAGACCCAGTGGGGACAGCCTGGGACCCCAGCGCACCGGTCACTCACTGGGCCACTGATAGATGGGCTACCCTCCCCCACCCCCGAGTTCTCCACATCCTGAGAGAAGCAACCTTGTTTCTTCCCCGGGAGGGATGTTTCTTTTCCCCGGGCAAGAGCCAATAGGCTTAAAGGTCGCCCTGTTCTAGGGGCAAAGAGCCAATGGCGTTGGGGTTGCTCTGGTGCACCTCCCACCAGAAATCCCTATACAGGGCCCTGTTAAAGAGACTCAGAACACACACACACAGACACACACATCAGCTCGACCCTGCAGAGAGGAGGAAGCCACTGCGACAGCTCCAGACCCATCGCCTTCAGCCGACGGCTGCTCCCAGCTGACAGCTCCAGCCTCCAGCCAGACAGCAGCTGCTTTAGCTGATAGCTCCAGAGATCCCAGCCGGTGTGACCAAGCACCCACCTTCTGTCCAGAGCTTGCACACTCCCCTCTCCCTGACTCCCCTCTCCCACCAGAGCTTGCACACTCCCTTCTGCCTGACTCCCCTCTCCCACCAGAGCTTGCACACTCCCCTCTCCCTGACTCCCCTCTCCCACCAGAGCTTGCACACTCCCCTCTCCCTGACTCCCCTCTCCCAGCACCTCTTTGACCTCCGACCAGAGCACCTCTTCTCCGATTCTGCTACCAGCCACGAAGGCTGTGGAGTCAGTCTCTCGGCTGCACGGCTGTCCCTGTGTGATGTTTTGCCCTTCGGCCCCCATGGGTGACCAGGCACAAGGCCGTGACCTTCCCAGGAAGCCCCCGCCCCCACGCAGTGCAGCCCGGAGGAGTTGAGGGAGAGGCAGCAAACCCAGGAGGAGCGGCAGGTCGGGCAGTGACGGGGCCACGCAGGAGGACGAGGCCGGTCAGGCTCTGGGGAAGAGGGGTGGTGGGGGTGGAGACCCCTGCTCAGCAGCCGGCGGCAGGCAGGCCTCGCCGGGGAGATGGATTTGAGCAGAGTCCTGTGTGGGAGCCCTGAGGACGTCTAGAGCAAGAGCATCCAGAAGGGGGTGGAAAGAAGATTCGAGAGCCGGGACGTGGGGGCACATTTGGGGAGGTTCAGGGAGAGCCGGGGGCACGGGGGGGGGGGGGGCTGGGCCGAGCCACCCAGGGCAAGGAGAAGGGAGAGGAGGCTGGGGAGGCCACGCCACTCTGTGAGGACCTCTGGCCTGGGTGAGCCGAAGCCCACTTAGTTCAGAACAGCCTCTCCAAGGAGGCTGCCACCGTGGTCGTCCTTCCAAGCCCAGATGAGAGCATGTTCCAGAAAGTCGGGGGATGGGAGAAGGATGGACGGGGGCGGGGGTGGGGGAGGGAGGTCGGGGCGAGGCGGGCCAGCATGGTCTGTGTGTGGGCTCCGCAGCGGGTCGAACCTGGCTTTGGACTGCAGCTCTGCCCCCACTAGTAGGGTGGCCCAGGACAAGCCCTCTGACTTCTCTGCGTCCCGACCTAGGAGTGGGGCCAGTCGTGCGTCCCTCACCGGGGCCTTCAGGAGGACTAGGCAGGGTGGAGCATGAGCAGCCCCGTGGCCAGGCCTCAGGGATGTCACGGACTTCCTGCACCGTGGGGCTGATTCTCCCGAGCCCTACTGGGCTTCTGAGGTCACCTCCGGGTTCCCCTTGGCCTCCACAGATGGAGATCTCATGGTCACTCTTAGGCCACCAGAACCGGCCTTCCAGGACATGGGACGAGGCGGTGGCATAGCTAGAGCGATGACCCAGTGCTCCGGATGTCCCCGGCCACGGCAGGAGCTTCCTGAGGCCTGGCAAGATACTGGGGCGTGCCCTACCTCCCACCGCCTGGCCCCCAAGACAGGCCTTGCCAATGCTGGGGGGAGCACCGCCCCGCCTCGGCCTGCTGGCCCACCAGAGGACCTCGTTCCCACCCTCTCACCTTGTCCCTGCTCCCACCCGACCCGGCACCATCAGTGAGCTCCCCAAACCCCCAGGCCAGGTGTTTTCCAGCTGTGCTTCATGGGAATGAGTAAGTTTTTCACTCTGTGCTTTTGCATAACTTTCTTCCCTGCTGGAGAGAAAGCAAAGGAACAGGGGATGGTTTATCTGTGATATCGGGATGACTGGTCAGAGACTGGATTGGCACTGATTCAGCAGCAGGGGTGCCTGGGAGTCTCTCTGGCCCTGCTCTCCCTTGGCAATGCAGCTCAGAGCCTTTAGCAGGACCAACCGGAGACTTAGACAAAGATGCAGGGGATAGGAGTAACAGGGAGGGGCTGAAGTGTGGTTAGATGAGCATGGACTCTGTGATGTAAGCACCCTGAGTTCCTCCTGGTATCTGTCCTTACAAGGTCCTCTGTGGGCCTGTGGCTTTTAGGACTAGGGCATATGGGGCAAGCTGTGTACTGCACAACTCTAGGGAGCGCTATTCATTCACTATTCATGTGGATGGCCTTTGAAAGGGCTATGCGGTAGACAACCTGTGCAACTGCCCATGTGCTTTGAGCATATGTGGGTGAACTTAGCCTTGCAGGAGAGCAGACTTGCTTGCTGGGGAGCAGAATGCCTCGGTGGAGTCCACCTGGACAATGGCCTCAGATCTAGGCTTCAACCTGGCCTTGTTACTTATTATAGACTTCAGATTAAAAGCCCAATTTCTCTCCATCCCAGGTGTCTTATCAGTGAAACGAAGATGGTCCACCGGTGCTCAGCCACGGAGAGGACCAAGCCAGACAACGTGCAGTGGTCACACTCTGCTCAATGTGACCTTTGTGTCATTGCCTCCTCTAATCCTCCAGACCACCTCTGAGGGGTGCACCCTCATTCTGGTTGTGAGAGGTCAGGCCACTTTCCCAAGGTCGTTATGTTAGCTGGGACTCCCTTGATTGCATCAGAAACTCAACTTGAACTTGCTGGAGCAAGAAAGTGACTGTGTTGCCTTAGGTGCCGGAAGTGTCTCGAATTGGCTCCGGGGACATTTGTATCCAGGGGGACTCAAGTTCTGTGGCTGGCACGCTGCTGTCCCATGTTTTTTTCTCCTTTTGGCCCTATTTTTTTCCCAGGGTCCCTCCGTGGGGAGGCAGTGCTGGCAGGGACAGTTCCAGGCGCACGTGGTCTTGAGCTTGGCTCAGAAGGGGAAATGTTCATCTTCCTCAAAAGTTCCGGCACAAGTTCCAGCAGGGAGAATGAAGTCTGGGCCTGGGTCACCAGTCCCCGCCGGAGTTGGGCCAGTAAGGGAATTCGTTTGAACCACACGGACTACAGACTAGGGAGGGATGAGACTCAGAGTTATCAACCCACTGTGTTGGGGTGTGGAGGGCATGTGTGCTGGAAGGAGGGTTTGACCCCAGGAGCACTGGTCACGTGGTAAGCGCTCAGTAAACTGCATCCGACAGGTCCCAGAGGGTCCCTCTATGTGTGTGTGCTTGGTGGGTGGGTGAAGACTTCCGGTGCTAGATCTCGTCAGCATTTGATTTCTGTCCAGAGTTTCATATTTACTACTATTTATACCATGTTATTTCAGGGATGTTTTAATTAAAAAATACAGACACAGATGTGAAAACACATTGAAAAGTACAAAATCACCAGGCTGCTATATTTGAGTCTATCATCGTGACCCATGGCGGGCAGGAGAGGGTGTGATGGTTTCCCTCCATTTTACAGAGGAGCAAGTAGAGGGACTGAGGGTTTAGGGACCTTGACCGGCTTCATCCTGGGGCTTGGGGTCAAGCTAGGGTGGAATGCAATCTTCCCATCTCTCAATCCAGGAACCTCATCATCAGACAAGTTTCTCGAACTCTGTTCCAAGGAACACCAGGGTTCCAAAGAAATGCACTGTGGGGGGTGAGCAGGTGCTAAGAAGGCAGCACTTTAGGTTCTACAAACGAGTTTCTATGGAACCATCCCCCTCTTCATCTCGTCATAGAGATGACCTGATCAAAGACTTGCATGGCTCTTAACAGTTAGTGAACAAGCTGTGTGGACAGACAAAGGGCTTCCTAAGTCAGCCCTGGGCCAAAGCCTCACCCTGAGCTTCACAGTCTGAAGTCAACTAGGTTTGGGGGAAACAATTAAATGAGCTTCCACATGGGGGGGGGGGGAGTTTTCTTCTGCCAGAGCCACAGGGAATGTCTAAGGGGTTAGAATCAGAGACTCAGTGGTCCAAGAAAAATCACAGCAAGGCTACCTGCTCTTCTGGTTTGAATAGCAAATGTCCTCTAAAAGTCAAGAGTGATAGAGGCTCAGATACCAGCCCATGGAGCTACCAGGGAGCTGTAGGAGGTGGTGCCTAGTGGAACGAAGTTAGGCCATTGGTGGCGTGTCCTTGAAGTTGATATTGGGACCCTCCCCACTTTGCTTCCTGCTGCCAAGAGGTGAGCAGCTTCCTGCACCATGCACTCCCACCATGACGAACTCTGCTGCCACAGGCCCAAATCAACATAGCCCAAGACCATGGACTGAAACCTCTGAAACCATGAGCTCAAATCCGTCTTTCTTCCTTTAAATGGATTCTCTCAGGTATTTTGTGACAGTAACAGAAGCCTAGCCAATACAGCTGCCATCTCTAAGAAACCCACCCACCTCCCTCCTGGACTGCTCAATGGAGGTCCACGGGAAGGAGCACTTTACACCTTCGGGATGCCAGGATGTTGCTACGTAGACACCATGTAACTGAACTTGAATGTCAGGCATAATCTGTTTTTAAACCCATCTAAACCAATGTGCAGCCAGACAGTGAGGTTTTTCTTTCTGTTTCCTTTGCCTTCTATGAGCAAGGGGAGAGATAGAAAGAGAAAGAAAACACACATAACTGCTTGGTATGCCGCTAAAGATCACAAGCCTTGCGGGGTGTTTTGGTCAGCTTTGCATCACTGCGACCAAAATACCTGACGAGAAGAACTCGGGTCAGGACAAGTTTATTTTGGCTCGTGGTCTGCCGGCTCCGGAGCGCTGGGCCTGCGGTGAGGCAGGACATCATTGCGGAAGGGTGTGGTGGAGGAAAGCAGCTCAGGACATGGCCACTAGGAAGTGGACAGAGAGTTTGGC
This sequence comes from Tamias sibiricus, assembly GCA_025594165.1. NCBI lineage: Eukaryota > Metazoa > Chordata > Mammalia > Rodentia > Sciuridae > Tamias > Tamias sibiricus. The sequence continues at coordinate 11,522,759 of CM046658.1, read as the reverse complement.
TCACCGGGGACAAAATATAAACCCCAAAGGCACACTGCCAGCGACCTACCTCCTCCAGCCGCGCCCCACCTGCCTGCGGGTACCACTCAGTTAATCCATTCAGAAAGTGGATTAATCCACTGATTAGGTGACAGCTCTCATAGTCTATCCAATGCACCTCTGAACACTCTCTCTCTCATGGTCTCACACATGAGCTTTTGGGGGACACCTCGTATCCAAACCACAACAAAGGGCTGGACCGGCAAAAGGCAGGTTGACCCTGGAAGTTTCTCACGCACCGTAGCTTTTGCTCTTGGCCAGCCTAATACTGTAAGTCATTGGCCTGTGCTGTAGAGGCTGGAGCTCGAAGACCCACTCAGAAATTGGGCTCCTCACGGTGATTTGGTTTACACCCTTGTATGGACTGAGCCAGACTCCTAGGGCAGTTAGCTAGGCAACCACGACAGACGTTCCTTGAAACACATTCAGATAAAAATGGGAAACTTGCTCAGCCCCAATACAGAATTCAATCCAGGTTTAAAATAACAAAGGTAAAAACTGATTTGCCTGTTTTCTTGTTGGTTTGCTATGGTGGACTAGATTCCTCTGCTACTGACACATCTCAGAACCTTTACTGCACCCATGAGCACTGGGACTATCCAAGAAAGACCTTCCAAGTCCCCGTCACTGGGGCTGTCCAAGCTCAGTTTGCACAACATTGCCTCTGGTCAGGGAGAATTCGCTTCTGACCCACACACCACGTGTCCATTTGGGTCCCTTCACAGAGGATCACAAATCTTGAAGGGCTGGGCCAGCAAAATGCCAGTGTGCCAAAAAAGCCTACTGTGTGCAAGGATGTTGCAAAGACACCGTGACGCTGAACTTGAACCTATGGTATCATCTCTACCCTGGCACGCACATACCATCTCGTTGGGCAGCCATGGAGAAAACCGCCTTGGAAACAGGAGGCAGTTTAGAGGCTCATTTGCAGTTGCTATTTAGACACTGGAAAGTGCTTTCCTGGAGACCCAGCGCTCAACACGAGACGGGAGTGTGTGGGGTGGGAGGTGCCGGGTTCAAATGCTTATGTCTGCATTTCATAAACTGAGCTTTACCAAATCTAAGAGATACAAACAGGGGCTGGGATTGTGGCTCAGCGGTAGAGCACTCGCCTCGCACGTGCGCGGCCCGGGTTCGATCCTCAGCACCACATAAAAATAAACACATTGTGTACAACTAAAGCAAATAAATAAATTAAAAAAAAAAAAAAAAAAGAGAGAGAGATACAAACAGAAATTTTGTTGGGGTGAAAATAGTTTGGGAGGCTCATTGTGCAAAGGCACTTGCCCACAAGCACAATACACGTCCTTACATATTCTGTGGAATTTCGAGTACAGATAACCTGTTGAACAATACGTAACCCAGAACTTTCCAAACTCACTGACAGCACCTGTTAATGTTCCACAGGACGTGGTTTAGAAACACAGGGCGTGTTTAACCTACGATGCCTCAGAATCAGCGTGTCACGGTTCTGATATGGTAGTGACCAAATGTCCTGAGGGTCTTCACAGGAACATACATTCCGAGTCCCCACCCGGGGTCCAGGGACGTGCCTTCTCCCAGTACATCTCTCCTGTGTCCCTCTGGGACGGAGATCTCAAAGACAGTGTTGGAAGATAAATTGTAGCACCCCCCCCCCAAAAAAAAAATAAAAGCCGTACAGGAGACAAACATGAGATGATACCTAATCGCTCACCCCAGTGCTGAGTGGGCGTTAGTGGTGCCCACGCTCTCTGAGAGTCCATCCGCTGATTACTCCAATTAACACCGTACCTCTCACAGGGATCTTTTTGAGTGACGCGGGAGAAACAATGGCTGATAATCAATCGATGTAAGCTGACTATAAACTATTTACATCTTTCCAATGGATGTAGTAGCTCCAGCTGAAACCCAAGGCGCGTCGTCTAAGACCAATGTGCACACACAGATCTGAGTCCCTGCTAAGTCCTGGGAAGAGGCGGGGACTTCATGGGGTGGCTGGGACAGAGCCCAAGCCCTGGGTACTGGTGTCCTGCTATAAGGGGAGGGGGCAGGAGGGGCGGTGGCTTCACGGGCAGTGAGGAAGGGGAGAGAGAACACAGACTTCGGGAGGAAGATTGTTTAGATGCTGTTGCGACTTTGGGAAAGGCATGGAACTTCCCTGGCCTCAGTGGGCTCATCTTCAAAATGCAGATGAGAACGTATCTGAGAAGACTAAATAAGATGTGTTTATTACAGTGCCTGGCATGCTCTGGCATGGTCGGCACTGTGTAATGACAGACGGCTCCCAAGATCAATTTCTTCCCATTGAAAATGCTCACTAAAGCTCACAATGCAATGAAGAACAGACCAGTGGGCCTTTCTCCTGGGCTTTCTGAGCACTTACTGATGGTTGTAAGTCAATGGCTACCTGGGGCTTCTCAGACGAGACTTCACAGGGTGGAGAGGTGGTCACCAAGCCCCCGTCCGGTCATTATATCTGCAGAGGCAGGAACCTGATTCTCATTTGTATACACAGAAGTGTACTGTGACTGACTCATGTTAACCAAACTCACAGGGCTCTGAGGGACACTACAGAAGCTAATTCCATGACCCGCAGCAGGAGGAAGGCCTGGGCTAAGATCTGGGGAGAGTCATTTGGGCTGCCCTACTTAGCATCCTCCATCCTCTACAAGAAGCTGTGTGGGGAGTATACAATTAAAAGATAGGAGTTGGATCTGCTAAGAAAAAAAAAAAATCCTCCCCCTAGCCAAGAAAGTCAGATTAATTGTCTAAAAAGCAAGCCTTGCTGTCTAGAGGCAAAGTCATTTTCCTTGCTTGATGCTGATAAATTCTGACAAGTTCCTAATCTCCAATATCCTCTCCCTTGCACCGACAGCAAAATTGCTTCCCACCAGAAAATGTACAACATACTTTAGAGGTAAAATTTTCTTTCTTTGGTTACATTCTGACAGTGGTAATAAAAGTAGCAGCCACTGTTGGCTGAGGGCTTCCTGTGCGCCAAGTGTGCTACAAAGTACACCATGTGTGTTATCTTCAGTCATCACGACAAGCCCGCGTACCCTTAGATGTCACTGAGGAGGAAACTGAGGTTCAGAGTGGCTATACAACAAGCTAAAGATCTTATAGCTAATTGTGGAGCCAAAATCTGAACCCAGATCTTCCTGACTTAGAGCTCCTCGCATCTCTTTGATATCACTCTTAGTAATATCTTTCCAAGGTTCCTTAGTACCTTTGCTCATCTCCATCAGACCTACAAATTCTTTGGATGGCTACACAATAGACACTGGTTCCATTAGGAACTCTATATCGACCATCTTCTGGGATGGACATGGCTACAGAACACAGCTCTTTCTATGCAGGTGTCTTGTGATTTCCATTTCTGATGATGACATTTTCCAATGGCCTCGAAGTTTGAGGCTGCTCCTTTCTGGGGTTGCTGTGCCTAGTCTGTGCCTAGAGTAACCTGTTTCCCTGGTTTCATTCCAGCCAGTAGGGAGGGGACAATATCTCAGGCTCACATCCCTGATGGTCATTTGAGCTGATGTGTTTCATTGCCTCTGTGGCACTGGCTAAATACACTGTAGACGGAGAAGCCAGAGCTGGTTTCCTTGGAGACATCTTTATTCACCTTTGTGAGAAGGTGAAGTCAAGTTGAGCATTTTCCTTCCAAATCAGCAGCCAGAGAGATGCCAAGAACCTCACTACGATACTTTTGCTGTTGATAAAAGTCACAGTGACTTAGTAAGCCAGATTTAGAGTTAAAAAAAAAAAAAAAAAAAGAAAAGCAAAACCCTGTTAAGGGTGTTCTCTCACGGGTGGAATAACATATGCAGAGACTACCTGGAACTCTTGGACTATTTTGTTTGTTTACATCTAATAAAATTAAAATTTAAGCAATCATATTTTACATTACTGTCAAGGCAAATGCTTCCTAATTCAGGGCTGAAATCTCACTTTGGGGAAACTGAACTGCTATTTGATGCTATATCAAGAAGTCACTCTCTAGTGACATTCAATCATATTTCCTATCAAAGCAGAATCCATCTTTGCCAACTCCTGCTCTGCAGACATGCCTGCAATGTCAAAGCAAATAGAGGACATTCCCGTGGGAGTCGACAGAGCAGAGCATGTGTCAGTTGGTGCCGATCACCTGATTCTGTCAAGGGACTCCCCAAATGGCGCACTGCTGCAAATGCCAGCTCAGGCCCGGAGCCAAGGGGGCTCCACAGCTGCCCCCGTCCCTCGGAGTGGCACGTGTCTAGTGACGCAGGAGGGCAGCCTCTTCTCTCTGCAAGCTCGTGAGCTGCATGCACATCTCCCCTCTGCTCCTCAACTCTGCCTTCCACGTGGGTGTGGCACCTCCTGGCGTCTCCCCTCTCACCGGCCCACAGTCCTGGGAATCTGCCAGTTCTCCTCCCGGTGTCAGATCAGGGTGACGTCTCTGAGGCGGCAGGCAGGCAGGCAGGCTTCGGGAGTGCACCCAGAGGAGAGGCGAGGCTGCCGTTGGCAAGGTGACAATTCCAGAGGGCCACGGCTGGTGGTCACATTCCTCAGCACCTGCCCTGTCCCCCGGGGGGCAGCTCAGCTCAGCCAGGCCATCCGTGGATAGGGGAGAGCCCCCCAACATAGCAGTGAGACACTGGCAATACGCTGGAGTCCCGCAAAAGGTCCCCGGGAATGTGGACAGGGCAGTGGCCCTGGCTGTGACACCTGCCGTGCCTCAGGCAGCAAACTTACCCTAGACCCTGACTGCCACCTCCGAAACATTTTGATTCTGTCCCTTTCTTTCCCTCTTCTCCCGCTTTCCCGTTCCCTGGATACACTAGGCCCTATCGACTTATCACCCAGATTAACACAATCACCTTTGGACTGGTTTTCCTACTTAACTAATAAAAAAAAAAAAAGTTCTCTAATGAAATAGCTCCTGCGTACAGGGAAAATAAAGGGGACCAGGCACCTCCCTGCACATCCATGCCGAGCCCACCCCAGCTCAGCCTGCCTCTGATGGCCCCATCTCTTACTCAATAGCATTAAGGCTTCATGGATACCGCGCGGGCTCCCCGTGCCTTGCTCCTGCTGCTCTCTTCCCCCTCCAGTCCTCCCAGAGGGTTGGGTCTTTATCATTCTCAGGCACGATTTTCTATTTTTGCTACATATGTATATATTCTACACACACACACACACACACACACACACACACACACACACACAATGTAGAGAAGACTGTTTTGCATTTTCCCCCGAACTTATGAAATTGGCACCATGCTGAAGAAATCATTCTGGCCCTCGGTCCCCCCAGCCACCCGTTTCTGTATGCCCCCACCCCTCACCTCGCAGCTCTGGCGCAGCCCTCTCTCCTGCTGTGTGGTTTTACACTGTGCAAGTTTGCTGCAAGTGACTGCAGGAGCCCTAATTAAGGAGATAGCTAAGATTGTGGCTAGCTATGAGTCATGAGCATCACCACCTTCCATGGTCTCGCGAGACTTGGCCCGGGGATTGCGGAGGGGTTGGCGCCATTATGTGGTGTGGTTGGAGGAGTGTGGATGGCGTGTTGGAGTTGTTGTTGGAGCCGGACAGAGAAGCTAGCAGAATAAAGAGCCTGTTGGTTTCCAGTCCGCCTCTGAACTTATTCCTGCGGCGGCGTTGCTCCAAGCGGCCATCGCTTCAGGCAGCGACAAGCGACTTCGTGTATTTTTCTGATAATGGATTCTAGGTTCTCTCCTCTCCCCCAATCCCAGAAAGTTTTTTCTTTTCCGGTTACAAATAGTGCTACAACAAGTACTCTTTTTTAAAAAAAAAAAAAAAATGTGTACTTGCTGATGGACCTTTGTATTATTGACTTGTTTAGATGTGGTGCTAGCAATCACACCCAGCGCCTCACACGTGCGAGGCAAGTGCTCCACCACCGAGCCACAGCCCGGCCCCCCCACACACAGTTGGGCTTTCCCAGTTGCTTTAGGTACGCGTGGGAGTCTGCTCTGGGCATGCTCCTAGGAAAGGCAATCCCGACAACCAGTCTCTGCACCTCTCCAGTGTTACTATCGCCAGATCCCCCTCTTACTTGGACTGATTTGCTCTTCCACAGACAGGACGTGCGACTTCTGTTTTTTCTGCATCCTCACCCCGTCTCCATGTTGTCGCCATTATTTTTTGCCAGTCTAGTCCAAACCACATCGCGAGCGTGGGCACCTCTCTGCCAGGGCTTTGGCTGTCCCAGCCCACCCCAGTACGGGGTAGAGGACCCCCACCAGGGTTGACAGGGGTGACAAGATCTTTGTGTTTTGCTTTGCTTCCAGGGTGACTAATGAGGCTAAACATTTTTTTTTTAATGTGCTTATAGGCCCCTCAGGTTTCATCTTTTCTGAATTTCCTATTTATACCTTTACCTCTGTTCTCGTGGGTCTTTTGCCTTGTCCTCCTTAATTCTGTGGACTCGGGATGCCAATCTTCGTGTTTAGGCCCCCACTCCCACCCTGTGGTGGGTGCCCTCTCTGTTCCTGCTTCCTCTGTTGCCGCCGACAGCAACGATACCGCGGGAAAGAAATCGGAGGCAGACTGGGAAGGAGTGGTTCCTTCATTCTTGCTGCTTCTTCTCTGCTCTCTCTTCGGTATTCTCCATCCTGTATTCTCTCCCTATCTGATGCCCCCAGCCTGGTTAAATACTCTACACCCATTCAGCACACACGTGTCACAAGCTCAACTTACAGGTGCGTCATACAGGGTTCATGGGCACAGAAAGATTCTTAGTTAATTACATTAAGGTCGGGTGTAAACAATTAAACACCTCCTCTTTGGCTCTCAGCCAGCCGCCATCTTAGCTACTTCCTCATACAAGGCTTTTACATTCCTCTGCAGCAACTTTTGTTTTCTGGACGATTTTAATTATAACAGTGCCAGCTTTACCTTAGTTTCTTCACCTTAGTTTAAATTTTCAAAGAAATTCCTTACCAAAGGTGTTCTTTGTCTTCTGGTACGTGTGTCAGACATTTGCCCTTTTTATTTAGGTTTTATTTGCCTGGGATTGATATTTGTGTATTGAGGAAAAGATCGAATTAACTTTTTCTCCACATGGGACCATGGCTATCTGGGTCCTACTTAAGGCCTGGACATGCTTTTGTTTTTTTTTTCTTAATGATTCATGATGCCACATCTATCACAGGTGGGCATAGGTGGGGTCTCCTCAGACATTTACATAGATGGGGTTAAATCTGAGGGCTGTCCAGTTCACTCACATATTTGTCCACAGTGGAGTCCATCTCACACTGTCTTAACTTTGACAATTTTATGAGGTCTTTGTTATTGGGAAAGAAAGCCCTCTCTCCCAATTGCTCTTAAAAACAACAACAACAACAAAAAAAAAAAAAAAAAACAAAAACTTAATTTCCTTGGTTTTGCATGTATAATTCCCATGGAAAATTCTGCTAGAATCATGACTAGAATGATATTAGCTTTAAAGACTGATTTGGAAACATTTCTATTTTACGATATCGACTCTTCCCACTAATAAATAGCATGTGCCGCCCAGGCCTTCATTTCTCTAGGTCTTTCTTTTCCTTTTTATGTCTTTCAATAAAGTTTTATAAATTTCCCCATAAAGGTTTATTTCTAGAGACCTTTAAGTTTTTATTGCTAATGTATGTGGTCTCTTTTTAAAATTACATCTTCTAATTGTGTTGGTTGATGTGTACAATTGGTTTTTGTAGATTTAAGCTTGTTCTCTGCAAAATGGCTAAATTTGCAATATAGTGTTATTGGTTTATATGTAGAGTCCCTGAGTTTTCTAAGTAGATAATTTTGTCTTTAAATAGTGAAAATTTGCTTTTTTTTTTTTTTTAACCCCCTGTCTAGGCTTCAAGTATTTGAGTACTTCCCTTTTTCTGTTCTTCTTACCAAAGCATGGAGCATAAAGATTTTGTGTATTCCTCAAGGATTTTGCCTTTTGAACGGTGAAATTAGTTTGTTTACACTTTTTGTGGTTCTTGATATACTGATATTTATTTTGTGAATCTTATTTTGTATTTGCGGGTCATCACGTGGTCTGTGTACCCTTGTTTTCTCTTCCCTATGGTCTACTGTATTGATGAAAACATTAAGATCTGAAATTGATCAGTATCTCTGCTTCCAAACCATGCACAGACTGGCACTTTGTGACGCAAACCCTTGCCTTTTTACCTCCATGTTATTTCTTCTGGCATTTTAATGCCATCGTCTTCCTTCATCTGACAGTCCAAAATCTGAAATGATCTAAAATCCGAAATGTTTTGAGCCCAGTGGAAACCTCCCCACCTAACCTCTTACGATAGGTCTCAGCCAACGCACCGGCTCACCAACAATATCCAACAAAATGACCTTCAGGCCGTGTGTTTTATCAGGTTTGCAATGAAACACAAAGGAATTCCATGGTCAGACTTGGGTCCCATCTTTATGCTCTCTCGTTATGCATGTGCAAATATTCCCAAATCTGAAAAATAAATCAGAAGTCCAAAACGCTTCTTGTCCCAAGCATTTTGGATTCAGGATATTCAATCTGTTGTTGTTGTTTTAAACATCTGATGCTTATCTATATTGAATCACCCGTTTTCCAGGTTCGCTGATGAGTGTGGCCTCTTGCATGTCACTGTGTCTTTCTGGGTCTAACTTTCTTCTTTCTGACATACCTGCACCTGCTAGCCGCACTTTCAGCAGGGATCTGCGGATGGCAAGCTCTGTGTCACCTGCCTAGACGTGTATCCATTTCACTTTTGCTCTGCAGCAACCATTTTTATTTGTAGGTGACCTCCAGATAAACACTCTGTTGCCTTCAGGACTGCATTAATGTTTTGAGAAAGTCATTCTGGTCGGGCGGGGTGGGGGGGGGCTGTACTTTTTTCTCGGATTACTTTCAAGGTCTTTTCTCCGTGTTGGTTGGTCTCTGGTTTTACTCTTGTTTATTTATTTTTTATCTGTACTTCCTGTAATTTGATGTTCATTCCCAATCTACAAATAATGCATTCTGTATTAGTTTCCTAGGGCTACTGTGACAAATTACTGCAAACTTGGTCGTGTAAGATAAGAAAAACTTCTTTTCTCCAAGTTCTGGGAATCAAAAATACAAAACCAGGGTCCTGGGGCAAAGTGACAGGGTCAGCAGGACCACGTTTCCTCTGAGGCTCTGCAGGTGGGTCTCTTCTTGTCCCTTCTGGTTTCTGAGGGATGCCAGCAGCCTCCAGTCATTGGCCACCTCACTCTAGTCGTTGAGGCCAGCATCTTGACAGCTCTCCGTACTCCAACTTCATCTGCATTCTCTGTCTGTGTGAATTCTGCTCTCAGAAGAACACTTGGGATTGTTTTCAAGGCCACTTGTGTAAATGTAGTCATTCCATATCAAGACACTTAACTTCATTAAACCTGCAAAGATCTTTCTTTTCCTATCAGGTAACAGTTCCTGGGAGTATAACTTCATATCTTTGGGTGGCCATTATTCAACCTCCTCTACATACCTATCATCTAAATTCTGAAAATTCCCTGCCCTAATAACTCTTTCTCAATTCTTTCTATTCTCTAGTTCTGGAACTCCTATTAAAAGTATATTGAGGGCTGGGGTTGTGGCTCAGCGGTAGAGCACTTGCCTAGCACGTGCGCGGCCCAGGTTCGATCCTCAGCACCATGTAAACATAAATGCTTTGCATTGTGTACAACTAAAGCAAATAAATAAATATTTGTTTTTTAAAAAAAGTATATTGAATTAGGTGGCACATGCCTGTAATCCCAGCGGCTCAGGAGGCTGAGGCAGGAGGATTGCAAGTTCAAAGCCAGCCTGAGCGAAAGTGAGGTGCTAAGCAACTCAGTGAGACCCTGTCTCTAAATAAAATACAAAATATGGCTGGGGAGGTGGTTCAGTGGTCGAGAGCCCCTGAGCTCAATCCCTGGTACCAAAAAAAAAAAAAGTATATTGAATTAGAATAAGATGTATTCATATTTATAAATATGTCAAAATATGCTCCTGTCATGTATAACTAAAAAGAACAAATAAAACCCCTAGGTTTTCCTAAATAGATGACTGGATAAAGAAAATATAGTATATATACTCTATAGGATATTACTCAGCTTTAAAGAAGAGTGAAATTATAGCTTTGCCAGTAAATGGTTGGAGTTGGAGAATATCATGCTAAGTGAAATAAGCCAATCCCACAAAACCAAAGGCTGAACGTTTTCTCTAATATGTGGATGCTAATTCACAATAAGGCGGGTGTGTGTGTGTGGCAGCACTAGGGAAAAACAGCGTTACCTTAGATTAGGTAGAGGGAAGTGACTGGAGGGGAGGGAGGGGATGTGGGGATGGGAAAGATAGTGGAATGAAACAGACATTATTACTGTATGTGTATATCTGATTGCATGACCAGTATGATCCTGCAACATGTACACCTAGAAAAATGAGAAATCACATCCCATCTATGTATGATATATCACAGTGCATAAAGGCATTCTACTGTTATATATAACTAATTAAAACAAATAAATTTTTTTTTAAAAAAAAGTATATTGAACCTTTTCACTCAATCCATTTTATCTCACTTATCTTTGAGGCCTTTCACATTTTACCTCTATGCAATACATTCTATAATCTTCTCACATTCTTTTCTGGTTTATTACTTCTCTTTTCATCTTATTTATCTGATGTTCAAGGCATCCTCTGAAAATTTTGACTTCGTTGTTATTTTTATGAAGACATTCTATTGTTTTTAGAATCTCCTGCTTTCCCTCTTTAAGTATCTGCCATATTTTTTTTTTTTTTTTAGTGGTCTATTTTGTGTTTCATTATTTTAAACATATAGTAGAGTCTTTCAGGTGACTCTTTTATCTGGAGTTCTTAGGGGGGGATGACTGATCTTTAATTTGGTGTCACTTGTGACTCTCGAACAGCTTCTCCTGCGTGTTTGTCACTTGAGATTGGAGGCTCCTTCTCTGCAGGGCTTCAGCTGTGGGACTTCTGTGTGCTCTGGGCTGAGTGTCAGTGTCTCCTGCAGTTTCTGGCTGTTTCTATGAGATTTCCTGCGGGTATCACTGTTAGCATACCAGTGTTTGAGTTCCTTCTCAACTTAGGAATTCTGGGCTGGTGTGGGTGATATCAATTTGAACCTTTTTGTAAGAGTTCTTGGTTTTGATTTTCATGATTTTTTTTTTTTCCTTTTTGATGAAACCCAGACCCAGAAACTCAAGTGCTCTTGTCTACCTGGGTACATATATAATTTCCCTCTTCCGGCCCTTACATGGGGTGGGGACTATTGGTCCTCCCAGCAGCCTGGCTTCCTGTGGGAACTTTCATTTCTCACTATGCCTTCTCCTGAGACCAAGACTTCAGTGTCTGTACCTTTCCAGGCATTGAAGACACTAGCTCCTGGGTCACCAAGATGGCTTCTCACCTCCTCTTGGCTATCTGGTTCCTAGAATCACTTCCGTTATCTTAGTTGCTTAGCAATGCACTCTAAGTTATGTTTGCTACAGTTTGCCAAGAAGTCTAGGTGCTGATGTGGGGTGAGGGGCCACCTCCTGAGCCCCCACACCCCAGCCAGGCTGGTTTTCCCACCCGCTCCTAGGACTCACCATGATCTTTCCCAAATGAAGTCTCCGCATTTACAAATTTCCCTCTGCCTGGAATGCTTTCCACAGCTACGCTTCATCCCCTCCTGATCTCAGCTGCGTGCCATCACCTCTCCGAGATGTTTCCTGACCCTGTTTCTCTGGAATGGCCCCAGCTTTCTTTATTCTCTACCATTCCCTCTTCACTTCCTTCACAGAATCGCGGGTACTCCATAATTGCTATGTTTATTTATTTGTGAGCTTGTTCACTGTAGGTTACACCCCCTCCAATGTCAGGCAGGACCCTTAGCTGGTGCTACAGTTATGATTGTGCCCCCACCCCCCAGCTCATGTTGTCCCCCTAACCCCCAAGACGGTATTTGGAACTAGGGTCTCTACGGAAGTCATTAAGGGGCTGGGGATGTAGCTCAGTGGTGGAGCATTTGCCTAGCGTATGTGAGTCCCTGGGTTTGATCACCAGCGTGAAAGAAAGAAAGAAAAGAGAGAGAGAGAGAGAGAGAGAGAGAGAGAGAGAGAGAGAGAGAATTGAGGATGTGAGGGTGAGCTCCAGATCTGAAAGGATTTGTGTAACAATAAGAGATGCCAGAGTATATTTCCTCTCTACCACGTGGGGGACATAGGAAGAAGCTAGCCAGGTGTGGTGGCGCACGCCTATAATCCCAGCACTTGGGAGGCCGAGGCAGGAGGATCACGAGTTCAAAGCCAGCCTCAGCCATGGCGAGGCACTTAGCAACTCAATGAGACCCTGTCTCTAATAAAATACAAAAAAGGGCTGGGGATGTGGCCCAGTGGTCGAGTGCCCCTGAGTTCAATCCCTGGTACCAAACAAACAAACAAACAAACAATAAACAAAACAAAACAAAAGAAGGTGGCTAACTACAAGCCAGGAAGAGTCCTCACCAGATCCTGACCTGCTGCCTCCCAGACCTTGAACTTCCAGCCTCCAGAACCGTGAGAGAATGAATGGTAGTTAAGCTGCCCAGGCTTTGGTTCTTGTTATAGCAGCTTGTCATGATTGGCATCTGGAACATCTCCCCAGAACTCTTGTGTTAAAGACAGTGTGGTAATGTGCAGAGGTTGCAACCATCTGCTCTTTTTTTTTTTTTTTTTTTTTTTTTGGTGCTGGGGATTGAACCCAGGGCCTTGTGCATGTGAGGCAAGCACTCTACCAACTGAGCTCTATCCCCAGCCCATAGCAACCTTCTGCTCTTGAGAGCTCTGACCACATCAGTGGATTAATCCACTTTGTGGATTAATCGTTTGGATGTTACTGGGTGGTAGCTGTAGGCAGGCAGGGTGTGGTTGGAGGAAGTCGGTCACTGGGGATGTGGCCTTGGACGATACCTGCCCCTGGCCCTCTTTCAATCTCTCTCTGCTCCCTGGCTGTCTCGAGCGGAGCAGCTGTCCTTTGTCATGCCCACCCACCGTAGTTTCTGCTTTGAAGCCAGGTGATCATGGACGGAGACCTCTGAAACTATGAGCCGAAACGCATCTTTCCTCTGCTAAGTTGTTCTCATCAGTATTTGGTCACAGTAACAAAAGACTGACTCACGCACAGCCCAAGCTGACCAATAACAGCCAGCATATCTTGCAACGTCTCTCTAACTTACAATAGTGCTAGAAATCCATGTGCCAGATGAGGGGCAGGTTGGAGCAAGTCTGAGGACTCTCAAGAGACTCTCTCTGCGCCCAGAACAGACCTGCGATGTGTTATTCTAGAGCTGGGAAGACACTCATGCCACAGCTCCGGGCCTCAATGCCTTCCTTGCTCCCCAGCGCAGACCCTAAAACTGAGACCACCCAGACCCCAGCTGCAGTAGAGCAACGTGAGGGTTTGCAGATGGGACTTTCAGTTAGGTTCCTGACCTCAGTAGGTTCTGTCTTGGGATTATTCTTACCTTGTGCAAAACCTGGCCTAAGAGCCACCTGGGGAGTCAGGACCTGCCTGGCTTTACCTGGAGTCAAAATAAACCTTCCCATTACTCTCCACAGAGGGGACAAATTGTGCTGGGAAGAAAGTGAAGAAATCAAAGTAGTACAGGGAACCCACGCAAAGCAGGAAATAATGTGATCTTTAAAAACAAATTAATTTTCCCATTTTGAAAGCAATATGATTGGGGCTGGAGATGTGGCTCAGTGGTGGGGCACTTGCCTGGTGTGCATGAGACCATGGTCCCAGCCCAGCACTGCTACAAAAACACACAAAACAAGAAAGAAAAAAAAAATACTACTCATAATTTTCAGAATTGGAGACCTACAACAAGACTCAATAATCACGTTAGTACACATTTTTTTTTTTTTTTTTTTTTTTTTTTTTTTGGTACCAGGGATTGAACTCAGAGGCATTCGACCACTGGGCCACATCCTCAGCCCTTTTTTGTACTTTTTTAGAGACAGGGTCTCACTGAATTGCTAAGTGCCTCGCCATGGCTGAGGCTGGCTTTGAACTCGCGATCCTCCTGCCTCAGCCTCCCAAGTGCTGGGATTACAGGTGTGCGCCACCATGCCCGGCTCCTAGTACACATTTGATTGTTAAACACACACACACACACACACACACACACACACACACACACACACTTTCTATTCGTTTGGCCATCATTTACTGAGCATTTGCTATAGCCATGATCTCAGTTTATCCAACTCTCTGCATTAGGTATGGCTATTCCCATTTCAAAATGAGACTGCCCAGGAGCAGAGAGGTCAAAAACTGGCTCAAGATCTCACGGGCAGGCTGTGGGCAAGGGAAGGCTGACCCTGGGTCTGTCCGATCTCATATCCCACTGAAACCTCGTCTTGCAACTCTGATGTGACATTTCTTTGACCCACCCCACTTTTCCTATGGGTCTATGATTGCATTTCACCTCAAGTCCCCTTCCCTCCCCTACTTCACCTCACGAGGTTTTATTTTTTGCCTACTGCTGGGTAGTCTTGATAAGAACTTCCTTACCAGCCGGAAGGTATCCGATCACAATGACCTTGCTCAACAAGGACAAAATGACCACTTTGGGGGACAGAATAGCCTGATCTTGTATAATTGAAGACCTGCATTGCTGATGACCCAGGAGAGCCTCTCCTAGGCAGAAAACCCTAGGGATGGCACCAGCTGCCCTAGGCAGGCGTCCCCAGGTGCATTTGTTCAAAATGGAGGAGCTAGAACCCACCCAAACATGCACTGGCAGGAGAGAGATCCCCAGTCGTGTCTCTGGTAACTCTCTGAAGCTGCCACGTTTACAAAGAATAGATACAAGCAGGCCTACGCAGTGTGTTGTTTGGACCCAGGCCTGTGCCCAGCAGAACCAGTGAGGCATGTGGTGAGCAGCTCTGAGTGGGACGTCTGTACAGCAACCTCTTTATGCACCCTTCTGCCCTGTGAGCTAGTTACGACTCCCGACTGCTCTTTGCCAAGGAGGAGACCAAGACTCCGAGCGGGCAAAGGCGATGGTTAATTTGATGCATCAACTTGAATGGGCCATACCGTGTCCAGATGTCTGGCCCTGTTGCCGCCTGAAGCGATGGCCGCTTGGAGTAACGGAGCCGCGGGAAGAAGTTCAGAGGCAAACTGGAGACAAACAGCTTTTTATTCTGATAACTTTTCTCTCTGGTTCTAACAACGACTAACACACGCCACACACACCACCAAAAATGGCGCTGACCCGATTAGCAATCTCGGCCAAGTCACTCAAGATCTCGGGCCAAGTCCCGCGAGATCCCGGGCCAAGTCCCGTGAGACTACGGAAGGCGACAATGCCCAAATCCTTATGGCCCATAGTCAACCGCAATTTAAGCCATCTCCCCAAACAGGGCTCCTGCATGGCCCAACGTTATTCAGGTTGTTTCTGGATGAGATCAACATGGAAATCAGCAGACAGGTAAAGCAGACCCCTCCCTTGTGTGGGTGGGCTCCATCCAACCAGTTAGTGTAACCCTACCCCAAGCAGGCGAGACGGCCTCCTGCCTGCAGGCCTTCAAACAAAGCCCTGGCCTTGTAGGTCTCCAGCCACCAGCCTTTAAACACCACCACCAACGGTGCCAGCCTGTCAAATGTTGGGGTTTGCCAACTTCGGCCCAGCTAGGGGGTGGAGAAAGGAGACCGTAGGACCTGGGGGGCGGGCCACAGTGTTAGCCCAGGGCCTCCAGCCCACGGCCTCTCCAGTGACACAAAACTACTGTCCAGACTCAAAGAGAACTTTAAGCCTCAAAACTTTCTGATCGGAATGGACACGTTCTTCTAAAAACTTACAGGGTTTTTGGTTTGGAGGCTGCATAAATCATACATTTTCCTTCTCAAACCACATTTCTTTTCTTTTTATCTTCTGCTATGGTTTTTATTTATTTTTTTACATTTCATATTATACTTATAGAGCACATTTTTACACATCTCTGAGTGTATACAAAGTATATTCATACCATTCGTGTCTTCATACGTGCACTTAGGGTAATGATACCCATCTCATTCTACCATCTTTTTTTTTTCTTCACCCTTTTGCCCCCTCCTTTTCCCTCCCTCCCATTGGCCATTCTAGTGTTCCTCTAATCCTCCTATGTTCCCCGTCCCAACCCCACTGTGAATCGGCCTCCTTATATCAGAGAAAACATTTGGCATTTGGCTTTTGGGGATTGGCTAACTTCACTTAGCATTATATTCTCTAAGTCCATCCATTTACCTGCGAATGCCATGATTTTATTCTCTCTTATTGCTGAGTAATCACTCTAACCGTCTCGGAGATCCAATACAAAGTGTCCTGTATCCCCTACGATCTCCATCAGAGGAAGAGCAGAAGGATCTACAATTCAAATCACCGGGGTCTGTTGTTATGACAACACCCAGCCCAGACCTGCCCTGAGCAATAGCGTGCAAAGTTCTGCGTTGGAAGCATTTGGGCAGCGTGTACTCAGGAAGAGGATTTATCTACACACTCTGCCTCCCGCGCCCCCACCACACACAACGATGAAGGGTTTCTCAGCTGCTTTAAAGCAAGGGCGCCTCCTGGATTCAAGAGAAGCTCTCCCAGCAGGGAAGCCAAGCCTTTGTCCTGTCTTTTACACTGATCCTACAGTGATGTGAGAAAATGTCAGGTCCAAAGAGCACAGTGCGACTCAATTTCTTCTTGAGGGGTTCACTGGGTGTCCTTCAAGTCAACTGTCTTTGTCCTCCTACCTGTGCATATGCCGGGGCCAGATGTGTCACTCCACTATTTCTTTTTGTCATTATCACTATTTATACTTTTGAGAATTTCCAATAGGTCATTTCCTTAACTGTTCTATTCCTTAGGAATAGAACCCCTTTCTCCTTTGTACAGACACCTAAACTGATTCTAGATTTTGTTTTCTTCTGAGAGTAAATAATGCTGCAGCTGAGCACCGGTGGCGCACGCCTGTCATCCCAGCACTTGGGAGGCTGAGGCAGGAGGATTGCGAGTTCAAAGCCAGCCTCAGCCGTGGCGAGGCACTGAGCAACGCAGTGAGACCCTGTCTCTAATCAAATACAAAAAAGGGCTGGGGATGGGGCCCCGTGGTCGAGTGCCCCTGAGTTCAATCCCCCGTAACAACAACAACAACAAATAATAATAATGCTGCCAGGAACACCTTCATGCATGCCACCCTGGACCCACGGATGAGAACTTCTCCTGGGGACACCACCTGAAAGAGAAGTGACGGCTCTTGGTGCGTGGACCGTTTTGATTTAACTGCTTGTATGTTGGATGTTCCTAATCTGAAAATCTGACATCCAGAATTCTCCAAAATCCTGAACTTTTTAAATGCCAATAGGATGCAACAGGTGGAAAATCCCACACCCGACCTCAGGTGACAGGGTGACGTCAAAATGCAGGTGCATAAAATATTTCAGATAAATTCACTTTAAGTGAAGTGCCTGAGGTGTATACAGAACATAGGTGAATTTTTAAACTTATCTTTGGGTCCCCATCTCCAAGGTATCTCTAAGATCATATATCTCTATCTATCCATCTATCTATCTATCTATCTATCAATCATCTATCTATTTCCTGACTGCCCCAAATTCCAAATTCAAAGCACTTCTGGCCTGAAGCATTCCAGATAAGTGACATTCCATCTGCACTGGCAGGTGGCTTGTCCCAGGATTCGTTCCAGCGTGAGCCCCTGACAGTGGCCAGTGTACCCTCACACCACTGTCAGATTTTCAACTTTTCTTGATGGATGTTGAGAAATATCAACGCTTTCTTGTCAGTTACAGCTCCCAGACTGCTTTCCACCATTGGGATAAAACATCTGAGATAAGCCACTTTCAAGGAGGAGAGATTGATTCTGGTTCATGGTTTCAGAGGTTTCTGGCTCTGCTCCGCCAGCCCCATGGCTTTGGGGCCTGTGGGGAGGCTGAACATCCTGGAGGGACGAAGCTGCCCACCTCACAGCAGCTGGGGAGCAGAGAGAGAGAGAGAGAGAGAGAGAGAGAGAGAGAGAGAGAGAGAGAGAGAGGCCAGGGCCTCCCACGAGCTCCAAGGGCAGGACTCAGCGCCTCACCCCCTGCAGCAGCGAGGCCCCATCTCTTCAAGATCTGCCACAACATAAGCCAGGGACAGCCTTCAGCCCATGGCCCTGGGGACCCTTCAGATCCAACCTTATCGAGACTGAATGGACTTGTGATAGATAGGCTTGGGGCGATGGACCGCCTCCCCCCTGGAAATTTCCATGAGAAGCAACCTGGTTTCATTTTCCCTGGGCAGGAGCCAATGGGCTTAAAGGTCACTCTGTTCCCTGGGCAGGAGCCAATAGTGTTAAAGGTCGCTCTGGCACACCCCCCACCAGAAATCCCTACTTACGTCCCTGCCTGCCCGGAGCTCAGACACAACAGCTCATCCCTGCTGAGAGGAGGCAGCCACTGCGACAGCTCCAGACTCACCGTCCCCAGCCTGACAACAGCTACCCCAGCCGACAGCTCCAGCCTCTAGCCTGACAGCAGCTGCCTTAGCCGACAGCTCCAGAGACCACAGGCAGCATGACCAGGCACCCACCTTCCGTTCAAAGCTCACACACTCCCTTCTCCCTGACTCCTCTCTCCCCATACTTCTTCTATCTCCAACCAGCCATAAAGGCTGGTGAATAAATCTCTTGGCTACACGGTTGTCTCCGGTGTGATTTTTGCCCTTTAACTCCCAATCTGTGATTTTTTTTTTTTTTTACTTTGTTCACAAAAGGCTTATTAAAATAAACCAAATGTCTGAGTTTCATTTGCTGATTTTTTTTTTTTTTTTTTTTTGCCTGGGAGAGGAAAAGTGTTTTCTGAAGAGCTTCTTCCTAGGAAGCTTGAAGCTTAAGAGACATTTCTGTCTAACTTATTCTATTATATTTTCTAAGGTACTTTTGGTTTCGGGAAAGCCGTGGGATTTTTTAGCATGGATTTTGGGTCCCACCATCTTTCTGAATTTTCTTTTTAGTTCTAAAATTGTATGAACAGTTCTCCTTGGGTTTTTAACATAGATGGTCAGAACCTCCGCAGATACTAAAGTGTGACTAACACGTGTTTGCCTTTTCCATTCTCAAACCTAGTTTTTCTTGTTTATTGTATTGACAAGAATTCAAACATAGCTCTGAATAATAGATGGGAAGCAGGCAACCTTGCCTCGTTTTGAATGTGACTAGTGATGCCACTCTATTTTACCATGGAGTGTCGAACTTATTTTCAGATCTTGACAGCTATTTTTGTGTTTCCGGTTTGGTAAGAGCTTCTCTATCTTCTTTTAAATCACGAGTTAGTATTGACGTTTACTGGACACTTGTTTCTGTATCTGCTGAATTAATCATATTGCCGTTTTTCCTTTGATCAGGGGATGTGTTGAGCTACCCCGGTTAGCTTTTAAAACTTCATCCTCTCCTTGCACATCCTGAGGCAAAGCTCATTAGTCACAATGTATTTATTTTAACACCCCGCTGGATTCAATTTGCTGATACCTTATTTAGGATTTTTTTTTTTTCCATCTGTGTTCAATAAGTGAGACTGACCTGTGATGATATGTATGTTCTTGTACTAGAAACTTCCTCAAATTGCTCTTTCCCTCTCTTGGGATCCTTCTGAATAATTTATATTAAAAAGTATTATCTGCTTATTTCAAGCTTTGGTAAAACTCAGCTTTGATGTCTTTGGGGCCTATGTCATCTTCTGTAACTGGAATTTTCTCTCCTTTCCTGACTTAAAAATTCCCCAGTTACCAGGTCCCCTTCAAATGCCATCACCTCTGTGACCTTGACTCCTCTTCCTCCCTCCCCATGTCACCTTCTTTGGAAATATCCGTTGTACTCTCTCTCCCAGGACAGCCGCACACTCATGTGTGTGGACCACACGTGTATCTGCACTTCACTGTTTGGGGATGCAATCCTGCCCCTCTCAAAGGCCTTTCTCTCTCTTGGTAGGGATTCAATATACATTTGTCTAATGACTGTGTATATAATATTAGTGCTGTGCTCATTACAACCCACATACACGTGCACGCACATGCGCGCGCGCACACACACACACAGAGCAGATAGGAATAGCATGAGAAAAAATAAAGTCTTTTATTTTTAACCAGTTTCCGATGCTAATTCTGAGGCTCCCGTCACATCTGGCAGGGCCTTGTTCTGGTGTAAGATATGTCATCACGGAGGCTCAGAGGGGCTGGGCCGTGCAGTGGGGCCAGGCCCAGGAGATGCAGCTGGGGCAACAACATTTATTGAGGATTAATGGGCCAGAGGAAGTTTCCACACTACATACTCAGCACAGAGGTTCATTACTCTGCACACGAGTCATTAGTGCATCTGTCGCAGTCAA
This sequence comes from Tamias sibiricus, assembly GCA_025594165.1. Taxonomy (NCBI): domain Eukaryota; kingdom Metazoa; phylum Chordata; class Mammalia; order Rodentia; family Sciuridae; genus Tamias; species Tamias sibiricus. The sequence continues at coordinate 11,502,370 of CM046658.1, read as the reverse complement.
TGGCGCAGCTCGGAGACAGTCACCTATGACTTCTGGGCCCGCCCCCAGCTCAGCCTAGGATGGAGGGAGGTGCTGGCTGGGAGTTGGGAGCTGGGTTCTGGTCCTAGCCTTTCTCCTGGGTCTGTGATCTTGGACTCTGCAGACGGCTGCACCATGACATTATGCACCTCCCAAGGAAGGTGAATTTTGATGGGTAGACTGGACAAGGCGAGAGCCAATTCTTTGTTGAGACCTGTGACCTTATGATTTGTGAGTGCTTGAAACATGAGGGGTCCTACACCCAAAGCCGGGCTTGACGAGCTCTAAGTTCACTGCCGGTGGGCTTCTCTTGGCCAAGTCATGTTCATGTTGATCTTGAAGCTGGGGCACTTCCTTCTTTGTGATTCTCTTAGGACAGTACTGCCTCAGCTGGTGTCAAAGAAAAATAAGAGAGTGAAGGGGCCCCTTAAGTACTTGTCCTTGTCACCAAGGAGGACAGCAGAAGTGGTTCAGGAAGTCCAGTAGCCAGCAGAACTTACCACAGACCTGGGTTGGGGACTGCTTCATATTTGGGTAGGAGTGTGGGTATCATCCTCTAATGGATGAAATGCCTGTGAAATCTCTCCTCCCCTTCACTCATCTCCACCTCCTCCCTCTTTTCATTACTATTTGCTGAGAGCTTGGCATACAAAAGCCACTCTGGGAGTCCCGTGGGGGATGATGAGACAGACATGACATGGTTACTGTCTCCAGGGAGCTCACAGACCAGATGGGGATGGGAAGGGTTCACCTTTGTAAAGGACCTTGGAGAAGCCCGAGGAGCAAGAGGTGACTGGCGAACAGTCTCTTGACACTTTCCTGAAGGAGAAGGCACTGGGCAGGGCAGCCTTGAAGCACAGGTAGGTCTCTGATCACAGAGCAGAGATCTGAAGTAGGAAAACCAGGTACAAGCAGGCGACCAAACCTTAGCAACATGAATGTCTCTAGTAGTTGTGCAGGAGTGAGGGCTTTGAGATAATCATGTGACTGACCCAATGTGCCCAGTGGGATGTGGGTGACTAAGGAGCCCATCTCAATGCCTGGGACTGATCCTAATGGATAGCCACTTGCTTGCTGTAGAGAGAGTCCCACATGTCTTTTTGCCCTAAAATTATCTTTACCCATGACCATGAAGGTGCTTAGATTTCCCATCATTAAGTTTTTCTTGGTAAAACACTATTTAAGACATGGATTTGGTAAGCAGAAAATCGGTCACATAGGAGGAATAACTTAATAACAAATCAATTGTTGTACAAAATCTTACGCAGGGTGGTGACTGCCTTGAGTGGCTCAAGGACACAGGGAGATTTCGGGCATCAGTGGTGGTGGTGGTGGTGGTGGCAGCCCCAAGACATTTGAGGAAATTAAATCCATGGGTAATCTGGAAGTCAAAGTATAATAATACCAAGTACCTGGACATGGGGAAGGGGAGGAGCAAACACAAAGAGGCCTTTCCCCTTCAGAGGGGTCACCCAGACTGTCTGGAGTTGTCCTGCATTGGGCTCATCACTATCCCATTGCTTCTACCCAGGGAAAAGGAATCATGTCCTCCATATACAAATGCCTATGTCTCAGAGAAGAAGGAAAAATAGTCATCTCAGAAAATTCTAAGGCAGTCTTGATTACATTTCCTATTTTTGGAGACATGAGCTCATCTCATCCCAAGACATGAGCTCAAAGTCTTTTATTTGGCAGTGGAAACAAAGCTACCTGTGGCTCCACCAACCTTCCTCCAGCCTGCTCTCACCAATTCTCAAGCTCTCTTTAGAAGAGATAATGGCAAACATTTCTACATCCCTTACTGTGTGCCAAGTACTTCTTTAAATGCTTTATGCGCATTAACCCTTTGGTTACTCATAATTGCATGATGTGATACTGTTATGCTCATTTTATAGACTAAGAAATGCGGCAGCTTGCCCCAAATCACAAACACTGCAAGTAGCAGGTCCAGGATTCTAATTTAGGAAAACTAGACCTACTCCATGCTTTTAAACACTAAATATAGGGAGATTCAAGATGGCAGATTAGAGGAAGGATCTATTTCTAGTTTCTCCATGGCTCAGGATTCAAGCATTGGGATATTGCTTCTCAGCAAGGTGGATGAAAGAGGGAAAACACTGAAATTAAATTTTGCACAGTCAGAGTTTCTGAGGGACTCAGAAATTTAGATGCATTGAGCAAAAAACAAAAAAAGAATCCATTGGAGGTACTGGGGCTATGGCTCAGTGGTAGAGCGCTCATCTCGCATGTGTGAGGCTCTGGGTTTGATCCACAGCACCACATAAATAAAATAAAGGTATTGTTTTTTTTTTTTTTTTTTTTAAAAGAATCCATTGGAGCAGAGTTGCAGCAGCAGCAGCACTTGTCCATGTCAGAGGGGGAGGGACAACACAGAGAGGAACAAAATAGATAGATGTGGCATGGAAAATCCTGTACATCAGAAAAGAAACCTGAACTTAGCTGATTAAGAAGTCCCACAGGGAACTGGTATCTGAAAAGCACTCTGTGTTTCTCACTTAACAAGGAGAAACCTGAGCAAGAGCCATCTTGAGGAGTCCATGCTGGAGCCTGCTGTTGTGATAGTCTGGGAGATCATAGCAAAATATTGTCACACTGTTCCAGCAGCACCTGCTCTATGGCCTAGGATGTACCTGGCAGAATATGAGTGAAGCAGGCATAGAGAAGATTGTTGTACCTGGGGGGCAATTCAAGTCAGAAATACAGGGATACTAAATTAAACATTAAAAAGAAATAAAATGTCAGGAACCGATAAACATCTCTCTATAATACATTGAATATAAATGGTCTCAACTCTCCAATTAAATGACAAAGGCTGACTGAATGGATGAAAAAACAGGATTCAACTGCATGTTACTTGTAAGAGACTCGCCTTATAGGCAAAGACAGCCACAGGCTGAAAGTGAAAGAATGGAAATTGATATACCATGCAAATGGAGCCCATAAAAAGTGGGAGTAGCTACTTTCATATCTGAAAAGGCACACTTTAAACCAAAATTAATCAGAAGAGATACAGAAGAACATTTCTTACCAGTAAAGGGAACAATCCAACAAGAAGATACAGATATATCAAATACTTATGCCTCAAATTTTGGTGCACCTAATCACATAAAACAGACACTACTTGAATTAAAAACTCAGTCCCCAGTAAAATAACACATGGTTATTTCAACATACCTCTATCACCAATAGATAGGTCATCCAGACATAAACTCAGGAAGGACTCTAAAAATTAAAAAAGAATTGTAAAGCAAATGAACTTAACAGATATCTATAGAAAAATTTCATTCAACAATTGCTGAATGCACTTTCTTCTCAGCTGCTCATGGAACCTTCTCCAAAACAAACCAAATTTTAGGTCACAAAGCAAATCTTTGCAAATACAAAAAAATCAATATAATTCCTTGCATCTTGTTTGATCATAATGGAATGAAATTAGGAATGAACATAAAAAGCCCTACAGAAACTCCACAAACACATGGAGATTGAACAATATATATTTTGTATGATGAATGAATGATAGAAGAAATCGGGGGAGAAATTTTAAAAATTCTTTGAATCACATGAGAACAGTGATACAATATACCAGAGACTCCGAGACACTATGAAGGTGGTTCTAAGAGGAAAGTTTATAGCTATGAGTGCCTATGTAAGAAAATCAGAAAGATTCCAAATAAACATCCTAATGATGCATCTCAAGGCCCTTGAAAAATAAGAACAAAGTAATTCCAAAATCAGTAGAAGGAAGGGAATAATTAAGAGCAGAGCTTAAATCAATGAAATTAAGAATAAAAAATACAAATTATCAATGAAATGAAGAGTTGGTTCTTTGAAACGACAAATAAGATCAATAATCCTTTATCCAAACCAACCAGAGAGAGAGAGAGAGAGAGAGAGAGAGAGAGAGAGGACCCATATTTAGAGATGAAGAAGGGAAACTTTCACAGACATCACAGAAATTCTGAGGATAATCAGAGAATCTTTGAAAACTTATACTTACCTATTAATTGAAAAACTTAAGACTAAATGAATACATTTGTAGACACACAGACTGCCAAAATTGAATCAAGAAGATAAAGAAAACATAAGTAGACAAATAATTAGCAAAGAGATAGAAGCAGTAATAAAAAGACTTCCAACAAAGAAAAGCCCAGGACCATATGGATTCTCAGCTGAATTCTATCAGAGCTTTAGAGAAAAACTAAGGACAATGCTCTTCAAATTATTCCATAAAATAGAAAGGGATGGAACATTTCCAAATTCATTCTATGAAGCCAGTATCCTTCATACCCAAACCAGATAAGGAGTCATCCAGGAAAGAGAACTACAGACCAATATCCATGATGAACTTAGAGCAAAAATACTTAATAAGATATTAGCAAATCATATTCAACAACATATTAAGAAGGTTATTAACCATGCTAAAGTTGGTTTTATTCCAGATATGAAAGGATGGTTTAACATGTGCAATTCAACAAATATAATTCACCACATAAGTAGAATTAAGGACAAAAATGACATTGCCATTTCAATGGAAGCAGAGAAAGCTTTCGAAAAAATTCAGTCGCCATTCATGATAAAAACTCTGAATAAACTAGGGATAGAAGGAACCTACCTCAACATATATAAAGGCTATATATGACAAACTCAAAGCCAACATCATAATGAATGGGGAAAAACTGAAAGTATCCCCTTTAAACTCCAGACCAAGGCAAAGATATCTACTTTCACCACCCCTATACATTATAGCACTAGAAACTCTAGTCAAAGCAATTAGGCAAGAAAAGGGAATGAAAGGGATTAAAATAGGAAGGGAAGAAGTCAAATTATCACTGTTTGCAGATAATATGATGCTACACTTACAAGGTCCTAAATGTTCTACCAGAAGACTGCTAAAACTAGTAAATAAATCCAACAAGGTAGCAGGTTACAAAATCAACATATAAAAATCAATATACACCAACAAAGAATCTTCTGAGAAAGAAATAGGAACATGTCTCATTTATAATAGTCTCAAAAAAAAAAAAAAAAAAAAGACTAGGAATAAAATCTAACCAAGGAGGTGAACGATCTCTACAATCTAAACTATAGAACATTGAAGAAAATGAAGAAGACACAAGAAGATGAAAAGACCTCCCAGGTTCATGGATGGCAGAATTATTATTGTTAAAATGTCCATAATACCAAGAGCAATATACAGATTCCATTCAATCCCCATGTAAATTCTTCACAGAATGAGAAAAGGTAGTAAAAACATTCATTTGGAAGTATAAAAGACCCAAAATAGCCAAATCAATTCTAAACCAGAAAAGCAATGCTGGAGGCATCACAATACCTGACTTCAAATTATACTACAGAGCCAGAGTAACACAAGCTGCATGGCAATCACACAGAAACAGACACAGAGACCCATGGTACAGAAGAGAAGACACAGGGACAAACCTACACATTTGTAGTCATCTGATCCTTGATGAAGGTGCCAAAAACATACCGTGGAGAAAAGACAGCCTTCTGGACAAATGGTGTTGGGAAAACTGTTGATTCATATACAGGAGAGTAGACTAGATCCTTTTCTCTCACCTTGCACAAAAGTCAACTCAAAATGGATCAAAGAAGACCTGGGAATTAGACCAGAAACTAAGCAACTCCTAGAAGAAAATAGAGGGTTAATGCTCCAACACACAGACACAGCAAGAACTCTCTCCATAAGACCCCCAAAGCTCAGGCAATGATGCCAAGAGTTAAATGGGTTGACATCCTATTGAAAACCTTCCGCACAGCCCTGTTGCTGTTGCGCGGCTGCCAGCTGCTGCCCCTGGACCCCCACCATGGAAAAAAAAAATAGAAGATCCCCCCACACCGGCTGTCTTGCTGGATTGTTGTCATTTCTTTCAGGTCATCTTTAACAGTGTGGAGAAGTTCTAGGTCCCTGGAGGGGACATCACATGCTATGATACCTTCACCGAGCATTTCATCCCCCATCGAAAGGACTGGATTGGTATCTTTAGAGTGGGATGCAAGACAACCCGTGAGTATCACACCTTCATGTGGGTTGCTCTGCCTGGTGACATAAACAACGGATCAGCCCGAAAGCAGGAAGTCCAATTCAAAGCTTATTACCTGCCTAAGGATGATGAGTGTTACCAGTTCTGCTATGCGGATCAGGATGGTGTGGTCCGGGGAGCAAGTATCCCTTTCCAGTTCCATCCAGAAAGTGAGGAGGAGATCCTGGTGGTTACTACTAAGGGAAAGGTGGAAGAGATTGAGCAGCACAACAAGGAGCTTTGCAAAGAAAACCAGAGCTGAAGGCCAGCGGTGCCAGCCTCCAGAAGCAGAACTCAGGCGTGCAGGCTGAGCTCCAAAGGAAGCAGGAGGAGCTGGAAACTCTAAATTGGAACAGAAAGTGAAAGAGCAGAAAGCCTGTTGGGAGACTGAGCTGCTTCAACTGAAAGAACAAAACCAGAAGGTGTCCTCAGCAAATGAGAAGATGGGAATCAGAGTGGATCAGCTTCAGGCCCAGTTGTCAACTCAAGAGAAGGAAATGGAGAAGCTTGTTCAGGGAGATCAAGATAAGGCAGAACAGTTGGAGCATCTGAAAAAGGAAAATGGCCAACTCTGTCTCAGTTTGACGGAGCAGAGGGAGCAGCAGAAGCAGCTCCAGCAGATAGCGGAGGGTATGAAGCAGAAAGAAACCACTGCAGCGAAGACACAACAGGACTTAATGGATGAGAATTTTGACCTGTCAAGAAGACTGAGTGAGAACAAGATGACATGTGATGTTCCGCAGAGAGAGAAAGAGAGACTGGAAAGAGAAAATGATTTCTTAAAGAAAGAGAACAACAGATTGCTGAGTTACCCGGGTCTGGATTTTGACCCTTTGCCGTGTCAAGTGCCTACTTCAGATCAAGGGGGTGCCGGACAAAATCCAGGTCTTGTCTATGGAAACCCATATTCTGGTATTCAAGAAAGTTCGGCCCCTAGCCTGCTCTCCATGAAGAAATGCTTTACCTGCCAATCAGACTTTGCCGATGAACTCTGTGATGGCACCTTGGAGCAACAGCAAATGCAGACCCTTTGTTTGAACTGTGCAATTTGTGACAGGATCTTCCCAGCAAGAGAGAAGCAGATCTTTGAAGACGGTGTGTTCTGCTACTCTCTTTAAGCTTCCGAGCTTTTCGGATCTATGCTGTACATAGTTTAGAGAACACATAGCTTCTACTATGAGTTATAGGAGTCAAGATCCTTCCTAACCTGAAATCATTAGGGATCTACATAACCCTGCTGCCTGTAAAAGTGGAGCCCTGTCCATTATCTACAGGGTGATGTTAAGAGCTTCTGCCTCCATTCTTGTGAGAGACCACCTAAGTCACATGGCTCTAGCTGTATCAGCCTCTCACCTATGGTGCCCATTCTTCCTTGGCACCTCAGTTCAAGGGTACCAGGATAGAGCTGACCTGCCTGAGTTGATACTAAGTGATGGTCTTCCAAGTTTTCCCATTGCCATTCAAGGTTAGGCCTTGAGTGTATTTGTACTCAGTGTTTAGTCCTAACTCTGAGGGCCTCTTTTTCCAACGGATTGCATTAAACTAGCCAAAAGGGCACGACAAGAATTCAGATGTCCAATTGAATACCAGAGATTTTTTGAACTTCCAAAAGAAACATTTTTGTTCCTGAAACATAGACAGGAAATACGACTTCAATCCCAGAAAGCCTTCTATCTATAATCTATAATCTTTAATCTTCCTATGCACATAACTTTTATGGTTGCCCTTTTTCCCTCTTTCTTTTAGGAACTGGGATTGAATGCAGGGATGCTCTATCACTGAGCTAAGCCCCCAGCCCTTTTTATTTTGAAACAGTGTCTTGCTGAGTGGCCCAGGCTGGCCTTGAATTTGGGATTCTCTTGCCTCAGTCTCCTGAGTCACTGGGATTAGAGGCGTGCGCCACCATACCTGCTTTATTATTGTCTTTCTTTAGCTAGGAGTTGTTAGAAACTGTAGGTTTACAACTTTCTGAACAGTTGAGTTTGAATATGGATGTCAAAATAATAAGACTACTATTGTTAATCTCCTTAGTACTAAAAATAAATTTCTTTAAGGGATTTAGGTAATTTAAAACAAAAAACAACAAAAAAAACAAAAACAAAAACAAAAAACCCTTCTGCACAGCAAAGGAAACAATTAAGACTGTGAAGACAGAACCCACAGAATGGGAGAAATCTTTGTTAACGTCTCTTCTGACAGATGATTAGTACACGGAATATATAAAGAACTCCAAAAACTTTAACACCAAAAAGTATATTTCCAAGTTATTAAAGGGGCAAATGCAGTAAGCAGACACTTCTCAAAAGAAGACACACAAAAGACCAACCAATATATAAAAAATAGTTGACAGCATTCACAACTAGGAAATGTAAATCAAAAGTACACTGAGATTTCATTTTGTTCCAGGTAGAGTGGCAGCCACCAAGAACACCAACAATAATAAATGCTGGAGGTGACGTAGAGAAAAAAGGACTACTTTTACACTGTTGGTGGATCTGTAAATTATTGCAACCATTATAGAAACCAGAAGGAGTTTTCTAAAAAGACTAGTCATGGAACCACCATATGACCCAGCTATCCCACTCCTCAGTGTTTGTTTGAAAGAATTAAAGTCCTCATACTACGCCGATACATGCATGCCCATGTTGATAGCAGCACAATTCACAATAGACAAACCACGGAAGCAGCCCAAGTGACCCTCAATGGGTGAATGCATGAAGAAAATGTGGTATATATGCACCATGGAGTTTGATGCAGCCGCCAAGAAAAATGAAATCGTGTCATTTGCAGGAAAATGGATAGAACTGGAGGGTATTATATTAAGTGAAATATGCCAAACCCAGAAAGTCAAAGATTGTGTGTACTCTCTCATATGCGGAAGCTAGAAAGGAAAAAGGAGAAGAAAGGGGTGTGTGTGTGTGGTGGGGGGGGGAGTCTCATGAAAATCAAAGGGACACCAGAGGAGTAGAGCAAAAGGACCAGGGGATGGGAGGAGAGGGAAAAAATGGAGAAATGTTGGGGAATGATATTGGCCAAATTATATTGTTATATTGTGTGCACGTATGAATATATAACAACAAATCCCACCATTTGTACATCTATAATACACTAATACAAAACGTGAAAAAAAACAACAAAAAAAAAAAACACTGGATCGAATTCCCTCTCTAGGAGGAAAGTGTCAATCACAATGACTGCACAGTAGCCATGCCTATCGGCCGGCTAGAGCTGCATTGCCAACGATCCCCACACTGGGCAGCATGAGCCCATAATCATCCATTGCATAACCCATGCATTTGCAGGGAGGCTCGGAGCCCGCTCACGAAGGCTGGGCTTAGTAGATGTTGGCTGGGTGCCTTCGTCCCTCTGTGGACAAGTGGCATCTTTGTCCTGGGCTAGAAAGGGAAGGCGCACCTGACTCGGGGAAGCCTGGCTCCAGATGTTTCCTATCCTCCCCCTGCAAAGCAGGAAGAGAGAGGAATGAATCGTGTAAAGCCTCTGGCATCCTCCTGACGGGCTCAGTTGTAAGAAGAGGATGTTTTCCTCTCTCTCTCTCTCTCTCTCTCCCTCTCTCTCTCTCTCTTCCATGTGAAGACCTGGTGAAGAGGCGCCACCTGCAAGTCAGGAAGAGGCCCTCACCAGGTCCCGGCCATGCCGGAGGCCTGACTTCCCACTTCCAACCTGTACAGCGTGAGAAGTCAGTTTCTGTTGCTGACGCCACCCACACCATGGTATTATTTAAAAAAAAATTTTTTTTTTTTTAGTTGTAGATGGACACAATACCTTTATTTTATTTTTTTGATTGTTATGTGGTGCCGGGGATTGAACCCAGTGCTTCATGCATGCTAGGCAAGAGCTCTACCACAGAGCCACGACCCCAGCCCCAGACCGTGGTATTTGGTTATAGCAGCCTGAGCTGAGGAGGTCAGGGGAAGGATGATCTCTTCACCCTCATGGGAGAAATGCTGAAGTCAGGTGATAATGCGGACACCACAGAACAGGTGACTCAGGGCCATTGCTTCCATTGGTCTACTTCAGTCTTGCAAAGTTACACTCCCTGTGGGCTCTAGAAAAGTGGAGAGGTGAAACCTTAAAATCCATAGTCGTGGAAATCACAGAAAGAGCCTGCAGGAACAGAGACAGAGACACAAACTTTCTGAAGCTCTTACTTTGTTTTTCAGATGCCAATCTTATTCTAAGTAAAAAAGACTCCTAGAGCAGAGAAAATGGAATCTGTCGAAAAAGATGGCTGATGTTAGTGAAAAAAGGCATTTAGGTGACAGCACTTCTTCAATCCTACTGCTATAAACAGATCCGGGCTGCGCAGCTTTAATTGAGTGGCATATTCCCCCGCATTTATCATAGATGTTTATGACCAACCCAAAGTTTTCTCCTGTACTTGTAATGATGTGTTGGAGGGGTAAGATAAGGATAACACTGGCCTGTTTCTCAATTTTAGATTATCTTTTAGAAACTCAATACACAGCCGCAGAAATCATCCCCAGTAATTTCAAGTTGGCAGAGCCAAGCTAATTATCTGCAATTTCATCTGTCAAAATAGTTTGGAAAATTTCTCACGTGCGAGGGGATTGAGTCTGATTGGGAGGGCCTTGCCAACGCTGTGGAATTTTCACAAGTTAGAAGAGGTGTTAGGCTTTGGCCTTGGGCAAAGGGCATCTCACCATCCTGCTTTGGAACCCCTATGCCTAGGCCACATGGTTATGGGCTGTGGCCGGCAGGGACTTGGCCTTGCCTTCTCTGAGCCACAGCTAGTGTGGGTAGAACAGCTGCATGCACTTTTGGATGAACTCCCCTGGAGGCAGGTAATTGTCTTTTCCAAACACCTACAAGTCCTACAAAGGTGCATGAGCTGTGGGGTTGTTATGGCTACCGCCCCCTGATTGGTCAGTGCCCACTTCTCTTTGGTGCCCCCTGCTGTTCAGGTTGAGCATCCTTTTTCTAATCGTGGGATAACTTTTGTGGCCCCTTTCAAGTCACTCTCTTTCCCTGGGAAGCTGATGTTTGTTTTTGGAACAAAGATGCTCTTGCCTTCTGACTTCCTATTGCTTTTGTCCACTGGGGCCAGGGGCAGGGAACTGGAAGATAGGGGGGGGGTGGGGGGGTGTGGAGTAAATTTGCCTCTGGCTGGCTCTGCAATAAGTGGGTAGCAGCTGCAGTCACAGGTCCCACCTTTATAAGTAGACTCTAAATTAAATGCACCTCAGTGATCCCACTTGACCGTACCATCTATTTCTTACCAGGACCTTGACTAGTCCACGAAGCTTAAGAAAAAGGAGTGGTGGTGCAGGAAAACTCAGTGGTACAGTTAATGCATCCGTAAAATGGCAACGAGCAGGAGCAACGCGAACAGAGATTTCCTTCTTGTTTCATTTGCAAAGTTACGTAGAAACATTAAACAGACCCATGTCTTGGCTTCTTCTCTCCCCTCTCGCTTCTCCCTTCCCTCTTGTGCCTCTCCTTTGGGACTCCATCTCTGCTTCCTGCTTTCCCTTCTTCCATTTTTCCTTTCTCCCCGCTCTCTCCATCTTTCAGTCCTCTCGGGCCTGGTCTGCACCAGGCCCTGTGCAAAAGGCAGAGAGACAGAGGTGATCTAGGCCTGCTCGGCCCTCGCAGAGCTCCCGGCCTAGGACCGAACGCACGGCCAGCATGCAAAGAGACTGGACCAGGCAGAGATTCCCGGGTCCCCGGACCCACACCACGCTCCTGTTCTGGCCTTTGCCAGCTGGTGATGTTGGGCGAATTAGTCAAACTTACCTGCCGCTGTCCCGGTCCCTATATCGCAGGAGCTCTCCGGCCTCCCTCGCAGAGCACTTCAGAGCCTTGCACAAGATAACGTGTGCAAAGCGCCCCGTGCAGCTCAGCCAGCAGTGAGCACAGATACACAGCCAGCTCCATCTTTTCTCTTTAGTGGACGGAAACAGTGACAGTGTCACTTAGTGTTAAGGAGTGTTAAGGTCTCAGGCAAGCTACTTACCGCTCGGTGTAAATAGAGCTACTATAAACAACTTTTACCAGAGAGGCTGCGGCGATTATATGTGATAATGCACGGACAGCTTCAGATTATCAAAATAATAAAAGTATCAACCGATGATCCGCCCTCATTACGCAACAGTGGCCTATATTTCAACAAGCTCCAGCTTTAGTCCCTGGGCAGGTGACTTCTCCTGCCCCTGCCCAGTTTCCCTCCTCATCTATTTATTTTGAAATGGTCTAACCGGTGGAAATCAGTTTGCCCAGTGAAATGGCGGGGTTGACAAGAGGGCCCCAGGGTCCTAGGCCATGGTCACTCCCCTGGACCTACGACTGCACATCTCCCCTTGACATCCCTACAGCGTCTCAGGATACTAAAGCAAACAGGAGACCAGCATCCGGGCGCCGATACGCGCACCAAGCTCACCCTTGAACTCTGGTCTGTGTGCAGGGAGGTCCTCACCGTAAGCTTTCTCCCAGCCTGCCCATCAGGTGCCAGGGGACATCAAGAAGCCAAGTGGCTGCTCACTTTAAGATAAATGCCAGTCAGGCCTGTCTGCTTTGATCATCAAATCCTCACAGCAAAGCCTTCGTTCTCCTGGTACCATTCAAATCAGTTTAAAGGGCTTCCCGGTTGCTTTTTAAATATTTTAAAAATCTCTCCTCCAGCCGGGCACGGTGGCACACACCTGTAATGCCAGCACTTGGGAGGCTGAGGCAGGAGGATCGCGAGTTCAAAGCCAGCCTCAGCCATGGCGAGGCACTTTGCAACTCAGTGAGACCCTGTCTCTAAATAAAATAGAAAAAAAGGGCTGGGATGTGGCCCAGTGGTTGAGCGTCCCTGAGTTCAATGCCTGGTACAAAAAAAAAAAAAAAAAAAAAAAAAAAAAGAGGCCATTGCCTAAATGTCACCATTCACAAACACTTATTCTTGCTACATGGGAATATTTGACATGATGACAGTCGTGCAGCAACATCACCATTTGGTGAGCTTCTCCTTTGGGCTATACTGATGTCACCTGAGGGTTCTCAAACTTATAAAACAGACCAATAAGAGGGGAGCCACAGAAGGGTTCTTTGGGCAAACAAGTTTGAGAAACTTGGGACTCTGACAAGTTCCGTGGCCTGCAGGTGAATTTTGGCCATTTGATTTCGCAATGACGTGTGTCTGCAAGAAAAGACCTCCAAGAAGCGTGGTCGGACCTTCAAAGTGAAGTAGTGTTTGAGTTTGCACAAATGAGCCAGAGGGAGACAGCCGTCCGAGGCTCCCTTCGCTTCCCTGAACTTGATCATAGGTGTATCGACCAGGGTGCGTGTGAAAATGAGATGGCTATCATTACCCTAAGTGCATGTATGAAGTCACGAATGGTGTGAATATACTTTGCATACAACCAGAGATTTGTAAAAAGGTGCTCTATATGTGTAATATGAAATGTAATGCATTCTGCTGTCATTTATAACATCTTAGAATAAAAAATAATTAAAAAAAAAGAGAGATCCCAGGAGCAGAAAGGAAGCCAAGGTGACCAAGACCCTCCCCACCCACCAGAGAACCCACGAGAAGATCTATGCCTCACTGTGTGCCCAGGAGCAGTGTCACCTGTACTTATTGTACCCGCCACGGAATCTCAAAATGAGATTCTGCCTCAGCTGGGCCAGACCAGTGGGCAGCTCTGGCAACGTCTGGGACTTTCTTTATTGCCACTGGGTAAGGACCTGGGTCACTGCTCACCATCCTGCAGTGTACTGGGGAGACTCCAAAGCAGGCACCAGTGGTGGCACCCAATGTTAATGGGCGAGATGGGGCATCCAGAAGGGCAGAGAGCCTGCCCGTCTTGTTGGGTGCTATGACTCCAGCACCCCGCATGGGGTATCACTGCACACTTGAAGGATGACCCACCAAATATGAACTGAGTCCAGCTAGACGAGATATGAGAGCCCGCGTTTGTCAGCAGCTTTCCATTGCTGTGACCAAATGCCTGACAGAATCAACTTAACAGAGGAGAGATTAACTCTGGCCCCTCGTTTTCAGAAGCAGCCGAGTCCATCGCTCTGGGCCTGAGGTGGGGCAGAATAACAGGGTGGAAGGGTGTGTGGTGGAGGGAAGAGGCTCAGGCGTGGCATCTAGGAAGCAGAGAGAGACGGAGGGAGGGAGGCAGGGGCTGGGGACAAAATGACCCCCAGTGTCCTACTTCCTCTGATGAGGCCCCGCTGCCTACTGTTTGTACGCCCTCTCAACAGCGCCATCAAACTGAATCTTTCAGTGGAGTGATGCACTGATGAGTCAGAGCCCTCGTGATCTGGTCACTTCTGACATCCCCACCTCTGACCTGTGCTGCACTGGTGGGGAGGGGAGCACTCACATCCAAACTACAGTAAAACACCGCCAGCACCTGCCACCAGCCACAGTCAGCTGCTGCTCAGCTGCTCCCTGGTGTGGCACCACGGCACAGCCTTGACAAAGACGATGCTACCTGAGGGATCTACTAGTGTCCACACCACCTACTTTCACCTCCTCCCTCCAAAACTTTTGGCGTGGATGTAATTTTTTCCTCTCGGTGATTTTGTTGTCTCCTCTGATGGCTCTGGGGACCAAGAGGTCTGAGTGAGGTTTGACGAAGGAAAACAGAGGTGTCCTTCCGCATCCACACCTTGGTTGCGCTCCCAGTGCTTTTTGTGACTTTGAAGGAAGCTGTTTAATCTATTTGTGCCACTGTAACAAAATGCTCCAGATCGGGCAGTTTATAGAGAACAGAGGACTGTTCTTCACAGTTCTGGAGGCTGGAAAGTCCAAGATCAAGGCTGCCAGTTTTGGCTGTCTGATGGGGTCCAGGCTCTGCTTCCAAGGTGGTGCCTTGGGATCTGTCTCCTCCAGGGAGGAGAACACTGAGTCCGCACACGGTGGAAGGCAGCCAGGCAAGTCGGCTGAACACTGCACAAAGTGCCTTTCACAAGCACCTTCAGCCCTCACACCCACAAAGGAGGAGCCCTGTTGGCCTGATCTCCTCTTAGAGGGTGCACCTCTCTGGTAGCATCTGGATTTCGTAGGGGACACATCCAGACCACAGCAGACCTTGCTGGTATCCGTGGCAGGCCCCAAGGACAGAGTCCGCAGCTACCACCCAACAATGATTTGGATCAAGTGGGAGCTTGAAGAAGAGAGGCAGAGAAGTGTGTGGACGTACAGCCACCCTCTGTCTACCAGTGACTGTCCAGGGAGACACAGAAGGGGCGTGAACGAGAGTAGCCAGAAACACCCTGGCCCCAGCACGCAGAGAATAACAAGGTGCATCAATCCCACCGCGAAGCCAGAGGCCCTGCATGAGCCCCTGGGTCCAGTTCTGTCAATGAGCATGTGCAAAGTTCACGGAGGCTGTTGGTGGAGCCGGAGGATTTCTGGGAACCCTTTCTCTCTAATTGACTTTCTGGCTCTGTTTTGAAGGTGGTGCCGATAGGATTCCCGACGGATCAGAGGTGGGTGAGATGAGGGAGGAGGCGGGCATGTGGGAGGGGCCCAGGAAACTTGGGAATCGGGGGAAGCCCAAAGTTTGAGCAGGAGGTGCCGAGAGTCTGGAGAGAGTCTGGCCGAAGATGGGCTGAGGCCACCAAGGACAGAGTGCCTTCGGCAAAGACCAGAGGACCTTTGGAGTCAGCTCCTGAGAAGGATCCCCCTACAGTGGCTGGGGAGCAGCAGAGGGTAGGAGGAGAGCAGGGGAGAGTGGCCGGGCCACTCCTTACCACTGCCAGCTCCCTGGAGTCCACGGTGCCATAGGCTCATGCCTGGGTGGGGTGATGCCCCCTAACTGGCCTCCTGCTCACCTTTCCTGCCCCATCAGTGCTCTCTGCGTCCGCCAGAGCGGCCCTGCGAGCACGCGAGTCAGACCCCGCCATGTCACTCAGAGTCAAGGCCAACATCTTGACAATGACCTGGCCCCTTTGCCACCCACTACGGCTTGAGTGTTTGACCTTTCCAAAACTTAGGATAAAATCTGGTTGCCATGGTGTCAGGAGGCGGGACCTTTGCGAGGCGATGGGGCCAGGAGGGTTCTACTCTTCTGGCTGGAACTGATGCTGTTACAAATACGTAGATTCAGCCCCTTAGTGCTTCTTTACCTTCCTGCCTTCTGCCACGTGATGAACCAGCAATAAGACCCTTGCCAGACATCAGCACCTGGACCTTGGACTTCCTGGTCTCCAGAACTGTCAGTCAATAAATTTCTGTTCATTATAAATTACCCAACCTCAGGCATTCTGTGATAGCAGTACAAGCAAACTCAAGACATCACCTCTCTAAATTAATCTCTGACACCACCACCTTGTGTCCACTGAATCCAGTAGCAGGAAGCTTGGGAGCATTTAGTTCCCTCCATGGCATCTCCCTTCCTGGGGAGGAGATTTTTGCTTAGAGTTTACACTTTGGATTGTACGGTACATTATACTTACATATATTATTTCCTGTCTTTCCTACTAGATAGACTCTTGCCTGTTTAACTCCTGCTTCATTTCCATAGCCAGATCAATGTTTAGCACACAGTAGGTGGTCAATCTGATTAGTAGAAATCAAAATCTGCTATCACTTCATTTTACTTACACGTAACAGATTCAGTTTTTTGCAGCTGGGAAAAAGATAAAATGTTAACATTGATATGTCACATTCTACAATAAGCCCATGTCTTTATTTGACTTTGGCCCATTTCCTATTCTTTTCAAGAGCAAAGCTTGTTTGGAGGGAACTTCTGATTAACTTGGATAGTAAGAGTTAAATAATTGAAGTTCATTCCCATCCCTGATGAATACTGTGGGATTCCACAGTTCTCGATAGCAGAGATTCCACAACCGTCTTGCTTATCAGTTTGTTTCGATACTGTGTCAGCGTCCCCCTGAGAACATGGGCACCCCTAGAGGGCCCCACTTCCACTGGTCCATTGCCACCTGCCCACTGGTGAGAACATCATTGGCATGTCACCGAGGCTATTGAATATTCATTAAATGAATAAATAAATACACGAAGAGATGAATTTAAAATACCTCCCCAACCCCAAAGTATCCTCTCAGTGAATGGCTCTCCACCAGGGCTGATTGGCAGCCCAGGGACATTCTGAGGGTGTCTGGAGACACTCTTGATGGTGCCATTTGGGGAGGGAGGTCACTAGGGATGCCATTGAAAATCCCGTCAGCACAGGACCGCCTCTGGCTACAAACAGTGACTGGCCTGCGACGTCCGTAGCCCGAGGCTGCGAAAAGTTGACCGTCACCAAGGGGGTGGGTCATCCCTGCGTGGCCAGGACCTGACCCTGGAGTTAGCGTCTGGCTCTTCTGTAGGAGCCCTGTTTGGGGAGATGGCTTAAATTGCGGTTGACTATGGGCCATAAGGATTTGGGCATTGTCGCCTTCCGTAGTCTCACGGGACTTGGCCTGGGATCTCGTGGGACTTGGCCGAGATTGCTGATCGGGTCAGTGCCATTTTGGTGGTGTGTGTGGCGCGTGTTAGTCGTTGTTAGAGCCAGAGAGAAAAGTTATCAGAATAAAAAGCTGTTTGTCTCCCGTTTGCCTCTGACCTTCTTCCCGCGGCTTCGTTGCTCCAAGCGGCCATCGCTTCAGGCGGCAACACTCTTCCCTCTAGGGAGGCCACTTGTGTGCCCTACACTGACAGCAGGTTTTTGAAAAACGGAGTTCTTCTGCCTGGGCAGGAAGCTCGCCAGTGACCCGCGGGTAAACTCCACACCGTGTCAGCCACCCGGGCAGCTCTGACCTCTGCCAGGGACCTGGCCCGTCGTGGAGAAAGGAGGAGGAGGAGGAACCGAGGTCTCTGAAAATTGAAGCCGGGGGAGGCTGGTTGCTCTGCCTGATGGAATCGTTATTTCTTACCTCTCCTGTCATGGTTGCCATGGAGAGAGACTTCTCTCTGCACTGATGGGGAACGGGCCTGGTTGCTTTTGTCATCAGTCTTTCCATGGATGCGGTGGCCCCTGGGACCTGTCCCTCTGATTCCTCCTAGGGGCGTCACACATGTCATCTCTGAAACAGACGCTTAAGGGATGGTCGACTGATGGGTAGGAAACCGATCCCTAGTGAGAAAGACCTTCCTGGTGGGCGCATTCCCGCCCCATGCTATTTTGGCATGTCTGCATTAGATGGAGCAGGCAGGCGACACTGCCACTCACACACTTGGACAAAATGCTCCTGTCCCCCTTGGCTCTCACTTAGAAGTCACAAGAAAAGAGGGAATGGCCGTGTTGCTCCTTTTCTTCAATGGTTGTGCAAGAAGATGTTTCTATTCCAACATTTAAAAAAAAAACATCACATACATGTCTGGTGGATAGGAAGACCTGATAGTAAACAAATCCCACGTGGTGCTCAGCGCCCAGCAAACTCGCTCGACACCCTGGGAAATCTGCTTTGCAAATGAAACGTGCATAGGGAAAACGGTTTCATTTAACATAAGGATCTTTGGATGGGTTCTGCTGCTTTGCTACAATGGTTCTTCCACCAGAGTCGAATGACTCATATGCTTGCCTTATTTATTGAGCACTTACTATGTGTTCCATTCGGGCCATCTCGTGTCACCGGAACACGAGGCTCAGAGTGGTAGTGTGATCTGCCCAAGGTTGTGCAGCTAGGATGTGTCAGTACTGAGCGAGGCTGACTCATGGCTTCAGATTTTACTTCTGATGATAAGATTGTGTTCTTTCTGGCTACAAGGCACGTGCAGGTCAATGCGCTCTTGATGATGATTAAGCTGCTAAAACTTCCCAAGACCAGACACCCGCTTGGCGTTCTCTCTCTCCCTGCGCACTCCTGTTTTCTGTCTGTTATCCGCATCAACCTTATCTCTGTGATGACTGATTCCCTAGAATCACTCCTGGCCAGGGTATCTGGGAGTATTTGCAAGGGGACCAAAGCCCATCTTGATGGTGAGCTTTACCTATCCACGGTCAGCGCCACACGTCATTTCCCAGGCCACCCTCGTGTAAGTAGGAGATGGGAAATGCAGCCTGGTTTGGCCCTAGCAGGTCTCAGCTCTCAGGGACTCGTTGCACGAGCTTCTTGTCACAACAAGTGTGTGATCCCAGTGTTTGAGATAGATACGTGGTTTGCATATAACAGAGCCCTGAACAAAAGCCACCTATTTTCTCTAGGGCCTGACTGAAGAAAGCCATCTGCTTTAGTGCTGGGGAGAAAGAGGGTGGACCAATATACAGAGAGATGCTGTTTGGCCTCCAATGTACCCAAGGTCTTATGGCCGATTGCTCTCAGTCTCCTACTTCTCCTGTTTTTTTTTTTTTTTTTTTTTTTTTTATGTTGGGGATGGAACCCAGGGCGTCATGCATGCCTAGTGCATGCTCTACCACTGAGTCACACCCTCAGCCCTTTCCTGAGTTTTGCATCTAAACTCCTGTGTTCTTGTCAAGTGCGTGTCATGCTCTTGTGACTAAGAAAAGACAGATCGAAAGTGCTGCTGAACCCATGACAACCTTCTCATTATTACCTATCTTCTCAGCTAAAGGACACTAAACTACAAATGCCTTCCTAGAGGTCTTGCACACTGAGGAGCCAGAGCACTGCCTTTTTGGAAAAGACTAGAAACTGCTAACGTGGGGCAGCAGTGGAGGCACCCCAGTCAGGCTGAGAGTCTATCCCGACCTCTGCTCAAAAGAGGCCGCTGTGTCTGAAGCCCTGTTCGTGTCGAGTCCGTGGGATTTAAATTCTTTGCACGCTGGCCGGACAGAGGTGACGAGATTGTTCCGCTGACCGGCCCCCTTTCTGCCAACCCACCCCTGGGACAGAGTCAGCCCACGTTTGCCTGGTTAGATGCGCAGTTGGCTTGAAGACCCTGCAGCCCAGGGAGCCGCTGCTCTGTGTGTCCTGGTGGGTGTAAGCTACTCTCCAGGGCCAGCCAGCAGTCCCCATCTGGGACTCTGAAGGAGGAGTCCAGCACTTAACGAGAAAGACCACAGTCCCAAGGTGCTGCCCACACGGGCTGCTTCATCTTTCTTTTCCTCTGAACTCTGATCAACTCCAGAGAATTTGCTAATGAGCTCAAAGAAGGTTCTAAGTGGGTTTTTGCTGGTGGAAATTGGGCTCGTTCGTTAGCATAACGGATGTACGCTGCAGCGCCTTCTCACTGGTGGAGTTAGCAGTGCTCAGGGGGAATACTTTGGTGGAGAAAATTTCCTGTAAATTCCTCAAATTTGCCTGAAGGCATTTGAAAAACTTATAGATATTGCCCCTCATCTCCCACAGGGAAGATGCTGGAGACTCAAGCCCCCAAATAATCCTGTGTTCAGCCAGTGATTGGAGGATTCTGGTCACCTGCTGCTCACTGGCAATGACCTCTACCCTGACCCTCAACCACCGTCATGTCCATGTAAGGGGAGGGCTCTGTGTAAGGTGTGGTCTAGCACACCTGCAAGGACAGGCAGCTAGGATTCTGTTGAGCTTATGCCGTCCGTTGTAGGGTCTGGTGTCTGCTTGCTAAGAAACGTCCGCGTGTGGCCCAGGGCTTGGTCTGAGATGAGCTCATGCTATCACCTGGAAGCACAGTTTCCGGAGAGTAGTTCTTCCTCAGCCCCTCCAAGTGCTGGTGGCTTCCAAAAAGAAAGCAACAGACAACACATGATCAAATTGGCTTATGTCAGTTTTTACCACAATCTGGCTGGTTCTTAAAAATGGGAGGAATTAGCCGGGCGCGGTGGCGCACGCCTGTAATCCCAGCACTTTGGGAGGCTGAGGCAGGAGGATCGCGAGTTCAAAGCCAGCCTCAGCAATGGTGAGGCACTTAGCAACTCAGTGAGACCCTGTCTCTAAATAAAATACAAAAAAAGGGCTGGGGATGTGGCCCAGTGGTCCAGTGCCCCTGAGTTCAATCCCCGGTACCACAAAAAAAAAAAAAAAAAAAAAAAAAAAGGGAGGAATTTTGCTGGGGGGCGGGGGGGACTCGCCTGTAATCCCAGTGGCTCGGGAGACTATGGTAGGAGGATCGTGAGTTCAAAACCAGCCTCAGCAACTTATTGAGGCCCTAAACAATTTAGCAAGACACTGTCTCAAAATTTAAAAAAAAATTTAAAAAGGGCTGTAGATATGACTCAGTGGTTAAGCATCCCTGGGTTTAATCTCTAGTACCAAAAAAAAAAAAAAAAGAGGAGGAATTTTTTCTTTTTCCACGTCTATGCCAGATGCATTAAGAACCTGGACAACCAAACTCCTAGCATGCTACCCCTTATTTGTCTTTGAAATGATCTTTAGTTTCCTATGATGCCCAAAGCCATCTTTTGGGGATCAGAGAGGGAAGACCACCCAAGACTCAGCTCCCAGGACTCTGGGACCGTGTGGGATGCACCTCTTTCCCTGGAGAAAGGAGGCAGACACCTGCTTGGGGCATAAGGCTGTCAGTGTTAATGCTGTATGCCTGTTGCCGCCTGAAGCGATGGCCGCTTGGAGCAACAACGCCATGGGAATAAGTTCAGAGGCGGACTGGAAACAAACAGGCTCTTTATTCTGCTGGTTTCTCTCTCCGGCTCCAACAACAACTCCAACACCATACACACTCCTACAACCACCAACACACCACAAAAAATGGCACCAACCTGATCCACAATCCCCCGGGCCAAGTCTCACGAGACCATGGAAGGTGGTAATGCTTATGGCTCACAGCTAACCGCAATCTTAGCTATCTCCTTAATTAGAGCTCCTGCATATGCCAACTTGACTGGGCCCTGGGCTGCCCAGGTGTCTCGTTAGACATTTTCTCAGAATGGGACCGTGAGGGCATTTCTGGACGAGGCCAGCACTTGAACAGCAGGACTGAGCAAAGCAGCCTGCCCTCCCCAGTGTGGCAGGGCCTCCTGCATTCTGTTGAGATGGAGGGAGACGGAATTCTCTCCCTCTGAAGGACCGTTGAGTGGAGACGTCCATCTTCTCTGAGCTAGGACTTAAACCCTCGACTCTCCTGGTCCTCCAGGCAGATGGTGGCCCTCTCAGTCTCCATGACCTTGCGCGCCAATTCTCTACCGCCAGTCTCTGTTTCCGCAGCTGATGTGCGTCTTCTGTGGGGAACCGTGACTAGTCCCGAGATGGTAAGTCTGTAAACAATTCCAGAGAGTGACCTCCCCCCCGGGAGTGCTCGTCCTCTGTCCTGCCTTCCATGGGCCATGCCCTCTCCCACTGCCCCCTGCTCCTCCTGCAGAGCCCGTAGCCCAGAGGTCCCCTCCTAGGGAGGCCTTCTGGAACTGCTCTGCCTCCCTAGGCCACACACACACACCAGAGGACATCTAGCCCCGGGTGTCAATGGTTCCGAGGTTGAGAAACCCTATCTGAGAATAATCACATTTACCCTGTCTCCACTAGCAATTTCCAAAGACTCAAAGTCCAAGAAAATAGACTTAACCCAAGTCATCATTCTTAGAAACTACAGAGACGTTTAAATTCTTTGCTGACCCCAGGTTGACGGTGCACCTGTCATTATTCAAGAGCACGGCAGCTACCAGGAGTCATGGAGATGGCCCGAGCTGACCCAACAAAACCCACAGTAGACACCTAACAATCTCAAACACAAATGTGTCATTTGCTTTTCCCACAAGAAGACGGCAGGAAAATTCCTCTTACTTGCATTTTCAGGCTGCTCAGATCTACCAAAATGAAAAATCGAAGCTAATATGGTCCATAAACGAGATGGCGATTATTCTCATTACTAAGTGATTTTTCTTTCCTTTTTTTTTTTTTTTTTTTTTTTTCTTTCAGAGGGATTCTCAGCCAGGTTGCTTTAAACAGTTGGCTCCTCTCGTGCATACAAAATCTAACTTGGTTTGCAAAAGCATTAATTTATGTGCACATTTCAGGCTCACTGCCACCGTGAGAGGCTCACCGCATCCTTCCTGAGCCGCGCGGCCCGCCTGGCCTCCTGGAAAGGATCCTCCTGCTTCTTGGTCTTCCCTTTGGAATGTGTTCTCTTTGGAGGGCCAGGTCCTTGTCTCTGGGATGTTTGGTTCTGCTTCCTAGCACCCTACCCATTTCAGAAGGACTATAAATATTTATTGACGCTGATGAGACAAACGAGACCAGAGAGGCGCTCTCTTGCCTCCCTGTCAAATGCTTCTTGGGACGTTTTTATCAGCCTCTGCAAACCAGGCACCAAGAAACTTGACTTTGCCTGTTCCAGGGACTTGGATGCTTCTGAGGGCCTGGTGACCACTCTCTCCAGTTCAGCTCTTGTTCATCTCCTGCCAAGCCTTCTCCAGGTGCGACCCGTTCCCCCCCCCATGTGATCTTCTGACCCCCCAGCTCAGCTGCAGCAGGTGGGCTTATCCCTGGTCCCTCAAAGATTGTTCTCTATAGCGTGAGACTTTTGCAAGATGGAATTCGGCGCGTAGTTAACGTGGCGACAACACAGTAAAGAATGCTGAGATCAGGGACGGTCTCATTTGCTTTCCAGGGGAGGTGGGGCAGAGCAAGGGCTCTCACAGAGAGGACCGCCTGGAAACCTCAGCCCTGCGTGGGACTTGCTTGCCGTGCAAGGCACCCAGCCCCACCCCTCGCCACACCCCCGGAGCAGACGTGCTGCGGTGGGCCAGCGACTGTGCTGCAATGTGCCTTCTAGATGATTCTCCCAGCTTGCACCTACGGCTTGAGAGCTGCTATGCCACAGGCGCAAGCTGTGTCCGGAGAGCTCAGTTCATTGCCCAAACCCTGGTTGGCAGCTGTTCCACGGACGTCAGTTACTTCCATGCCCCTCAAAGAAACTGCAGGAACACAAAACCCCTGGCAGTCCAATATTTTTCTGTCCAGTAGGTAGAGAGGAGAAATACATGGGACGGGTCCACGGCTCAGAGGGAAACGTGATCCTACCCATCCACACCTTGGTCAGGAGCAAGGCTTTCCCAACAGGCCCTGCTCAAGGTGGCCGGTCCTCTCCTGCCCTCACATGATAATTTGAATCTTGAATGTCCCCCAAGGCCCATGGGCTAAAGAGTGGTGCTACTGGGAGGTGGGGCCTCAGGAGAGGTCCTTAGGTTATTGGGGGCGTGCTCTTGAAAGACACTGTGGGATTCCAGCCCCTGCTTCCTTTTCTTTGTTTCTTGCCCCGAGGATGAACAGTTTTTGCTCTGCTATGTTGTGCTGCCTGGCTGTGGGCCCAAAGCAGTGGGACCAATCAATCATGATTGGAAAATCCAGAGCTGGGAGCTATGATAAACCTTTTATCTTTATAAATTAACTATCTCAGGTATTTTATCATAAGATAGAAAGCTGACTAGCACACCCTACGTCTCCTGGGCCACTCTCTTGGTCTTCCATGGCAAAAGGGCCACGCGGGGAGAAGAAAAGAGAACTGAGCCTAGACTGAGAGCTCTGAGTGCCCAGGAAGTGGGCGCTCAGACTGGTCACAATCTGAGCAGCCTTTGCACAGCGCCCAGGGCTCCCACGCAGTGCCAGGGCGTCTTGAAGGAAGGAAGGTCGGAGCCTCCCACTCCTGTCTCTCCTTCTTCATAGGCGGCTGCTCCCTTCACTCGCCACCCCACGAGCTCTCTCTCGTGTTTGCTCCAGTTCCTGGGAGTCGAAGCATGCTCTCTGCAGAAACGTCTGAACGGCCATCTAGTGCTAAAGTTGGTGGCTCTGTGTTTGTGAAGGATCTGAAGACACACACCTGACGGTAGGGGCAGAGAGGGAAGAGGGGCCTCGTGCACCTGTGGGAGGTGGGCACGCTCCCCAAACACGGAGATGCATGCTTTAGATACAACCCCCCCAGGTGGCGATGGAGCCGGCCCTTCCCGCACAGACTTCTTTACTACTTCCACGGCGACCCTGACCGCATGCCATCATGAAAACGCAAATCACCATGTGCTTGGTTGAATCAAGCAGAGCCTCGGATTCTCCCACAGATGCAGGAAGATGCTACCCTCACTGGCCCTTTGTCGCCACCTGAAGCGATTGCCGCTTGGAGCAACAACGCCGCGTGAATAATTTCAGAGGCGGACCGGAAACAAACAGGCTCTTTATTCTGCTAGCTTCTCTCCCCGGCTCCAACAACAACTCCCACATGCTATCCACACTCTGCCAACCACACAAAATGGCGCCGACCCGATCTGCAATGTCCCGGGCCAAGTCTCGTGAGATCATGGAAGGTGGTAATGCTTTATGGCTCCCAGCTAACCGCAATCATAGCTATCTCCTTAATTAGGGCTCCTACAGCCCTTGACTGGTACCAGGGCTGTTTAAGTTTATTTCCTATGAGTCTCAGCTCAGCTTTGCTTCTTTGTCAAAAGCCTTCCCTGGGAGATGCGCTCAGGCTGTTGAACAACCTGCCCCGAAAGGCAGTTCCTACTTGAGAACCCACCATGGCCTTGGGAGGGACCAGGCCAGCTCCCCGCTTTCTTCCTTCTCTCCCTCTTGCCTTCTGGGTGTTCTGCTGCCTTTCATCAGTCCGCACCCAGAGAAGCTGGCTATCGCATTATGAGGTTCTTTCTCTGAAGCTGGATAGATTCTGATATACAAGTGTGTCCCACCGGGGGAGCCCGTGTTTTAAACAATAGGCTCAGACACATCCTGTAAGGCAGATACGATCATGAAAGCCCTTGGATAGTGTTAAAGTTAATGACCCGGTGGAGAGCGAGGAAATCAAAGAACCAACAGTACCTTTTTGACATTTCAACCACTGAGACAGCAGGGGTGGCTTTGTCATTGCACACATAAAATAAAGAAGATTTCTTTATGTTCGGAGTGAGGAGCGCATGCATATCTTGCATCAAGATGGGGTCTCTGCCTGACTTTTCTGGGGCCGTGCTGTGGAAATGCATCTCAGTGCGAGATACCTCCGGCGGCAGCAGCTGCTGTGAGCTAATGAAAGTCAACGCTGTTCATCCGACCCCTGGGAGACCTGGAGCTCCGTGTGAGCCAGTGTTTGTCATGTGGACCAAAGGAAGGTGACCCAGGTGACACGGGACCAGAAATGGACCTGCCTGGCACAGGCACTGCTAAAACCAAAGCAAACCAAAACAAAGAACCAAACACAGTTGGTATTTTCCTACTTGGCCAACCCTTAATCCTTTTTTATGATGTAGCTCCAGCAGGTAAACCAGTTGTCACTTTAATAGGTTGCCAGTGACTCTATAAAAATCCAGGTGTTGGAAGAGCAGGGTCTTCTTCTTTGTTTGACTGCATAGCTATGGCCACGCAAAGGCACCCAGAGCCCAGAGCCTGAGCAAGGCCTGAGCCCGTGGCCTGGCACCCAGGGTGCCTCCTGAGTACTATCCCTGTACTGGTTCATTTGAATTGTCAACTTGATTAGATTAGGAGATGCCAAGGAAAACGAGGATTATGGGTGTGTCTAGGAATGATTGGCATGTGGGATAGCCAACTGAAATGAAGACCCTCCCTAAGTGTGGGTAGCACCGACCAATAGGATGATGGCTTGGATGGAATAAAAATTGGAAGAACAAACGGCTGGGGTTGTGGCTCAGTGGTAGAGCGCTGGCCTAGCACATGCGCGGCCCGGGTTCAATCCTCAGCACTACGTAACAAAGGCATTGTGTAGACTGAAACAAATAAATAAATATTAAAAAAAAATAAGAAAAGGAAACGTTGGAAGAACAAGGAAGCAGCAGCAGATGCAAGCTCGATTCTTCTTGAACAGGTTCTTGATTGCCGCTGTGATCATCTGAGGATATCGGACTCTTGCTTCTTCCCTCTTCCAAAGTGGACTCTGCCAGTGATTCCCCAGAAGCCTTGGGTCTCAGACTAGGGCAGCACCCTTGATCCCTCTTGCTCTGGGGCTTCAGCCTCTTGGACTGCGCAGCTGCTGGTTCTTCCCGCTCTCTAGCCTGCAGACGGCCGCTGTGGACTGTCCAGCTTCTGTTCATGTGAGCCAGCCCGATACGTCCCCCTGTCATAATTCTACGTCCTGTTGATTCTGTTCCTCTAGAGAACCCTGACTAATACAATCACCTGTGCAATTTAGCCAGGTCCCCACGGCCTAAGCTGAATTGTCATAAAAGCTGTTTTCTCCAGGTGTAAAAGGTGGTGAGCAGCGTGCGGTTGTTGGGTAAATTGTGAAAGGCAAGTTGGGGAACCCGAGACCTGCGGCTTCCTTGACATCACCTCAGGGAGCGGCCCGGGGATGCAGTGTTCAGAAGCACTCTGACAACTACACGTAAAGTCATCCCTTCTAGGCAAACAGCTGCTCTCTGCAGAATGGCGCTCAGAGATCAAGCCCAGCGTTCAGGGATGCATCCCAGAGGGGAGCAGAGTCAGGCTGGGGTCCCTGCTGCTTTCCCAACACAGCACTGTTTGTAAAGCCTCGCATGGTGACAGTGTGGCGGCTGAGCAGAGGCCACCTTTGTCTTGGCCCCGGCCTCCCTGCCTGGTGCTGCGCCCTCAGAGCACGTGCAGGTTGAGTGACGGTCTGTGCGGGGTGTCAGACCAAAGTTGTATGTCATTCCTACCTCTGTGGATAGCGAGCCACAAAGATCTTCATGGTGGACTTGGGGCGTGAACTCTAGCTTTGCAAATGAAGAGACCACAGTCAGGAGGGGAACAAGACCTGCACCCAGACTCCGAGCACTCACTACCCTGCTTCTCCTGTTCAGCTTCTCACACTTAGATGTGGTCTGGGTCGTTCTGAAAGATAGGGCAGGGTCAAGGTTCAGACCTAATCAAGCTTAACGGCCTCCAAGGAGTAGAGAAGGCAGCCCTTGGGGACTGTGTCCAACTGTAGTGGCACCCCCTCCTCCACAGAAAATCTTAACTCAGCTTCTCCAGAAATCTTCACCATGGCTGATTTTAGGACTGTCAGCAAAAGAGTCTCTACAGAGAGTTCAATGTAGATCAACTTCCTATTTTCCTGTTGCTCTATTACTTGGCCACTGGCCTGGAAGAAACCAGCACTCCAGGTGCTGGACGCCCCTTTACTTGTTTTTCACAAACATGTATCCAGTATAGTAGTTTGTAGAAGTGTGTCTGCAAATGCAAAGTGTGACAATAAAAAGACAAATCCTTTAACCAGGCCTCTGGCCTTGAGCTGGAGCTTCACAGAGGTGTCCACATTTCTAAGATAAGAGAAGTTACCAATTGGGCTCCATGGTAACAGCGGGCAGGGGGAGGAAAGAAAGGGGAGAAGAAGCTCTCCCCTGCTCAGGTGTTGTCCTTGAAGGGTTAACTTGCCCAGAACAGGGAAAGAAAAAGCTGCTTTTCTGTGAACTTCTGCAGACTGTGACCTTCTGAGCCCCTCCCCTCACATGCTGGGTATAGAGTTCTGAAACTACCTGAACTCGGGGTTCAGGGGATTGATTGATTACAGCAAAAGCTGTGCCCTCTGGACCTGGCTGCAGCCAAATCAAACTGTTTCCTGCTGTCTCCAGTGCCCTGCCTCGTCTGTCCCCACAATACAACATGCAGGGAATCCAGGCAGAGGTGGGCATGTGTGCTGAGGGGCAGGAATCTCCCTGGGACTCCCTGAGTAAGGTGAAGGTGCTGGACACCAATGCCTTTGTACTAAGATGGCACAGGGCTCAGCTTCGGATTGGTTGGCACTGGAGCCAAGACCATCAGGTGGGGAGTGACCCGGCCACTGACATTAACACAGCCCAGGCTTTCCAGCTCTGCTGCCCACGGAGAGGTGATGCGAGTGACCACCGGGCTGGAGCACTTCCAATGCAGCAATGATCCTTTCCCCACAAACCCACCAAGTTTCCTATAGAGAGGGCAATGACCAACCACTTAATTGTCCAGGAACTTGTCACCTCCTGCTCTGTCCCAGCAAGATTTAAATTGGAAACCCCAGATGGCCCGGAACCTCCAGCGAAATGTGGCGACATCTCATCGTTCATGCGCACATTCAGAGGGCTCCGCAAGAGTTATCTACAAAATACACCTCACTTAATTGCCAAACCACTTCCCGACTTTTATGAATACGTCGTCCACCAACTTTTCCACGGTAAAGGATTACGTTTAGATCTTCAGCTTTTAAATGGGAACAGCTGCGCTGGACCAGCAGCCAGCTTTAATGAACAGATGTGTATTTCTGGAGACATCGACTTCCCTTGTTATTATTATGTCACCAAATTTGGTTTATTTCCAAGCGATTTACATTTTAAGCTAAGACGCGTTTATGGACTAATAATAATAATAATAACGGTGGCCTCCAGGTAAGGATATTTATCTCAGCAAAAAGATCTGCTAAGCGGTGCAAAATTTCTAGCCGTTTTATTATTAGCAACACACCATAAGAGGAAGTTCACATTTGACAGCCTAAGTGCCGCACCGGCCCTTCCGCAGACCACCCCCATGACACGTTTTTCTTTTGAGTTGTTCTAGAAAAAAGTAGGGTTTTTTTTTGTTGTTGTTGTTGTTTGTTTGTTTGTTTTAACCCACACATTCTTTTTGTGTGTGTGTGTGTGTGGTACCGGGGATTGAACTCAGGGGCACTCGACCACTGGGCCACATCCCCAGCCCTTTTTTGTATTTTATTTAGAGACAGGGTCTCACTGAGTTGCTAAGTGCCTCGCCATTGCTGAGGCTGGCTTTGAACTTGCGATCCTCCTGCCTCAGCCTCCCAAAGTGCTGGGATGACAGGCGTGCGCCACCGCGCCCGGCCCCACACATTCTTAACAGAGGCAGTTTCATTCCTCAGGGATGTGTTTGGCAATGTTGCGATAGTTCCCATAGTTTTGCTGATGGCATCTAATGACTAGGGGGCACGGGACACGGCTGAATGTCCTACACTGGACGGTCCCCGCAGCGAGGAGCTATCCCACCTCTCACGACAAGAGCATCAAAGCTACAAAACCTGGCTGGCACCAGTTGAGTTATGTTCCCTAAGAGAGATGTGGACACCTTGACACCGAACCTCAAAATATGACCTCATTTGGAAGAAGACTATACAATATGTTGCATTATGATTATTTGTATGCACCCTATTGCAATATGTTGTCCATTCTATTTGCAACATCGTGCGGTATATTGCGGGTTTAATGGGTTAAGATGAGGTCATGCTGGGATAGGGTTGGCTTGAATCCAGGGGGACGGGTGCCCCTTGTCAGAAGACGGAGGACCACGTGAAGACAAAAGCCCAGGACGAGGGCAGGTGGAGAGGGAGACAGAGACGGCAGTGACGCTGCCACAGCCAGCAGCCACCAGAGGCTGGGAGCATCCCAGAAGGATTCCTCCCTGTGATTCAGGGGGACCAGGGCCCTGCCCACCATGGGACCTTGGATTTTTGGCCCTCAGACGGTGCAAGGATGAGTTCCTGCTGCCTCAAGCCACCCGGTTTGCAGTGGTTGGTTATAGCAGACCTGGGAGACTAATTTACTTCCTTTAAACCAAACTTTCCTCTTAGAATGAAAACAGTCATATTTTACTAGGAAAACACACAGTTCCCTCTTTATGGCTCCCTTCCTCATTCATTATGATGCTAAATAGCTCTGCCAGGCAGGCACCACTATTCCCACTTTAGAAATGAATAATAACAATAGTTAACATTTGTCCAGAGCTTTCTCCTGCCGGCCCCCCACCATTCTCCTTTGATGGCGGCAGGGGCTGCAGGAGGTGGCTGTTGTGATCACAGGGGAGGAATCTGAGGCACGGATTGGGCAAGCGCATGTCCCCTGGTCCACAGGTGGCCAGGGAGGATGTCTTGAGCCCAGTGAGCGCCAGCTCTGAGCGTCAGATGCCAAAGGACCCACCAGCTTGTGCCACCAGTGACCGCTGTTGGCAGGACCTTATCCAACCAGCGTTCATGCCCCTGCCCAGCACACATGTCCAATGAAGAGACCTTAGCACTCGCCACGCCCGAGCCACATCCTACCAGAAACAAGTATTAGGAGGGGAAAAAAAAAAAAAAAAAAAAAAAAAAAACTATGGCAGACTTGATTCCTTTTTTTTTTTTTTTTTTTTTTTTTTGGTACCGGGGATTGAACTCAGCGGCACTCGACCACTGGGTCACATCCCCAGCCCTTTTTTGTATTTAATTATTAGAGACAGGGTCTCACTGAGTTGCTAAGTGCCTCGCCACGGCTGAGGCTGGCTTTGAACTCGTGATCCTCCTGCCTCAGCCTCCCAAGTGCTGGGATTACAGGCGTGCGCCACCGCGCCCGGCTTCCTCTCTTTGATATTAAAAAAAAAAAGTCACTAGTAACTATCCCGATAGGACACGCATTCACAAAAACACATCCGCAGCCCCTGCTTGTTGGGTTTAATTCAGTGGCTTCCCAAATTATTTGACCATAAAACTCTTTTTATAGGACACTATTAATATTTAAAGTAGGGACAGCCAAGTCTTTCCGTGAAGCTCCGGGAAATGCTAGACTTAGCAGGCCACAGGTGATCTCGGCCCCCAGTTCTTTGTTTCTATTTTTGCAATTCTTTGAAACCATAGAAACCTCCGCTAGCTTGAGGATCATGAAGCAGAACTGCTGGCCCTTGGGAGGGATGGAGCTGGGAGGCACAGGTGGCAGGGGACCTCCGGGGTGCTACGCTTCAGTGAGACAGTGCTGAGGAGGAGCCCGGGTCGGCAACCCAGGTGCCAAGTCCAAGGCACTGTTCACGGCTCCAGAGCCTCTCCACGCGACACAGGGGCGATGGAAAGGGCTGAGCGGGGCCGGGCTGGGTTGGGCTCCCTGGATGAGAGGGAAAGGGAGCCACACTCCCAAGAGTGGGGGAACGGGTGGGAGCCCAGCAGTGCCCCCTCAGCCCCTTAGAGCACCCTCTGTAAGGGGCCGTGTCAATGCGGAAGCTGCATCTTGGCCTCGGGTGGTGGTTTTCTCTGCCAGGCTAAGGTGGGCATGTGCCAGGAGTTGTTTACAGAGATTTCAGCTACTGGAGTCCCTAACTGCCAACCTTAGCAAGATAATGAGGATTTTTATGGGCATCGAATTGGATTCCCTTAAAAAATACAGCCTTGGCTTCCTGATGTGAAACGCTGGGGCCTCCTGGAGCCAGGACGTCAGATCTTGGAGATCTCAGTGTAGCCGTAGCTGCCTCCGTGGAGGGGGCGGGAGGTGGGTCTCCTGCGGGGCTGCAGGTGGGCCTGGGTTCTGCGGCTGCTTCCCCCTGGCTCTGCATGGGGGCCTCTGGGAGGCAGAGGGCCTCTACCTGCCTCAGTTTCTGTAGCTGAAAAGGCTCTCCAAAGGACGGAACAAAGACACAGCCATGCACACACACACACACACACACACACGTGTTCACACACTCAGCAGATGATGTCTGGCAGGGTGGGAAAAGGCAGAGCATATAGACTTTGGAATCAAATAAGTCTGGGGTTGGAACTAGATTTGCTGTTTTTTGGCTATGGGAACATGGACAAATGATTTAGTCTCTTAGAAGCTTAAGTTCCCTCATTTATAAAAAACGGGGATAATCTTTTCTTTTCTTTTTTTTTTTTTTTTTGGTACTGGGGTTTGAACTCAGGGGCACTCGACCACTGGGCCACATCCCCAGCCTGTTTTTTTTTTTTTTTTGGTATTTTATTAGAGACAGGGTCTCACTGAATTGCTAAGTGCCTCACCATTGCTGAGGCTGGCTTTGAACTCACGATCCTCCTGCCTCAGCCTCCCAAGTGCTGGGATTAGAGGCATGTGCCACGGCGCCCGGCTGGGGATAGTCATTTATTTTTTATTTATAGTAGTATGTATTACAGTTCATACTATACATATATAGCATCTTTTTACATAAAACAGTTTGTATACAAAGTATATTCGCAGCATTCAAGTCTTCAATCATGCATTTAGAATAATGATATCCATCTTATTCAACCACTTTTTTCCCCCTTCCCCCCTTGCTCCCTCCCTCCCCCTCCCTTCCCTTTGATCTCACGTGGAGTTCTAAAAAAGTGGCTGTACAGAAATAGAGAGCAGAAGGGTGGTTAGTGGACACTGGGGAGGGCAGAGGGGAGGGCAAGGGAAGACAGGAGAGGTTGGTCCTGACCACAAAGCTACAGGGAGACAGGAGAAATCACGGCTGGTGCTCTATTGCATATGATGATGATTTTAGTTAATAATAATGTATGTTCCAAAATAGATATGAAAAGTTTTTGAAGGTCCTCCCCCAAAGGAACGATGTGATCCTTACATGATGTAAACATGTATCAAATCATCATGCTTGGATTAGATTTTCTGTCACTGTGACCAATACCTGGCAAAACAGCTTGAAGGAGGTGAGCTTTATTTTGGCTCATGATTTGAGAGTTTCAGTTCCTGGCTGGTCAGCTGGCTCTGGGAGGAAGTGCCGTGGCACCAGGACTTCCGGCAGAGGACAGCTGATCAGCTCACAGCAGCCAGGAAGCAGAATGAGAGAAGGAAGAAGGGGCCGGGAGTCCCCAGAGAGAGAATCCCCAAAGGCACACTGCAGTGACCCACTTTCTCCAACTAGACCCCGCCTCCTAGAGGTCACAGCCCATCACAATTGTCGGTTCAAATTATTGATCCATCGACAAACTGATCCACTGGTGAACTCAGAGCGCTCATGAGCTCCCCACTTCCCAAATCCCCACCTCTGAACCTTTCTGCACGGGGACCACGCCCTCAATACATGAGACTTTGGGGAACGTTCCAGATCTAAATATAAACCAGAGCAATACCGTGCCCCACAAATAGGGGTGATTATTATGTGTCAATTAGAAGTATCCTGACCTTAACCAGCTGGTGGGGGGACTGGACGAGGCCATCGTGCACAATGACCGGAGGGTGGTGGATTCAGAGCCTCCCGGGCGTCTGGCCACCCTGGCTGGGGCAGAGCCACTGTTGGAAGGTCCCACGGTTCTGTCCCCTAGTCACCGTCTTGGTGATCCCCACCCTTGAGTGTGGACCCACAGTTGCTCCTAACAGCGTATGGCAACGGTGATGGAGTGTCACCTCCATGGTCACGTCACCAAGATCGCAGCGCCTGTCCTGCCAAAGCTCTCTGTTGTTGGATTGGAAAAAGTGAGCTGTCACCTGGTGAGCTGCTGACCAGGAGGGCCATGCGGCCATCCTCAGGGTCTCAGGCCAATCATCCCTCCCTCCAGCACACCTCCTTCACTCACCCCATCAGCTGCGTGCGTGGTGCTGGGTCTTGCTCAAAGCAGCTGTCACTACTTCACTTTGCATTTACTTGTGTGGTTATTATATTTTAAGGTACAAATTGCATACAGCAGGGGCATAGATCTTAAGTGGACAGACTGATCTCTTTTGACAAGAGATCGGTTTTGACAAATGCATACACACATCACCCGCAGAAAGTCCCTTCTTGCTCCTACCCAATCAGGATCTCCCTTAGCCAAAGCAATCCTTGTTTTGATTCTTAACACTCTAGATGAATTGTGTTGGTTCTGAAACTCCACACAAGTGCTGTTTGTGTCTGAGAATCATCCACGTTACATGTATCATCAGTAGCTTATTACTCTCCCTTTTCTTCCTTTTCCAGTGGGCATAGTATTCCATTGTATCACTGTACCAGGTTTATACATCAGTCCTCCTGCTAGGGGGCATCTGTATTGTTAAATATCTTGGGCTGTTATGAATCAAGCTGCTATGAGCGTTCTTGTACAATAATTCTCCATATGTGCATTTTCATTTCTTTTGGGAAAATACCTAGGAATTATTGGATCGTGGATATATATTTAATGTTATAAAAAATAGTCTGTTTTTAGAATTGATGCCATTATTTTATGCTCCCTCTAACAATCTATGAGTGTTCTGGTTCCAGATCTTTACCCACATATCATTGTCGGTCTTTCTACCTTTGGTTACTCTGAAATTAACCAAGACGAAAGGTGTAGTAGTGTTTTGTTTTGGTCTTAGTTTGCAGTTTTCTTGGTGACTACTGATGTTGAGCATACTATCATTCTAATTGATCATTTGCATATCTTATTTTGTAAATTTTTTATGGCTATTCACGTATCATGTTCATTGTTATTGGGTTGTTTTCTTTATATTGCTGAATTGTAGACGTTCCTTACGTTTTTTTTTTGGATATAATCCTGTGTTGGATGTAGGTATTGTGAATATTTTCTTTTGGTTCATGGTTTGTCTTTTCATTTTTTGAGTGGTGTCATTTGATGAGCAAAAGATTCCAATTTTAATCCCAATTTATCAATTTTTTTCATGCCTTCTGTGTACTAAGACATCATAGCCTAATCTGAGATTTTAAAGATGTTTCTCTGTTTTCTTCTACATGTTCTATAGTTCATAGCTTTTATGTTTGGTCTATCATTCATCTCGAATGACTTTTTGTATATGGTATGAGGTAGGGATTACGGTTTAAGTATGTGGCTCAATGGTGGGGTTTGTTGAACCCTAATCCATTTCACATTGAGTTGCTTTGGCGATCTTCTCAATCTGACACATGGGTATATATTTCTGGATTCTCTAGTCTTTCTACAATGCCACGCTATTGTGATTACTGGAACTTTATAGTAGGTTTTTAGGTTAGAGAGGACAAATCTTCCAACCTGATTTCATTAGATGCTGTTTTAGCAGTTGTATGTAATTTGCATTTCCAAGTACACTTTCAAATCAGCTTATTTATTTCCTGAAAAACAGACAGCTCAGGTTTTTATTTTTAAGGTAGAATTTATACATCACCTTAAGGAGAAGTGATACCAAAATGATACTGAGCTTCCTGTCCAAACCAAACATGGCATGCCTTTATTCTTATCTAATTCTTTAATTTCTGCCATCAGTATTTCATAGTTTTTAATTTAAAGATCTTGACTTCTTTTAAAAATGTATCCCTAACTACCTTCTGTTTTTTTTGTATGCTGCTTCACATGATATTTTCATTTTGCTTTCCACTCATTCATTGCTCATATGTAGAAACACAAGTTTTAAATACTGACTTTCTAGCATGTAACATGGACAAATTCACTTACTCGGTATACAGTAGAGGTTTTGGGAGATGCCTTCGAGTGTTCTACATATAAAACCAGCCAACTGCAGTGACAGTTTTACTTCCTTTCTTTCAATTGTTATGGTTTATTTTAGTTTCCTGCCTTATTGCATAGGCTAGGACTTGGGGTGATGATGCAAACAGACTCCCCTGTGGTATGGTTTGGATGTGAGGTGTCCCCCAAAAGCTCAAATGTGAGATGATGCAAGAAGGTTCAGAGTACAAATGACTGGGTTATGAGAGCCTTAACACAATCAGTGGATTAATTCCCTGATGGGATTAACTGAGTGGTCACTGAAGGCAGGGAGTGTGTGGCTGCAGGAGGTGGGCCTTGGGGACCTAGCTTTGGGGTATAAATTTTGTGTCTGGAGAGTGGAGTCTCTCTCTGCTCCTGATCATCATGCGAGCTGCTTCCCTCCACCACACTCTTTTGCCATGATGTCCTGCATCACCAAAGAATGGAGCTATCAGTCTACGTATTGCGACTTCTAAACCATGAGCCCCCCAAATAAACTTTTCCTCCTCTAAAATTGTTCTTGCCAGGTCTTTTAGTCATAGCAGCAAAAAAAAAAAAAAAGCTGGCTAGGACACCTTAACTTGCCTTGCCTCCCACTGTGGTGGGAAGTGCCCACGGCTTCAACAACAAACAGGCTGTTCACTTCTAGGTTTTCATAGAAACTCTACAACAGATTGAGAAAATGTCCTTCTCTTGCTTCTATTTTGTGAAAAAAAAAATTATCATGAGTGGGTTTTAATTTGCATCCAAGATGTTTTCTCCATCTAATAAAATATTTATATTTTTCCATTAATCTACTTCACTAAGTGATTTTCATGTGTTAAATAAACCTTGCCTACTAGCAATACACCCCAAGCAGCCACAATGTGTTACCTTCTTAATATCCTGGGACGGCGTTTTTCTCAGCATGTAGTGTTCTGGTCTGGTTGTAAGGGTTCACTTGTTTGGCTGCTTATTTGATTAAAATGTGTTCGCAGCATCCCAAGGTCTGGAATCACATCTGTGTGGCTCAGTTTCCTTCGTCCCGTGTGATTAAGAATGTATTAATAGGTTGCTGAATGAATTACCAAATGGACAAGCAGATGCATATATTATTTCTGGTCATAATTTGTGAAAAATA
Source organism: Tamias sibiricus (assembly GCA_025594165.1). Lineage (NCBI taxonomy): Eukaryota > Metazoa > Chordata > Mammalia > Rodentia > Sciuridae > Tamias > Tamias sibiricus. Next base: position 11,465,313 of record CM046658.1, on the reverse strand, counting down.
CTTTATGAGATCTGACGCAGAAAGGGAACCCAAGAATGGGTTTATTAGTAGAAGAATTACGTTGGTCCTTTTTACAGGACTCAGAGCATGAGGTGAAGTAACTGATTTTATTTCAGTTAAATGACCTCAGAAGCAGGTGGCCCTGCTTAGGTAGACAAAGGCAAGACTGTTTTGATCTTTACCTCAGGGTCCTTTTAATGATAATTTGGTCCTCTGGAGCCACCAAAAATTTAGGACCTTAATATTTACTCTACAAATGTTCAAGACTCTCTGTTCCCACAGAGGAAAAAATGTGACTGATTTGGTTCTGTGCTAATTGTACATAACCAGGTACATCGATGAACACATAAAGATCCCATTCACAGCCTGGACTGTTACAGGCATGATGCTTAGGACACTCACGACTTTCAAGGGTGTTTAAAAATGTTTGAGACCTGACAAAACGTGGCAGCTTTGACATAAAGAGATATTGCATTTTCTTTCACTCATTAGCCAATTGAGCAGTCAGAATTTTTAAGACACCTGAAAATCATGGATACCTTTAGTTTCTTTCCCCACTTTGGAAGAATTCCTGTGTGTATGTGATTCCTTGAAAGATCAGAATCCGTTTTAAACCAAATGAGTTCCTAGCAACTAATTTCAATGCTTCAACAGTGATGCAAATTCTTACAGAATGCTACAGACCCCCAAGTGTGTTCCACAGGGGTCTGGCTGCTGGAGGGTGCTGAGGTGGTGCGGCCAGACTCAGAGGTCTGACTGCTTACCTTAGGCCAGCACAGGGAGGTCTTCGATGGCTTGTCCTTCACTTGGGGACTGGCCTGTCTCTTCTCTAAGCCTATTTCCCTCTGGAGGTGATAGTCCTGCCCTCAGATTAGGTCTTTGTTTCTGATTACTATTTTACAAGTAAACTATTGTACATTTCCAAAGGGAGAAGGGAACTTTCCAACCCTTCTAGTGCCTTTTGGCTGCTGGTGAAAAGATAAGAGTTGGGATTTTCATGCCAGGGGGATCCTGTGAGAACAGAAACACACTGACTGGGTGCTGGGAACTTGGAGGACTTAGGATGTGAGACCATTCCGAGGGGAGGAAGGGGCCGGATCCTGGGTGGCTTATGCATTCCTCTTTTACTCACAGGTCTTAGGTATCTCCTAAATCAAAGCTGACTGCCCAGCTGTCCCCTGTGGTTGACCGCGGATGCCTCAGCCTGCGAGGGTCAGTGCACACTGCAGCAGATGTCAGAGGCGCAAGGGAAGGGGGCATCAAAATCACATGAGAACTCGAACCATCCTTTAAGCAGGGGGTTGAGGATTGGAACTGGGGGTAGCTTGCTGGAGTCTGGGCTGCTAGCCACATGGGCCCAATCAGAATCCTGGGGCTGGGAATCTGTCTTCTCAGCATTGTTGCTGGGTGGTTCTGTGAAGGTGGACCTTGGTCACCATGGAGCTACACCAGGCCACGACTTCCATGCTGTGGACATTTGGGGTGAGATCATTCTTGATTGTGGGGGATGCTCTGTGCACTGTGGCATGTTTAGCAGCTTCTCCGACCCCTACCCACTAGATGCCAGGAGCATCCTTCCTGCCCGCCCCATCTCACAGCATGACAACCCAAAACACCTCCAGACTTTGCCAAACATACCAGCAATGGTGTTAGTGACAATAATAATGAAGGCAGGGTTTACTAGGAATCAGGTGCTGTACCAAGGGCTTACACACCTGTTTTGATTAATCCTTGTGTCACATTGTTAAGGATTATGTCCATCACTGTTTTATAAGGCTTGTAGACAATTCAGAGAATTCAAATGTCTTTCTAGCTGTAGCTGGACCACACCTCTGATGCCAAAGTAGGTGTTGCAGAGATCTAGCACAGAAAAAGCCTGGTACTTGCTTGGAACCTCTTTCAAGGATGTTTCTTGTCGCTATTTAACAAAGTTCAATGCCTTCTCTGTTGACTGCACTGGATCCTTATTCTTTCCTCCCAGGTCATTTCTCCCAAGTGTCCCCTGATCTGTTACACTTTGTCCTAGACCTGTTCCCTCTTTGGCCCTGCCAACTTTCATACCAACACTGCTTCTTTCATTCAGAGAGCTCAAGCTCAAATGTGCACAGTGTCCTAGAATGTGAATAAGAAAACAAAGCAGGCTCGGTGCATGATGATGGATGGTCACCACCCACTCCATCCCATCTGGGGAGACCTTGGAAACGGTGGGTGACTGTGGCAGAATAGAGGCCACATGAAAGAGAGCCCTGCAGGATGTGAACTGGTGACTTGGGTTTTTCATTTTCTCAAGAAAATCTGGAAACGGAATAATATGTGTAATTTATCAAGTGATATGACATGGCCACATTAATGTTTATAGAAGCTCAATTCACAATAGCTAAACTATGGAACCAACCTAGGTGCCCTTCAACAGAAGAATGGATAAAAGAAATGTGGTATAGAATAATATGTGTAATTTATCAAGTTTTAAATTTTGATAGGTCATTTAAGTTTTTAAAACGTGGTATCTTTACTCTAGGCTGAATGTGGACCTCCACCTTGAATACCCTGCCTCATCTCCTTTGGGAAACTATCTTCACCTCTGAGGCTGGATTAGGCTCAGTCTCACAACCTTCCTGAACCCTCCTGAGTCCTCACTGACCTGTGTCCTTTATCCCTGTGCCACACCCCTCAGCCTCTGATCATGCACATGGCTTGACTGGCCTTTGCTTTGGGTTCTTTCATCTTGTCTCCTCGTGAACTATGACAGAACTCCACTTTAAGTGGATCAAGGCCCTAGGCGTTAAACAGAGACCCTGCATCCCCTAAAAGAATAACTAGGCCCAACTCTCCATCATTTTAGCTTAGGACTGAATTCCTCAAGAAAACTTCTAGAGTGTAAGAAGTAAAATCAAGAATCAATAAATTGTATAGTATCAAACTAAAGTGCTCCTTCACAGCAAAGGAAAAAAATCAAGAATGTGGAGAGCCTACAGATTGGGAGAAAATCTTTGCCACCTGCACCTCAGATAGAGAATTAATCTAGGGATATATATATAAGAACTCAAAAAACTTAACACCAAGAAACAAATAACCCAATCAATAAATGGACAAAGGAACTTAACAGACTACTTCACAGGAAAAGAAATACAAATGGTCAACAAATATATAAGGAATGTTCAACATCTCTAGCAACTGGAGAAATGCAAATTAAAACTACACTGAGATAATATCTCACTCCAGTTAGAATGTCAATTATCAAGAATACAAGCAACAACAAATGTTGGTGAGAATGTGGAGGAAAAGGTACATTCATACATTGCTGGTGGGACTGCAAATTGGTACAACCACTATGGAAAGCAGTATAGAGATTCCTCAGAAAACTTGGAATGGAACCACCATTTGACTCAGTTATCCCACTCCTCAGCATATGCCTAAAGGACTTAAAATCAGCACACTATAGTGACATGGTCACATCAATGTTTAAAGAAGCTCAATTCATAATACCTAAGCTATGGAACCAATCTAGATGCCCTTCAACAGATGAATAGATAAAGGAAAATGTGGTATAGATACACAATGGAATATTACTCAGCCTTAAAGAAGAATAAAATTATGGCATTTTTTGGTAAATGGATGAAGTTGGACACTATCATGCTAAGTGAAATAAGCCAATCCCAAAAAACCAAAGGCCCAATGTTCTCCCTGATATGCGGATGCTGACTCACAATAGGTGGGGGCTGGGGGATAGAGAGGAAGGAAGATTCTCTGGATTGGACAGGGAGGAATGGGGATGAGGGAGGGGAATAAACTACAACAGTTATCTCCAGGGATAGGATCATGCCTTCCCCCCACCCCTTCTCAATTACTTAAATACAGCATATAGTTCCACACACAAAAGGTGCTTAGTTAATATCTGTTCAATGGAGTAAAAATGGGCTCCTCCTATATAGGGACAAAAGCCCACCTCCTCTGGCTGGTCAGCTGCAGATTATTTGGTGGCTCTGCACACAACAGTTAGACCTGTAACATTTTTTAGATCCATAATGTAATTGCTCCATAGCCACCTTTATCTCTGGACCAGAAGATCCAAATATGTGGAGAAAACTGTACACACACACACACTGATTGGCTGAGTTTGAGCTGTTGTTCAGGAATGGAATCCTTATTCACACAGCCATTTCATTCTTCTTCTCCTATTCTTTTCTAACTGACATGATAGGGTGCAGAGATGAATAGAGCTAAGATCAATGTTGATCACATCCCAGAAGTAAGAGACAGCTCACAATCCAATCCTGAAAGCTCCAAGCAATTGCCAACAGCCACTGGGAGAATCCAGCATGTGAGGAACCTTCCAGGCAAGTGCAAATGATGTTTGTAAATAGGGTTTTGGCTCAAAATCCCTATGGTCTTGGCTAGGTGTCAGCTAGATGCATACTTTCATTTTTTTAATCTTTTCTTGTTAAAAATCATCGTATGCTCATTGCACAAACTTGAGAAGTTACAGAAAATGAAAGAGAAAATAAAAATAGTCTATAACTGACTATTCAGAAAACTATTTTTGTTAGAATCACACATACCTCACACATATTACAGGTAGGATATATAATACACAATATATAAGAGAAATATATAATATATAGTCACACACATAACTTTTATGCATATGGAATCATTTTATACATACTCTTTCTGCAATTGCTGAAGCACTCAGAGTTCTGTGGTTGTAAGTAATGAAAAACAATGCTGGCTAAAGAAACCAAAAGGAGTCTATTGGAAGAATACTAAAATGGCTTAAATATTCAAACATGAATTTAGGTCTTTGGAAGGTTGGGGTCAGGGTAGATCTTGAAATCTACAAGATCAGACTTTTCAGGGTATTTCCATGAGGAAGATAGTTACGACCATTTCTGGCATTGTAGCATTCCACTCAAGATCTGAGTTTCTAAAAGAGAGGTCTCATTGACCTAGCTAGGTCACATCCTTGGACTACTGATATATAGTTGTTCAGGTTGCATACTGCACAACCCATAAGGGAATGTTCATAGTAGTCTAGGGTGACATAGAGCATTGCTCACAAAATCTACATGGTGGCTTTTGTATATGCTTTCCCACTCTGAATGACAGCCCCCTCCCTGACTCACTGGAAGAGTAGCAGGGAAATTCTGCAAAGCAAAGGTGTCACCAGTAGGAAGGGGAAAGAAGTGTTGAGCCAATAAAAACAGATTATTATCTCACGGGCATCCTTGATATAATGCAGTCCCCTCCCAAGGCATTTTAGGTTGTGTGATCATCTGTGATGTGACTACACCACACTTTACTTACTATAATTGGGCATATTTTTGTCTGTTTCCTTCACTACTCTGTCCCACAAACTTAGGATGATTCATCCCTAGCACAGAGTAGATGCTCAATAAACATTCACTGGACAGTTGTAATTGTGTTCTAATTGGTGCTTGTTACAAAGCACCATGGTAGACACCTCACGGTTAATCTTTTATGCACGCACATGATGGTCTCTAACCAGGTGACCCACGGGTCCCGGTCCTGGGCACCATCTCCGTCCGGGCAGCCTGGGCCATTCTAATACTTGGGCATCCTCACTCCGATCTGCACCCTGAGGTTCTGGTTGTCCTAATGGGGAGGGAAATAGAAAGAGTCACCCTGAGAAAGAGGGAAGCCTGGACAGAGCTCTGAGAACCCGCCACAGGCCATCCCCTGCTCCATGGCACCACTGCCCTCCTGCCAGGCTCTGCGGGCACGCCTGGAGGGAGGAGGGAGAGACGCGGCCGAGTTCAAGCAAGTCATCGCCCTTTGGTCGTCCCCCTCCAGGAGTTCCACTCTACTTCCATGACCTCATTATGTCCTTGGAGAGCATTTCAGGTCCAGAGCTGCTTCTCCGCCTCCTCCGTGGACAGGCACTGTGGAGGTGTGGGGAAGAATGTCCTGTGCACCTCGACGGGTGGTGATGAGCCCCTGTGGCAGGGAGTACCCAAGAAGCCGGGCCAGCTACAGACCCTGGAGGGTCCAGACCCACTCGGAGGGTGAATGCAGGACTTCCTGCCCCTCTTCAGAAATGCACAGGAGGAACCTCCCAGTGACCACTGAGGAAGATATATATATATATATATATAAATATATATATATATATAATTTACCTACTGTCTGAAATTCCACCTTTTATTTTTACAGCAATGATATACATATTGAGTTTTTAGAAGCCAAATAGCACAAGATTTATAACAAACACTGGCATGTCCTATTCCTTGTTCCAACTTCCCATTCCAAGTTCCCCGAGACAAACGTTTTGCTCTTTGATGACAGTCACACGCTGCGTAATGACAGTGCAGTTCACAAGGGATGGCGTGCACGCCGTGGCACTATAAGGTTATATTGCCCAGCCAAGAGAAGGAAACAAGGGATAATAAAAACAGGAAAAGAAGTCACATTATCGCTCTTGGCAGATGATATGATCCTATACTGAGAAGACCCAAAAACCTCCACCAAAAGATGGCTAGAGCTAATAAACAAATTTGGCAAAAGTAGCTGGTTACAAAATCAACATACAGAAATCAATTGCTTTTCTATATACCAACAATGAATCTGCTGAGAAAAATATCAGGAAAACAATTCCATTCATAGTAGCCTCGGGGGAACAAAAAAACTAGGAATGAATCTAAATAAGGAGGTGAGAGACCTCTACAATCTCAACTATAGAAGATTACAAAAGAAATTGAAGACCTTAGAATGTGGAAACACACCTCCCATGTTCTTGGATAGGCAGAATTGATACTGTCAAAATGGCCATGCTACCAAAAGCAATAAACAGACAGGACAATCTCCATCAAAACACCAGTAACATTCTTCACAGAACTAGAAAAAAAAATAGTCAAAAAATTTATTTGTGGAAGAATAAAAGACCCAGAATAGCCAAAGCAATTCTAAGCCAAATAAACAATGCTGGAGGCATCACAATACCTGCCTTCAAATTAAACTACAGAGCTATAGTAACAAAAGCTACATGGTATGAGCATAAAAACAGACACAGACTGATGGTACACTGTAGAAGACACAGAGACAAACTGACACAAATACAGTCATCTGATTGTTGACAAAGGTACCAAAAACATACACTGGAGAAATGGTGCTGAGAAAACTTGTTACTCATATGCAGAAGAATGAAGCTAGACCCTTATCTCCAATCCTGCACAAAAATCAACTCAAAATGTGCAGGAGCCCTGTTTGGGGATTGACTTGAATTGCAGTTGACTATGAGCCGTGGAGATTTGGCCATTGTCGCCACCCGTAGTCTCACGGGATTTTGTTGCGGGATCTCGAGTGACTTGGCCGAAATTGCTGATCGGGTCAGCGCCATTTTAGTGGTGTGTTTGGCGTGTGTTAGTTGTTGTTAGAACCAGAGAGAAAAGTTATCAGAATAAAAAGCTGTTTGTCTCCAGTTTGCTTCTGAAGTTCTTCCCGCGGCTCCGTTGCTCCAAGCGCTTCAGGCGGCAACAGGTGGCGGCCCGTACGGGGAACTTCGGAGCGGACAGGTAAGAACTGAAAGGTCTCTAAACATGGGTTTGAATATAACTGAATCCCAAGTGATAGAGGCTATGCAAAGACTCCTTGATATACCTGACTCTGTTCTCAGTGAGGAGTATATAGACAAAAGTGAAAGTGATCAAAAAAGTGTAGATTCCACTGGGCCAACTGAGACCAGTAAAGAGAGTATTAGAAGAGACCCAAAAATGACAAAAATCCAAGCTATTAAAGCTATTCGGGAGTTATTGGCGAAAGCTGAAGGATACTTGCTCTCACTGGAACCTGGGCCTCAGGATATTGCTGTCAGTGAAATTAGCAGTGGTGAGGAATCTAGTAAAAGTGATCCTGAGAAAATGAGGAAAAAGAGATTTAAAAAGACCGAGAAAAAGGTCCGTCAGGCAGAGGAGTCACTTGTGTCCTCTACTCCCCCATGGGTGGAATCCATTACAGAAAATATGAAGGGTATTACTAGGCATTTTGCATACCCTAGAAACAGAAATAAAAAGTCTTTCTGATCGCTTATGCGCTCTCGAGGACAACTCACAGATACATTGGGAACCGCCAGCATTTGAAAAGAAAAAATGGACAGAGTGTCCATCAGTCAGTAGATTTCAAAACAATAAAAAATCTCAAAGAGGCAGTAATGACTTATGGGCCCCAAGCTCCTTTCACGTTGAGTATGCTGGAGTCCCTTAACACCTTTAGCTTAACCCCCTCAGACTGGAAAAGTCTATGTAAAGCAACATTAAGCGGGGGGCAATTCTTGGTTTGGCGATCGCAATTCCAAGAACTTTGTATAGAAATGGCTAAAAGAAACGCGGCTACAGGGTTTGAAAACTATAATATAGACATGCTCACAGGAGAAGGGCAATTCGCAGACTTACAGGCTCAAACAGATTATGACCCAGATGTATATGCTGAGATAAATGCAGCTGCCTTAGAGGCATGGAAAACTGTACAAGGACCTGGGGATCTACAAGGTAGCTTGTCAAAAGTGATTCAAGGACCTAATGAGCCGTATGCCGACTTTGCTGATCGACTTTTGAGAACTGCAGGTAGTGTGTTTGCAGATGTTGACCAAGCTATGCCATTAGTTGTTCAATTAGCTTATGAAAATGCAAATAAATGGTGCCAAGCAGCCATCAGGCCATGGAGAACTAAAAAGGATCTTTCCGTATATATACAACTATGTAAAGATATAAATGACGCCTTTGTCACAGGAAATGTGATTGCAGCCTCAATGAGAGGTGCTTCCTCTCGAAATTTCACAAAGGGTAAACGTAGATATTATAATCAATCAGGATATTCCAGGCAAAATTATCATAATCAATCAGGCAATTCTAGGCAAAATCCCAAAAGAGAAATAAGACCAAGCTCATATCGTGCCCCAGGCCGCTGCCCCAGGTGTAAAAAGGGAAATCATTGGGCCAATAAATGCCATTCAAAATTTGACATCCATGGAAATCCTTTGTTCAGGAATTCAAAAAACGGGGCACGGGGCCCAATACCCCGGGGCCCACAAATGTACGGGGCATTGCAGAAGGAGTATCCTCAAGCATCCACTCAGATGCTTCCCCGACACAATCCCTACTACCCATCCACTCCCTCGCCAGAGGAACAAGAGGAAATGCAGGATTAGACCTCTGTTCCACCGCCCGAATAGTGTTAACACCTGAAATGGGGGTTCAACTGATTCCCACAGGAGTCAGGGGACCTCTTCCCTCAGGGACTGTAGGACTTATTATTGGGCATAGTCCTAAAAAGCTTATTAGGTTTGCAAGTGACCCCAGGTGTAATAAACTCAGACTACAAAGGGGGAAATAAAAATAATGCTTAGCTCACCCCAAAGTATAACTTCTGTTAATCAAGGAGATAGAATTGCTCAGTTGCTTCTCCTTCCCAATTTACATAATTCATTTAAAATGGGTATGCCTTAAGAAGGGAACAATAGAGGATTTTGTTCCACTGACTCAAGTCCCATGGCTTGCTGGGTTCGAGACTGTTCAAGGAGGCCTATGTGTAAAATAAAAATCCAAGGAATAGAAATGGAGGGATTAATAGATACTGGAGCTGACTCTTCCATTATTAATTTACGCCAATGGCCCAAGCACTGGCCTCTGCAAAAAGCTTCAACCAGTTTAAGAGGCTTGGGATATAATAACCTCCCAGATAAAAGTGCAGTAATTTTAAAATGGGAGGATGATGAAGGCCATAAAGGAACATTTCAGCCTTATGTTTTACCTAATCTACCGGTTACTTTATGGGGAAGAGATATTTTGCAACAAATGGGAGTACACCTTGCAACCAAGCCTGCAGATGTTAAATGTGAAAACCTACAGGGTAATCTTAACCATAAAAGAACTCATTATCAAAAAGTACAGAGTAATCTTAACCCTAAAAGTAATCATTGTCATAAAGGAAAAAGATATTTTTTTTTCGGGGCCACTGAGAAAATAATTTTGAAAATACCATGGCTTTCTGATAAGCCAGTGTGGGTCCCTCAGTGGCCCCTATCTAAAGAGAAATTACAAGCGGCCCACCAATTAGTTCAGGAACAATTAGAAGCAGGTCATATAGAACCTTCCACCTCTCCCTGGAATTCCCCCATGTTTGTGATCAAGAAAAAGTCAGGAAAATGGCGATTGTTACATGATCTTAGACAAATCAATAAAACCATGCAAGTTATGGGGCCTACTCAACCTGGACTTCCTAGTCCCGTAGCTATTCCAAAAAATTTCCATCTTATTACTCTTGATATAAAGGATTGCTTCTTTTCTATTCCCCTACATCCTCTGGATGCCCCCAGGTTTGCTTTTTTCCGTTCCTTCTATGAACAATAATGGCCCTGATCAGAGATATCAATGGAAGGTTTTACCACAGGGAATGGCTAATAGCCCCACCATATGCCAAATATATGTGGACAAGGCTATACAACCCATTAAAAATAAATATCCAAACCTCATGTGTCTACATTACATGGATGATATTTTATTGGCCCACCCTAATCAAAAAATCTTATTTAATATATTCAGTGATGTGGTAGAAAATTTAAAAAAATATGGATTATATATAGCAGAAGAAAAAGTTCAAACCAGATCTCCCATATTATATTTAGGATTTAAAATCATGGATACTTTTGTTAGACCCCAAAAAATTCTAATAAATAAAGAACATTTGACCACCCTCAATGATTTCCAAAAACTACTGGGAGACATTAATTGGCTTCGCCCTACACTAAATCTCACTACTGGCCAACTAAAACCTTTATTTGACATCCTTCGTGGAGATCCTGATCCATCTTTACCACGAACATTGACTCCTGATGCTAGGAAAGCTTTAAAGTTAGTAGAAAAAGCCATCGAAGGAGCTCATTGTGATAGATTTGATTTAACTCAACCGCTGATGTTGATTATTATTTCTTCACAATATACACCCACAGGAGTATTTTGGCAACAAGGGCCTTTATTATGGATACATTTGCCCGTCTCTCCTAAAAGTATAATTGAATCTTATACCTCCATGGTGGCTAAACTTATTCTTCAAGGACTTAAGACTTCTACTAAAATATTTGGCATTCACCCTGCTACTATTATTACTCCCTATTCATCATCACAGATTGAATACTTATGCTTCAATGATAATGATTGGGCTATAGCTAAATGCTCTACTTCTGCAAATTTTGATAATCATCTTCCTAAGTCCCCTATATTATCTTTTTGTATTAATCATCCTATTATATTTCCACAGGTAATAAAAAATCAACCTATTCCTAAGGCATTTAATGTATTTACAGATGGGTCCGCAAATGGTACTGCTACAGTAGTCACTAAAAAAGAAAATATGACTTACATAACTGCACACAAATCAGCTCAACTAGTGGAACTGGAAGCTGTGGTAAGAGCTCTGGAAAAATTTTAGGGACCAGCCCGTAAACATTTTTTCAGATAGCCACTATATTGTACAAGCCGTCCCAAAATTAGAGTTAGCAGGACCAATAGCACCTCATACTCCAGCCTTTAAATTGTTTTATCAAATACAAAAACTTTTGTGGGCAAGAAAAGAACCTCTATTCGTAGGCCATATTAGAGCACATACTAATTTGCCTGGTCCCCTCCATGAAGGTAATCAAAAGGCTGATGAACTTACAAAAACAGTATTTATACTTTCAGCGCTACAACAAGCTACTTTATTTCATTCCCAGTTTCATGTCAACAGCACCACCTTGCAACGTAGGTTTAAAATCACAAAGGAGCAAGCCAGAACAATTGTAAAAGATTGTAAATCTTGTATGACACATTTGCCCAATCCTCATTTCGGAGTTAACCCTAGAGGATTAATGCCCAATCATTTGTGGCAGATGGATGTTACTCATGAGCCAAGTTTTGGAAAATTGCGATTTATTCATGTGACCATAGATACATGCTCAGGCATGATTTTTGCTTCCTTACATTCTGGAGAAAAAGTTAAAGATGTTACATCTCATTGTTTGCAAGCTTTTGCTGCATTGGGCATCCCCAAAATGCTTAAAACAGATAATGGCCCCGCATATACGTCCTCATCTTTCAAACAGTTTTGCGCAAAATTCAATATATCCCATAAAACAGGCATCCCATACAATCCTCAGGGTCAGGGCATTATTGAAAGAGCAAACCGAACACTGAAAATTATGTTATTAAAACAAAAAGAAGGAAATTGGAAAAGTCCTAAGGACAGATTGGCAGTTGCCCTGTTTACCTTAAATTTTTTAACTTTAGACTCTAATGGTTATTCTGCTGGAGACAGACATTGGAATCCACACCAACAACATAAACCTTTGGTTTACTGGAAGGATGTTCTTTCAGGTACATGGAAGGGTCCAGATCCAGTATTAATTTGGGGAAGAGGATCTGTTTGTGTTTTTCCAAAAGACGAATCCTCTCCAATATGGATACCATCTAGATTAATAAAACAGGTACCACATCAAAATGATCAAGATGAAGTTATTGAAGAATCAAGATTAATAAAAAAGGTACAAAATCAAGAGGACCAAGATGAAGGTATAGAATGATTCCTTCAAAAGAGTCCTTCAAAATATTTCACAACTTAAGTGTCATTCCTCCCCGGCCGGGACGAGGAGATCTCTCTTTAGTGTGCACACAATTGTATTTTTTTTTCTTTTCTTTTTATACATGTCTTTATGTTTGTACATTTGTCTACATTTCATGTTAATGTGACATCACAAATATATGTTTGTATGTTTGTTCGTCTGTCCAGTGTGACGTCACAAAGAACAAAGCGCTTATGAAAAAGAAAATATATATATATATATATATATGGATCCAAATAACTTTAATTCATTTTAGGTTAAGAGTATTCAATTTAGGTAAATAATTTTATAAATGAAGGTACTTTCAATTTTGATTTATAGGTGTCCCTGGGACTTCTCTTTAGCAAACAATATGACTAGTGCTGTATAACCTGATATTTTGGTGTTTTGACTTAAGATTGTTTATTTGTTATTAACTTCATTTGTTTAATAGCTCATTAATTTCAATTATCTCAACAGGAAAAAAAATTGCTCTGTATACAGAGACTCAAGGGTTCCAGCTAACAAATTATTTCTCTCAAGTGCCTTTACCTTTTCTTTAATCTATCTTTAATGCAGTAATTACCCTCAGTCTTTCTTTGTTTCGTTCTAAATATGACATTTTTCCAACTTATGTTTGTAGAAGCTCAACCAGCGATGTATGTGAACAAAAATCAACTTCAATTTTCTAATCTAATTATTCTATTTTGTAGTTTGACAACTCGCCTCTTGACTCAGTGCTGCAATAGCACTGCCTTTCCTTTAATAATTGATGCTTGAGTTTCTAGGTAGCGGGCCCTGAAGATTTGCCGGTGGCATTGTCTAAACATAAAAAAGACGTCTGCTGCTCAAACATCAAACAACCTCACCAACAGTGTGGCCTCTGCTCTACATGCATGGGGCCTCCTACATCAACATGTTATAAAACAAATGGACATTTTGATCTTTCATTGTTTGGGACTTTACGGGACAATGCCTTGCGGGTATTTGTCTAGAGAATTCAGTGTGTTACTTGATGGAACTTAGGGCAGCTGATTTGTTTAAACAATTTGATATGCTATGCAATTTGGCTCATCACCAAAAGGCTTGTCGCCTTAAAGCCGCAACATCTCCTCACAATTGGACGGCTGTTAGTCATCATATATAGTCGATCCTAAAGGGCTCCATTGGATGGCTGGTTAGCCAATGACGGGTAAGATCCCCAGAGGGGGACAACCTAAGACAGGCACAGTCGCACGGGACAGTCTCATGTGGCCGACATATCAACCTAAGACAGGAGTCAAGGGCACAGCCTTGATTATCCGATGACGGGTAAGAATGTTGGTTGCACATAGACGTCCTAGAGCATTACCTCTTTTAAAACAAAAAGGGGGAAATGCAGGAGCCCTGTTTGGGGATTGACTTGAATTGCAGTTGACTATGAGCCGTGGAGATTTGGCCATTGTCGCCACCCCCGTAGTCTCACGGGATTTTGTTGCGGGATCTCGAGTGACTTGGCCGAAATTGCTGATCGGGTCAGCGCCATTTTAGTGGTGTGTTTGGCGTGTGTTAGTTGTTGTTAGAACCAGAGAGAAAAGTTATCAGAATAAAAAGCTGTTTGTCTCCAGTTTGCTTCTGAAGTTCTTCCCGCGGCTCCGTTGCTCCAAGCGCTTCAGGCGGCAACAAAAATGGATCGAAGAACTTGGAATCAGACCAGAGACTATGCAACTCCTAGAAGAAAATGAAATTTCAACACTCCAGCGTATAGGCACAGGCAATGACTTTCTCAGTAGGACTCCTATCACTCAGGAAATAATGCCAAGATTTAATAAATGGCATCAAATTAACAAGTTTCTGTACAGCAAAAAGAAACAACAACAACAACAACAACAAAAAAAAAAAACCAAAAAACAATTAGGAACGTGAAGGGAGAACCCACAGCATGGGAGAAAAATCTTTGCTAGCTGCTCTTTTGACAGAGGATTAATATCCAGAATATATAAAGAGCTCAAAAACTGCCAAAAAAAACCCCTCCCAAATAACCTAATTAATAAATGGGCAAATGAATTAACAGACACTGCTCCAAAGAAGAACTACAATGGCCAACAAATATATGAAAAAATGCTCAACATCGCTATCAATTAGGTAAGAGTGAGTTGATACTACACTGAAATTGCAGCTCGCTCCAATCATAATGGCAGCCATTGAGAATACACACAATAGTAAGTGCTGGAGAGGAAGTGGAGAAAATAAACATGTTTATACTGTTGACGGGATTGTAAATCGGTCCATCCACTATGGAAACCAGTATGAAGGCTGTCAAAAGATTAGGCACGGAACCACCATATGAGCCAGCTATACCACTCTTCAGTATGTATCCTGAATGTGCTGCATGCATGCAAACTCGTGTGTAGAGCAGCATCATTCACAATAGCCGAACGATGGAACCAGCCCAGGTGTCCACCGGTGGCTGAACGGATCAAGAAAATGTGGTTGATGCACACAATGGGGTTTCGTTCAATGCTATGGCTTAGACATGAGACGTCCCCCCAACAGTTCCTGTGCGAGACAATGCAAGACAGTTCAGAGATGAAATGATGGGGTTATGAGACTTTCCCGCTACTCAGTGCATCCGTCTGATGATGGGGATTAGCTGGGTGGTAACTGCAGGTAGGTGGGGTGAGTCTGGAGGAGGTGCGGCATGGGGGGGGGGTGAGCCTTTGAGGTTCACAGTTGTCCTTGATGCGCAGTGCTCCCTCTGCCTCCTGGCACCATGGCCCCAGCTGCTTTCCTCCACCACACCCTTCCGCCACGATATTCTGCGCCACCTGGAGCCCGGAACCACAGAGTGGGCTCTCCGCGGACTGAGACCTCTGAAATCGTGAGTGCCGAATACACGTTTCCTCCTCTCAAATGGTTCTTGTCGGGGCTTTTGTTCACAGCAGTAAAAAAGCCAATGAAACCTTCAGTTGTAAAGAAAAATGAAGTTATCTAATTTGCAGGAAAATGGATGAGACTGGAGACCATTAGGTTAAGGGAACTAACCCAACCTCAGAAGATCAAGGGTCATGTTTCCTCATCTGTGGAAGTTCGAGATGAAAAAGGAAAAGAAAAGTTGAGGGAGGGATCTCATGACATCAAAGGAATTGGTAGAGGAAAAGGATCAAAGAGTAGGGAGAGGGGAGGGGGAGGTGCTAGGGAGAGAGATCGGCCAAATCACAGCCGTAGCGTGTGCACGTACAAATACGTGACAACAAATCCCATCAGTATGTGCCTCATGCACCAATAAAAAATGTGGGGGAAAAAAACACTATATTGCCCAGTGATGCCACGGCTGTGGTAGTGTAGGAACACGAGCCAGGCTCTCAGGATGAGGAAATTGCCTAGTGACGCCGTCACCACCGCCAGCCCTGTGGTCAAGACCCGTGTGGCTATGTGCTTAGGCAATGTCTCCAGTTTTCAAACCGCTTGCGGATCCCTCTATTTGTCCATTTAAAAATATGTAGGAGTCACCCAACAGAGGGGTGCTCAAAGGGTGGATGGGGGTCTCAGCACCACCCGGAGAGAGTTAGTCACTGAAGATGTGCAGGCTTGGGTCCATCTCAGATCTGCTGGGTCAGACTCTCTGGGGCAGGGTCCACCCTGGAGCTTGGGAGAAGCTTTCAGGTGATGGCGATGCTGCCCAAGTTGGAGGACCACTGGCCTTGCGTCTGTCCACAGACGATGGTAAGGACTTCGAAGATGGGTGGAAATGGCGCGCGCGCGCACGTGCACAGACACACGTGGGAAAGAGAGAGAGACCGACTCGGAAGCTCCCTCCACCCATGGAACCAAGTACAATCATGTCCCACGTCTTTCCCCTTATCCTAGCAGGAGTTCTGTCAGTTTAGGAGTCCTGGCCGGGGAACCCTATTAACATTTATCTTCCCCTGATTTGTCCTCTTCTCTCAAAGTGTGTAATTTTTTTTTTTTTTTTTTTTTTTTTTTTTTTTTTTTTTGGTACTAGGAATTGAACTCAGGGGCACTCGACCCCTGGGCCACGTCCCCAGCCCTTTTTTGTATTTTATTAGAGACAGGGTCTCACTGAGTTGCTAAGTGCCGTGCCATGGCTGAGGCTGGCTTTGAACTTGCCATCCTCCTGCCTCAGCCTCCCAAGTGCTGGGATGACAGGCGTGCGCCACCGCGCCCGGCTTCAAAGTGTCTAATTTTTGATGAGGTCTTCCTAACCTTCCTACTTAATTACACATGTCTCTTCTCCCATTCTGCACTCCTTTCTGGTTTTGGTCCCCCCATAGGATTTACCATGTGACATACTATACATTTTAATTCCCCTTTTTAGGTTCATATTCTCTCCATTAGAATAGAAATTGCACGAAGCCAGGGATTTT
The DNA here is from genome assembly GCA_025594165.1 of Tamias sibiricus. Taxonomy (NCBI): domain Eukaryota; kingdom Metazoa; phylum Chordata; class Mammalia; order Rodentia; family Sciuridae; genus Tamias; species Tamias sibiricus. The sequence goes on along the minus strand of CM046658.1, from coordinate 11,448,360 downwards.
TGTTTGTTCTGTTTTCTGCTGTGTCCCCAACACCTAGATCAAAGCTCTTGGAGAGCTAAATCATCAGAAATTGTTTAGTAGCCACATTAAAAGGTAACAAGAAACAGTGGAAGTTAATTTTAAGAACATCCTTAATTTAACACCACAGAGCTGTGCCAGCTTTTCATCACTGTGAACAAACACCTGACCATATTCATTAAGAGGAGGAAAGTTTATTTTGGCTCACAGTTTTGGAGGTTTCACTCCGTGGCCACTTGGCTCCACTGACGCTAGACTCGAGGGGAAGCAGAACATCACGGTGGAGAGGCTGTGGTGGAACGAAGCTGCTCACCTCACGGTGGCCAGGAAGCAGAGAGAGAGAGAGAGAGAGAGAGAGAGAGAGAGGGGCCAGGGTCCCAGTACACCCTTCCAGAACGTGCCCCAGTGACCCACTTTCTCTACCTAGGTCTCACATCCTAAAGATTCCACCATCTCTCGGCAACTCCACCAACGTGGACCAAGCCTCCAACATCTGACCTTTGGGGGATGTTCCAGACACAGTCAAATAGGATCATTTCAAGCCATGGTCACGGAGATGTATTACGCTCCCTTGTCCCTTTGGTCTTCATAATCTGATGTGTGTTTCACAATTAGAGCACATCTGAGTGTGGGTCAACTCCATTTCAACTGCTCAGTAGCCAGTCCTAGATGGCGACTGCCTTGGGCAATGCAGAGTTAGATGTTACTCTTAGTGTCCCTTAGCAAATACGTGTCGGCAGATGGATAAGTGAGGGAATACCTGCAGTAATACTCCTTCTCTGGAAGGTGGAATGCCTTTAAGAGGCAGAGTGGGAGCTTGGAATGTGGACCATTGGCATCAATGGAAGAATATGATATCTGGGAGATGGGTCTAGAAAGATGGCGCTCCGGTGCTGAATCTATCAACTAGCAACACAAAGAAGAGCTGAATGGGAGCAAATCCGAAATTGATCCTCCGAGAGTGTCACCATGGTGGTTAAGGTTCAGGGCTTTAAGAAACAAAATGGCACCCCAATTTCTTCCCATGAAAATATCGTAATGTGCTTTTAATTGGATGAGCTCGCTGAAGGAGATGGAAGGGAAGAGGCTGCCTGCCGGTGTTAAGTGCCTCAAAATGGGTCTCAAAATCAATTAAAGTTAAAACGAATTAGCAAAGGAATTAATTGAACGGTAGGCTTATTTTTTAAAAATCCCATTTGTTTCCAAGCTATTTCAGGGACAAAATTTGGTTTGTGGTTCCAACTTGAATCAATAAACATCGAACGTGGTTCTCAAACATGGGGCTAAAGTGATGGTGATCTTGGAGGGCAGTTCATTAGCGGGCCCGAGACTTTAAAAGCATCATTCACAGAAATGGTGTGGGGCCATCCAGAGATAGCAGGCACACCTAGGAAGGCTGTCACGGAGACTCATCACCCACGGGTGCATTGGCTGAGCTTGCTATCAATTGCTCTTAACCAAGGAAAAATCACTCTTCACTCTGGCAATCAAGCATTTCAGTGGAAATAAATCTCCACTTATGTATGCCAATTTCCCTAAATTGTTCAAGTGTGGCAGAGAACGGGGTGAAGTTTTTCTGACCTGCTCTCCTCGACATTTCCCATTACTGGACCTCCGACTACCAGTGAATGTTCTTGGGAACTAAAGGTTTTGGCTTCCATCAGACGACAGCGTGGCAGATGAGACGTGCCCACTGGGTAAAGGTAGCCAAGGGACATGGACCAATGAGACAGCCCTGACACGGGGCAACTGCAGCTTTCTCTGGACTTCCCCCCGGGTGGCCTTCATCCTAGAGGTTTCCTGGTTAGACTCTTTTGTTTTATTTTGTTTTGTTTTGGTACCGGGGATTGAACTCAGGGGCACTCGACTACGGGGCCACATCCCCAGCCCTTTTTTTTTTTTGTATTTGATTAGAGACGGGGTCTCACTGAGTTGCTAAGTGCCTCGCCATGGCTGAGGCTGGCTTTGAACTCGCGATCCTCCTGCCTCGACCTCCCAAGTGCTGGGATCACAGGTGTGCGCCACCGCGCCCGGCCTAATTATACTCCCGGCTTGCTCCTTTCCTCAACCTCAGGAATCCACTTCCTCCCCAACCTACTTTCCCCTTCTCCTTCCTCCTCACCTTCTTTTCTATTGTTTCCATCACAGGTGACTTCGGGTTTTTTTTTTTTCTTCTATGTACCGAGCATTGGGATAAGCACTTTATGTGACTCACTCCATGGCATGCACTTATTGAGGGACTACTATGTGCAGGATGACATTGAGCAGAACAGGAAAGAAAATCTCCAGCCTCATGAGGCTTGCATGGCAGAGGGGAGCCGTCCTACACTCACTGAGATAGGACAGTATCCAGATGCTCAGAAAGTGATAAGTGCTAAGGAGGGTGGAGCAGGATGGGGCTAGGAAGGGCTGGTTGGGGAGGTGGGTGGGTTGGAATTGTACCCGGGCAGCTAGGAGGGTCCTCCTGGGGAAGGGCTATCTGAGACAGGAGAAGAAGGAAATGAGGAGTCAGCCCAAGTAGAAGGAGCCACCTGTGCCTAGGTCCTGAGCAGGAGCGTCCTTGTGTGTTAACAGAAGAGCAAAGAGACCTGTGCCACTGCAGAGGAGAGAAGGAAGAGAGTTGGGGACACAAGGACAGCAACGTGGTCACAGGAATCTGCAGGGACTTTGAGAGCTAGGAGCTACTGCAGTGCAGGAGCCAAGGAGCAGCCTGACCTCACTTAGGTCCAACAGGGTCACCATGCCTGCATCTTGAGGGTCTCTGCAGAAGGTCAAGTGCAGGGGGTGTCACATTTAATCATCAAAACGCCCTCTTTGAATTGCCGTCATCATCACCATTTGCCCATTTCACAGGGGAGTATGTGAAGGCTAACTGACAAAAGGGAAAGTCATGATTCTCAGACAGAACATGAGCAAGGTGAACTTTTGGACTTCATGAGCATGTTCTCGTTTGTTCCAAGGAGAAGCAAAGAACAGGTGCCTTTGTAGATCAGGGATATTGGAACAAAGCAGAAAAGGGCAGAACTGGCTGCTCCCACGGTGACTCAGGGAAACCAAGCAGACCTCTTGCAGGAGGCCGCAGACTCTGCACGTCTACAGAAAAGCAGTGTTTGGCGCTGTTCTCCGTTGTCTGCACCTTACGTAAAATCAAACCAGATAACCTGGAGCCGTGTCTGACACAATGCATGGCTCGGCCTTCAAACACACTTTTCCTCGTAGGAGAAAATGAATCGGAGGCTCCGAGAGGTCAAGAAACATTGTTTGAGGTCACTCAGCAACTGCTGAAGCTGAACCCAGGCGATTCCGACTCCCAGGTCCTTGCCCTTGACCTCTGGCTTTAGGATACTGAGACTCAGTGGGAAAGTAGAGAGCTACTAAACTATTTTCAGAGATCTGGAATGCAGTAAAACTTGGTTATGTAATTTCTCAAAAGAAATACGTAGCTTAATATCCAAATCCGCAAATATTTCCTGAATGTCTGCACAGAGCAATGCGTGGATATAGGGCACAGGGGACCCAAAGATAAATAAGAAACAGCTTCCAGTGAATCGGCAATTTAATGATGAAAAAAAAAAAAAAAAAAAAAAAACAACCCTCACCCAATACAGATGCTCAGAACATACCAGATCGATTACTCCAGCATAATGGCGTGAGACCCTTCACCCTATTTCCTGTGTTCATGATTTTACCAGCTACATATTTAGTAACAAGGAGTATGAGACATCAGTTATGTAAAAGCACCCATGGCCATGCCAAATTCTACAGTGAACTACAGCGAAAGAACCTCACAGGAAGGAGGTGGGAGAGCTGCTTGAATCAGAGAAGAAGGAATGTAGGAGCCCTGGAACTCTTCCACCCCACACTGGGTGGCGCTTTGTTAACGATGACAAGAAGTTAAGGGTCGAAGGCAAACTCCTGGGAAGAGGTAAAGACTGATGTTCCAGAGAAATGTGGTTATTGCTTGTAATAGTTAATTAATTTTATGTGTGAACTTGACTGGGCCCCGGGGTGCCCAGGTATCTGGTCAGACGTTGTTCCAGGTATTTCTATAGGGGTATTTTGGGATGAAATTAGCATTCATAGTAAAGCAGATTGCCCTCCCTAATGCAAGTGACCCTCATCCCAGCAGTTGAAGGGGTCTTCACGGAGGACCCTCCCTTGAACGGCTCCTCCTGTCAGCCTTGAAACTGGCACGTCTGTCTTTACTTCCCTTTGGACTTAAATGGAACCATCACCTCTCCTGGGTGTGTATGTTGCTGATTTCAGAACTTGGTGCTAGTAAGCTTCCACAATCATATGAGCCATTTTTATGATAACGAATCTTTCTATATACATACAAACATCCCAACTTTGCTCCCCCACTTGAATTTCCCTTTTCTCGCATGCCTGACACACAGGCGACACTTACTTCATATTTATTAGATAATTCGTTTCCTCAGGATCGATAGTGGGTCAAGAGTTTATTTGTGGGCTGCTTTTTTCCCCCTCTTTTCCTTTTAGGAATATTTCCTGAGGAGTTATAGCATATGGGAGCCTTGAACAATTGCTTGTGTTTATATTTTTTCTCTCTCTTTCCATATTGTTTCTCTTTGCTTTCCCCATGATGAATCCAATGTCTCTCTACCTCTGATTTATTTGTGGATGAGATTCTACCAGAGGAAGATGAGAGCTTCACTGATTCTCCTGGTCTCTATTGGAATCTGGACAATCACATCTTTTTTTTTTTTTTTTTTTTTTTTTTTTGGAGGGGGGGTGTACTGGCGATTGAACTCAGGGGCACTCGACCACTGGCCCACATCCCCAGCCCTTTTTTTGTATTTTAGTAGAGACAGGGTCTCACTGAGTTGCTAAGTGCCTTGCCATGGCTGAGGCTGGCTTTGAACTCGCGATCCTCCTGCCTCAGCCTCCCAAGTGCTGGGATCACAGGCATGTGCCACTGCATCCGGATAGACAATCGCATCTTAACATTTCACATGGGTCCACAGAATTGAGCAGCCTGCTCAATGAGGGGGGCATCTCCTGCCGCCACGGCTCTTCTACGTGGGTCCTTCCAGAAACCAGGCATCCTTTAGGTGCTTTTAGCTACCAGAAGCAGAAAACTAAATGTGTGCTAAATAGAAAAAACATTTGCCATCCCACCAACCTGTTGACAAGGTTGAAGAAGGGACAAATCCTGTATTGGCTAACAGAAGACCTAGGTATTTCCTAGGCCGCCATATTGAAGTCAATGGACTCCTGTGGGGGTCACAGACTGGCTAACGCAGTCCCAGTTCCAGGCTTTGCTTGTAGACTCGAAGACATTCAACAAAGAGGAACATTTCTTCCCATTGCCTCTTCCATTTCTGAGGACACCTTTCCTAGAAGCTGCCCAGCGGACTCTCCCTCACAGGTTGTCAACCAGAGGAAGGTCAAGTCATTCCTAAACAATCACTGGGCAGGAAGAGAGAGGGAGAGAGGCACCTCCTTAATGGGCTTAGGCAGATTGAGATTCTGTCTTTGAAGGGTGGGAAGGGAGTCCAGCTCACCAGAGTTCTATGGTTATTTGAGGAAATGAAGATAAAATCACATTCTATGAGCAAGAGGTGGGGGTGGGGAGATGTGCACTGGGTAGACAGCCAAGGGAGACTGTCACCTGTGGCATTAGAATAAACTTCTCAGTTGGAGGAAGACATTCTTCTCTTAAAAAATAACCCAACAGAGCCGGGCGCGGTGGCGCACACCTGTAATCCCAGCACTTTGGGAGGCTGAGGCAGGAGGATCGCGAGTTCAAAGCCAGCCTCAGCAATGGCGAGGCACTCAGCAACTCAGTGAGACCCTGTCTCTAAATAAAATACAAAAAAGGTCTGGGGATGTGACCCAGTGGTTGAGTGCCCCTGAGTTCAATCCCTGGTACCCACACACACACACACACACACACACACACACACACACAAATAAAAAAATAAAAAAAATAACCCAACGGCTGCTCATCACAGGAGTAACATGGGAATAAGGGAGGAGAATCTTCAGGATTCCAAATTCTACTTATCTAGACTCAGTTTTCAGTCTTGACAGTGTGTGAAATATATTGTCTGCTTTCACTTATACAAAATATCCAGAATCAGTATATTCAGGACTCGGGAAGCGACGAGTGGTGCTCAGCCTTGGGTTGCTCAGGCCAAAGGCCTTGGAGCTCTTCCCACCTCATTGCTTCTCACCCTTGGTCTGCCCCATCAGGAGGCCCTGTGGGCTCTGTGATCAGGACCCCCCAGACCCAGCCACTTCTCTGTAGCTGTGTGTTGGGGTTGACATGGGACAGCTCTCACCTGGTTACTGCTGGGAACCTCTAACTGTATCTGTGCCCTTGTCCCCTTTGTCCTAGGTTGTTTCCACTGACCACCTCCTTGCAAATTCCATTCCTTCCTGTTGGGTGTAGCTGGACATGGGGACTTGCTTCTCACAACCAGAACCAGGCAGAAGTCCCTGTTTGTATGCCTGTCATTCTCTCTCTCTCTCTCTCTCTCTCTCTCTCTCTCTCTCTCTCTCTGTCTCTGTCTCTCTGTCTCTCTCTCTCTGTCTCTCTCTCTCTCTCTCTCTCTCATACTCTGTTTCTATCTCTCCATGTCTCTGTGTCTGTCTCTTTGCCTCCGTCTCTCGCTACAATGTTTCTTTTCTGGCCCTTGATGGAAACTGTGTCAATCCTTGAACTAGAGAAATCTACACAACTGTGAATGAGCCTTAGAAATGTAACATTCAAATCAAACTCTTTTGTTAATTAAAAAAAAAAAAGAAATACAACATTCAGTGAAGATAAAGTTTCCAACATTTTCAATGTTGCACAACATCTTTTTATAAAGATAAAATCAACTAAAATGAAAACAGGCATTGGGGCGGGGGGGGGGGGGGCAGCTGATGCCCTTCACAACGTTTTGGTCCACAATGGACCACATGTCCAAAGGTGGCCCCTTACGACTATAATGGAGCTAGAATTGCTCACCACCTAGCGATGAGGTTGCCACGGTAGCCTTCTAAGTTCATGGCACACACACTAGCCAGGTGTTTCCGGTGATGCTGGCGTGAACAGACCTGCTCAGTGCTGTTGGTATAAAGCGAAGTCGGGCAGCCAGCCCAGGACCTCATACTCGGTAATGACGACCAATGACGGAGTTATTGATGCATTCGCTACACTCTGCTCGTACGATCATTTTAGAATGTATGCCTACTTACATCAAAATAAAAAGGCTAACTGTCCACAGCACCAGGCAGGTCCCCAGGGGGCATTCCAGGGCATGCCTCCAGCTGCCACAGGAGTCGCAGCCCCAGGACCTCCCTGTGGGACAAGCAGTGCGGGTGGAGAGAGAGACGCAGATCCCCACCCTGTGCAGGCCTGGGCCGGCGCGTGGGAGTGGCTTCATCTCTAACAAAAAGTTTAAGAAATTAAAAAAAAAAGTTAAAATGTTTGAATAAAAAATGCTCCTAAGAATAGAAAATATTTTTCATGCAGCTGTGTCATGTGTTTGTGTTTTAAGCCGAGTGCTAAGACAAAAGAGTCAAAGGTTACAAAAAGTTTTCAAATTAAAAATTGTACAGTGAACTAAGGTTAATTTATTATTGGAGAAAAGAAGAAAAAATGTTAAAATAAATCGAGTGCAGCTAAAGGTACAGGGTATGTACGTATACAGTGGAGCACACTCATGTCCCAGGCCCTCATACTTGCTCACCCAGAGCAACCTGCAGTCCTGTGAGCTCCATTTGTGGCCTGAGCCCCATCCAGGGCCACCGCCTCTTGTCTTCTGTGCCTTATTTCTGTGGAATCTTTTCTTGGTTTAGACACACAGAGCCACTGTGTGGCGATTGGCCACGTCACTGAGCGTGGGAACAGGCTGCACAGGTTTCTAGCCCAGGATCAGCAGTGAACCCCAGGGCTGGGGTGCATGGAGTGGACTTTTAGATGTCCCCACGATGACATTTCTTAGACTTATCCCTGTCCTTACATAGCATGTGACCACGCAAACAAACATACTAAAACGTCTGCAAAAAGGACAGTAAGAAAATGTCAGAACTCAGGAGCATGATGGTCCTCCCAGGTGAGGGGAAGCAGGTCTGCAGTGGGGGACCACGCAGATGAGGCGGAGGCTGTGGCCAAGGAGCTTTTCTCATGGGGGGCGGGGGTGGATAGATGGTGCTTATTACTTAAAAAAAAAAAATTAAATAAATAAAAGGAGGACCTGCATTGCTGCAGTTATATAGGAACATCTTTTTTTAAAATATTTATTTATTTGTTTTAGTTGTACACAATGCCTTTGTTTTTTTTACGTGGTGCTGAGGATCGAACCCGGGCCGCACAGGTGCTAGGCGAGCGCTCTACCACTGAGCCACAACCCCAGCCCCAGGAACATCTTGATAAAAGCACCACCCTTTGATCCACCATGTGTACCTAGAATCTGAAGCTTCTCAAGTTAGGGATGTCTCCTTGGACATTCTTGAGATTACGTGTGTGTACACACACACACACACACACACACACACACACGTCGGACTTCATAAAGTGGGACAGGAGGAGCAGGAACGTACATTCAATGTACGTTCATTGAATGTACAAAAAGATTCATAAGAAAAAAAGTTAGTATTTGGGGGTGATTGGTCCGCATTTGCGCAGGTGGCTCTGTGGGACTGAGGACAGCCCGTTCTGAGTTAACAGAACGGACAGAGAAAACTGTAGAGAGGAAATGGAAAAGTCGAACATACTGACAACATGTGTCCTCTGAGACTCACATACTGACAGCGCGTCTCCCCTGAAACTCACACACATGTATCTGCTTTAATCTGTTGCAGCTTAGGAACTAAGACTGGCAGGAGAATGCACATTTGGACAGAGAAGTAGGGTCGTGACTAAGGGGCTGTGTGGACAGTGCTGAGGCTTTAAATGATCACTCCTGGGGGGAAGAAATAGGTTCATTGTTTTCTGCTTGGCCTACAGTTGATGAAAGATATCAAATGTTATTCCCATTACACGAGCTATAGACGCTTCCGTTCATTGAATGTACAAAAAGATTCATAAGAAAAAAAAAAAAAAAAGGATCTACAGGGCTTAGTATTAGAATCTCTAATGCTAATGTAATTTTATTCGGAAAGATTCACTTCTAGAGAGCTTAGCAAGACCGTCTGAGTGCCTTTCCTCGTCTGTGAGCTTTCTCATGTGGGCATGGTTCCATGGTTCGTGAGACCCTTTCCCCGGCCACCTGTGAAGTTAGTATTTGGGGGTGATTGGTCCGCATTTGCGCAGGTGGCTCTGTGGGACTGAGGACAGCCCGTTCTGAGTTAACAGAGGACTCGTGTCTGCTGCCAAGGACAGGTTCCCGAGTGGCAAAGGTGAGGACTTCGTCTACTACAAATTTTCAAGGTTGTTAATTCGCCAGATCTTTATGAACCGTCACGTGAGTTCAAGTTTGGAGCACCTTGAAGCAAGCATGAGTGGGGTAGAGCTCTCAGAGAATCAGGCTCCAGAAACTGAGAAAGGCAAGTTCCAAAAGCAGAGTCAGGAGAGCCACCTAGCTCTGCGGGAGAACAGGGGACGGGGAGAGTGAGGCCCACCAGGGCGACAAGGCCTTCGAGGAGGTCACATTGAAACTGGGGATGAGCGTGGACTCAGCCAATGAGGTGGGGCAGGCACTCTCAGCCAGGGGAGCAGAAAAAGTGGGGCGGGGCTGGTTTTCTCGGGGAATAACGCGGAGGGGCGTGAAGGCAATATGTGTGGTCAGGAGCAGGCAGGCTGCAATTCCACCTTTTCTTTACTGTTCAAGAGAACAGACTGGAACATCACCACCGAAAGCAAAGTCACGCTGACTTACGAAAGAGATGATGACCCTTTGGGAACACCCATAATTGATCTTTCAACATAAATTTAACTCCTAGTTATGCAAAGGTTGTGGGTATTTTGATGGGGGTTGTATTGAATCCGCAGAACGCTTTGGGCAATACAGCCCTTTGAACTATATTAATTCTGTCTATCCATGGGAAGTCTTCCTCTCTTCTGGGGTCTGCTTGCTTTAATTTCTTTTCTAAGCAATCTCTAATTTTCCTCGTAGAGGTCGTTTGCCTTCCTGATTAGATTTATTCCCAGGAATTTATTTTTCAAACCTACTCTGAGTAGAATGGTCCTCCTGATGTTTTTCTCAGTAGGTTCTTTATTGGTATCTAGGAAAGCTGTTGATTTTTTGTATGCTGATCTTGTATCCAGTTAATTTGTTGAGTTTATCAGCCCTAGAAGTCTTCTGGTGGAGCCTTTAGGGTATTCTAAATATAGGATCATATCATCTGCAAAAACAAAAGACCCAGGACAGCCAAAGCTATCCTGAGCAAAAAGAGCAATGCCGGAGGCATCACAATACCTGATCTCAAACTATACTACCGAGCCATAGCAACAAAAACAGCATGGCATTGGCATAAAAACAGACATGCATGCAAATGGAATAGGATAGAAGACACAAAGTCAAATTCACACGTTACAGTCATTTGATTTTTGACAAAGATATGGGGAACATATGTCAGAGAAAAGACAGCCTCTAACAAATGGTGCTGGGAAAACTGGATACACATATGTAGAGAATAAATCTTGATCCCTATCTCTCATCCCGCACAAAAGTCAACTCAAAAGGGATCAAAGGCCTTGGAAGAAGGCCAGAACTTTTTTGCAACTGCGAGAAGAAAATAGGGAAACTCTTCAACGCACAGGCACAGGCAATGACTTCCTGAATAGGATGTTTTATAGCTCAGAATATAATTCCAGGAATTAATAAATAATATGACATTAAATTCAAAAGCTTCTGCACAGCAAAGAAAACAATTAAGAGCATGAAGAGACAGCCTACAGAATGGCAAAAAAAATCTTTGCTAGCTACTCTTCTGACAGAGAATTTATATCCAGAATACATAAAGTACTAAAAATAAAATTCAACACACACACACACACACACACACACACACAAATCAAATAACCTAATCAACAAATGGGCAAAAGTACTGAATAGACACTAAAAAGAAGAAGTATAAATAGCCAACCACTGTATTAAAAAAGTTCAACATCTTTAGCCGTTGCTGAAATGCAAATCAAAATGACCTTGAGATTCCATCTAACTCCAGGCAGAATGGTAATTATCAAGAATACCAATAACAATACCCAGTGATTCAGGAGGCTGAGGCAGGAGGATCACAAGTTGGAGGCTAGCCTTAGAAAACAGCGAGGCCCTAAGAAATTTAGTGATATCCTGCTCAAAATAAAATATAAAAGGGCTGGGGATGTGACTCAGTGGTAGAGTATTGCTGGTTTCAATCCCCAGTACTGAAAAAAACAACAACAAAAAATGTTGGCTAGAGTGTGTGGGGGAAGGAACTCCCACATGCTGTTGGTGAGAATGCAAATTAGTACAGCCACTATGGAAATCAGTATGGAGGTTCCTCCAAAACCAAAAACAGAACTACCATATAGTCCAGCTATACCACTCCTCATTACTTAGCCAAAAGAATTAAAGTCAGGCCCGGTGCAGTGGCACATGCCTGTAATCCCAGCAGCTTGGGAGGTTGAGGCATGAGGATTGTGAATTCAAAGCCAGCCTCAGCAACTCAGCAAGACCCTGTCTCTAGCTAAAATATGAAAAAGGGCTGGGGATGTGGCTCAGTGGTTAAGTGCCCCTGGGTTCAATCCTCAGTACCAAAAATCAAAACAAAACAACAACAGCAAAACACCAGAAGAATGAAGATCAGTGTATTTTAGTGATTAAATTCACACCCATGTTTATCCCAGCACAATTCCATCGATAGATGAGCGGATCTAGGTAATGTGACATATATACACAATGGTGTTCTGCTCACCCACAATGGAGAATGAAATTATGCCACTTTCAGGAAAATGAATGGATCTGGAGAGTATCACATTAAGTGAAATAAGCCAGACTCAGAAAGACGAAAATGGGATATCTTCTCTGATAAGTGGAAGCTGAGGGTGGGGGGTGGGTTTCAGATTTAAAAAAAAAAAAATTCATGAAAGCCAAAAATTAAATAAATAAGACTATGAAGGTAGAGAAAGGGACCAAGGGGAGGCAGAAGGGAAGGTCCTGGGAGTGGAATTGATTAAATTATGTAATACACGGGTGCAAATATGCCACAGTGAAACCCACTATTCTGTACAGTTATTATGCACCAATAAAACAGAATAAAAATCAACAATTCTTCAGGGTGTATCTCATCAGCCAACGCATTGTCCCTAATGAGCATGTACTAAACACTGGCTGCTTTGAGGACCGGAGATGTGTGAACAAAACAGACCAAAGGCTGGTCCCTCCCCAAGCTGGGGAGGGGGCAAGAGGGGATTATGACTGTATGTAGGATAACACTGAGTTACAAAGACTGCATACAGTGAGCAAGCTGGGTGTGCAGAGACTGGTGGAAGAGCAAGTGCGAAACTCTGAAGTAGGAGCGTGATCAGGGTGAGTGAGCAGCTGTATCCGTCAGCTTCTCGCTGCTATAACAAAATACCAGAGAAAATCAGTCTAACAGAAGAAAGGTTTTATTGTAGCTCATGGTTTTGGAGGTTTCCATCCACAGCGGCTGGCCCCATTTCTTTAGGCTTGTAATGGGGCACAATGTCATGACGGGGGTACGTGGTGGAACAAAGTTTCTTACCTTATGGCAGCTGGGAAGAGAGGCAGGTGGGAGGGGCCAGGGACAAGATATATCCTTCAAGGACCCACCCTCAGTGAGCTACTTTCTCCAAGTAAGACCTACCTCTTACAGTTTCCACCACCTCCCTATAGAGCCTCCAGCTGAAGCCATGCCTTCAACTTATGACACTTTGTGGGGACATTCAGGACCTGAACTATAACAGGAACGTTCAGGGGTCCAGAGTGGCTCAGCACAGTGAGGGCGGAGAGGAAAGAGGAGAGAGAGGAGCAGCAGCAGGGAAGATGGGGGAAGGATTTGGACGATCTATCAGGAAGCAATACAGTCACCCCAGTGAGAGACGGTGGCCTGGGCCAGGCAGGTGGAGGTGGAGGTGATGCGGAGTGTGGATTTGTGATATCCCCTGAGGAGCACAAAGCTACTAAAATCTCCACATGTGTTGATCTATGTGATGTGTGAAGCACAGAGACACGCCCAGCATGGCTTCGAGACCCGCACCTGGAGCAAGGAGAAGGAGTCGGTGCTCTCTTGCTAAGAGCGGGCCCTGCGGCTGCTGGAGACACTCAGCAGGAAGATCTAAGGGAGGAAGCCAGGTGTCAGGTTGTGAACTTGGAGTTGACTAGTGCAGATGTGGACCAGCAGCCTGGCCCGGGAATCCACGGCACAAGTCTGGCTTGAGGCAGAGGTACAGGCACAGGCATCCGAGAGAGAGAGAGAGAGAGAGAGAGAGAGAGAGAGAGAGAGAGAGAGAGAGAGAGAGAGAAGGGAGACCAGCGGAAGAGGACCAGGGGGAAAGGAGAGGCGCTGGGGAATGGGAGGGATAAAGCCGTGCTGTGTGCGCACATGAATACGTAACCAGGAATCCCACCATCATGTATGATCATAATGCACTCATAATTTTTTTTTTTTTTTTAAAAGAAAAGAATATGGAGAAAACGATTGTTTTTAAAGTTAGGAGATGGTTCCATCCCCCTGTGGAATGGGTGGAGATTGAGAGGCGTCCCCTGGTCGGGAGCCTGGGAACTCCTTCACTAAGAGGTGAAGGAAATGCAGAGACGAGCGGAGGAGACGGAGGGTGGCTGGTGTGGCTGGAGGGAAGTGAACTGTGGTCTTGAGCCCCGTGATGAGCTCTTCATGAAGGTGGGTGGCCAGCCCTGTTGAGGGATGCTCAAAGCCCCGGTAAGAGGAAACTCTGATTTGACTCGCTGATCTCTTGGCATTGTCTTGGACATATTCTAAACATGGGGTAAAGCAAAGTTGCAATGTAAGAAGCAGACACAAGGGTCGCGCGGCAGACGTTCGGTTAGCAGTGAATATCTAAGACTGCAGCTGTCTGGCTTTAATGCTCAGAGTGATGGTGCCTTTGGTGTTGCTTTAAATTTCCATGAAACACATCTGGGGCCGGTGGGGTTGGAGACAGAGACCAGGCAAAATTATAAAGCAGAGAGTCATCTCTTAGCTCTCGTTTCTCCATCTTTCAATTATTTCCCTTCTTCCTAGAGGATTGTGTGCATAAAAGTTACTTGATAAAGACCGAATAAAGGCCACCTTCCTGGGGCACCTGTGTTTCTAGGGTTACAAAAATAATTATGTGGGTTTCTGAGCTATCTTCATAATTTTATGCAGCCTAATGGAAAACTGCACATCAATTTTCAGCGAGGTCACGCAGGTAGTTTTGATATTTGATATCTAGTGCTTGTGTCAAGAACAACATCTGCATTTGCAGCTGCAAGTCTTCGAACACTTTAAGTAGAGAAATTGTTACACAACAAATGTGGTTTGGATGGTGAAAAATAATCTTTTAAAACATGGAGGCCTTGGGAGGAGCTTAGGGAATAGCAGAGTTGTGGGTCGAGAGCAATATTTCAAGTTTCTTCCCCCTTGGCAGAAACTCGGCAGGATGGTACTCCATGCACCCTTAAAATCAGGTAAGGCCATGAGTCTGGTTTGGGCCAAAGAAACATGAGCGGAAGTGAGGCATGGCCGTTCCCACGAAGAAATCCTCAAGAGCCAATGTGGTATTTGCTGCCTTCTTGTCCCCTGTCATGAGTACTGGAGCCACTTCAGCCGACAGAAGCTTCATCACTCTGAAGGGCAGGAACTTCTGCTGACCCCAAATAGGCATGTGTTGTGAGGGGGAAATACGCATCTATTGTTTGAAGCCACTGCAACTTTAGGGATCCTTGTTACTGCAGCATGCAGAGCTCATCCTCGCTACATAGAAATAGGCTCCTGAGAGGGAGGTGTTTTCATAACCCAAACCTAAAATACACGGCATCAGCTCAACAAGTGGCATGCAGGAAAGAAGCCGTGGTGGGGCCTGGGAAGATGGTAATCCGCGTACCCGAGTGGAAAACACTTGGCAAGTTGTCATTTGCGGTCATGTTGGAAGACACGGTAGATCTCCCCTGAACATGCTTTAGGGAACAGGCTGAAAAAGAGTAGTAATTAGGGTGTGCAGGTTGCCATGGCTGCATTCAGCACGGTGTGATATGAGGTAAACTCAGAGAAAAAGTCGGCCAGTTTGCAAACAGGAAAGGAGAGGAAACGGGAGAAGGGGGTGGCTCATGAATTCAAGTACTTTTAAGTTTGGAAGCAGCGACTTCATCTCAACTCCAAACACTGACGGAATCAATAGGGTCTTAGAGCAACGAAGAGCAATTAAAACTCAATTTGTGGCCAGGGTGGACGAAAAGGTACTGTGTAGCCATCATCCCCATTGTTAAAAAAAAAAAAAAAAAAAAAAAGAACCTTTTAATGGATTAAAGTGTCTCAAGTCAAGACCCGGCCAAGCTGTGGCCCCACAAATCTTGTCGATTGTGCCAAAGATCTCAAGGGAAAAGAAAACAAGGATGTGATTCTCTTGCTAATGCTGGAGAGGCCCCAGGTGCAGTAGACGGGGAGGGAGGCGGTACGAAAGCAGAGACAGGCAGTACACGGGAGGACCCTGTCTCAGAATGAGTGGTGGGTGGGCTGTTGACGCCAGGATCGGCTGGAATCAGGAAGGTGACAACCGCAGTGTTTGGGGGCAACTTGTCACAATACAAGAAGCCTCTGCTGAGACTAAATAAGGACGTGACTCTTCTAGACTTAAGTGACCCTCACCGTCCTGACTGCATATGCGCAGTGTGAGCCCACACAGGTGCTCACCGTCAAGGCCAAGGGAAATGTTTGTAAGTGAGACTCTCCCAGAGGACACAGCCAGGCCCCACCAAGGACAAAGGGTGGGGGAGCCTCCCAGAGCATGGCCCTGTAGTCTTTTCAGAGAATGTTCTCCATCTTTGGGGCGGGAAACCACTTGGTGCCTGCCTAGAAGTACATTGGCTATTGTCACAGCCGGGTGTCCTACTCTCCAGATGGGAATATCAGCTAAGCCTTCCCTGTTCCTAGACTTGATGTATCGGAGGTGTCAGGGTCAGCTCCTCAGCTTTTAAATTCTGGCAGAGACCACCAGGTGCCGCCCCAGAGATTCTGACGTTGGGCCTGATGTCCCTTGAGTGGGACTTTCCTGAAGGCAGGGAACATTGTGTCTGTAAGAAAGAAGGTGAACTGTGACCAGAAAAACAGACTTAGTAGGTATCGGTGCCATTCGCCAGCCTCTACACTGCCCTGTCATCTGCCAGGTGTGGCCACGTGGCTGGCTAAGGCCCGCGGCAAATGCAAGTGCAGTGCTTAGAGAAACTCATTCCGAGCTGGTGTGGGATTTGCTATTGCTCTGATCCCTTGGGTGCCACCCCAGATGGCCAGATGGTGAAGGCTCCTTTTGTCTTGGTTCCCGGGTAAGGAGGTAAGAAGAAGTCGAAGCTGAGATAGCGCGAGAACTGATCTGTTTTTAGAAGTCACTAAACGGGGGATCGTTTATTACTATAGCATCACGGAGCATTCTGTTACAAGGAGTCTTTCCTCCTAGATCCAAGTTGGGGAACCCCTGGTTCTGAGGTCACCTCCCTGTCACTTGCAGGGGAGGAGGTGCACAGAACGATTAGGAGACAGAAACTGACACGGGAGACCTTTGGGAGCCGGCGGGAGCCACGTTTAGTCCTTGCCTAGGAGTAGAAGAACTTCGCTGCAGATGCCAGACCATGTTCTGGGGGTGATGCATTTGGCTGGAGGAGGTCCTGTCCTCGTTCCTTACTGTCTTCAGACCAAAATTTCCGACAGCTGCTCACGGGTTTGTGAGCATCAAGTACATGGTAGGTAAGACGAGGCTTCACGGTCTCATCTGTCTCTGGAGCCCTTAGAGTGGACGGAATGGGAACTGTCCAATGCAGAAGAGAACCAGTCTTGGAGGGGTGTGTTCCAGAATGTGCCAAAAGGAGCCTCACAAGAGTTAGCTTCTCTAGGGCAGCCCTGGGCTAGGAACTCCTTTTTTTGGGAATTCCACATCCACCTTATTTCTAGATCTGCAATTTCTGAGTGTTGGATTCTGGCACGAGGCGTTCATTAATAGGGAATCTGCTCTCTTTAATGAGTTGTAATCACTGAATTTAGACTATATGATTAATCCTAGAAAAATATAGCCCCACCACCTGCCGTTTGAAATTCCTGGCAAGTTCAGAGTGAAACTCTCTGGGGATCAATGGTAATAGGGAATGAATGATGCTTTTATAGTACACAATGATCATTTTCTGATCAAATAAATGCAAATAACTTTGACTGTGCAGCTGGCTAGAACTGTCTTCGTGAGCCAGGAACAAAATTATAAATACCAAGTTCTGTTACTGTCTTTTACTTCCTGGGTAATCAAATCTAGGTTTAGGCTTTAAAAAATGCTGCCTGTCCCTCTGTAATTAAATACCCTCTATGCACCACTTTTAAATGAGAGCTGCCCAGCAATTAATAGTATTTTATATCCCAAAGACTCCCACTTGAATAAAAAGGAGACTGGGCCAAGTCGCTTCTGAGAACAGATAAAAATCTCTCTGTTTTCCTTGCTTGGCCATTCTCAATACGAAATGTTCTGGTTGGCTTTGACTTTGAGATGGATTTTTTTTTTTTTTTTTAAAGACAGCTACTCGGCATTTCCTTTGACTGTTTGCCTACACCTCGATCAATGCATCTTCTTCACCTTGACCAACCAAATTTTTAAAGCCTTGATGAACGCAGCGGAGAATCTGAAGAAGCATTATCAGAGGGGAAGAGGGTGCTTCCTGGTGGGTGTCTGCCATCTGGGGCGGCAGGAAAGGCTACTGCCCGTTTCTTAGAGAACACCATTTTTGAAAATACATTTCCTTTCCACTAGCTTAAAGATAAAGCAAAAACATGGACAACACTCTTGCTAATTAAAACAAACCTGGTATTTTAAATAATAATGCGACAGACTGAGAAGGGACTGTAGATAGCTCATCCTTTCATTTGAAAGCCTGGGAAGCCAGGTGTATAGAACTGAGAGTGGCCCGGCCCAAAGCTGAAAGCGGTTCTGTTTTGATAAGGCAGGGCCCTCGCAGTTGAAGGCTTTATGATTCAAAGCAGGTTGTATCAGAGGCTAATGGAAAGCTTGCTGCCTGTTGAGTGTTTTTCAACAACAAAAAAGTTACCACATTTAAATGCAAATGACAGAGGACAGTAGCAGGTAACTGCCTGTAAATATTCAGTCCCTGCGACTGCTTTTTGGTGTTCCAGCAGGGAAAGATTTTATGGCTGAAATTCCCTGTCATGGTTTTGATTTGGTAGGATGCAGGATGCTGGAGATCTCGGGTTGGAATAGCAGATGGTGGAACTGTGGTGCAGGGGAGGTCCACAGGTGTCTCGGGTTGGGGAGGACAAGTCTTGTGCTCATTTGGAAGCAGTTAGAAGACTCAAGTCAGTAAAGAGAATGAATCCCCAGTTCATCCAGGGTGGTGATTCTGAAATGTATTTGTGTATAAGAATCCACTGGGATCCTAAATAAGATCAATTAATAATAAACATAATTCCAGCCAGTTCGGGTGGCGCACGCCTGTGATCCCAGCAACTCAGGAGGCTGAGGCAGGAGGATCTCAAGTTTGAGGCCAGCCTCAGCAATTTAGTAAAACCCTGTCTCAAAATTAAAGAAAGAAAGGAAGGAAGGAAGGAAGAAAGAAAGAAAGATTGGGATGTAGCTCACTGGTAGAGCACTGGTCTGTCATCTGTGAGGCCCTGGGTTCCATCCCCAGCACCACTTCTAATTCCTTAGAAATTACGACTCAGACATTTTGAAATAGAACCCAGGAAAATGTCCTTCTTTTCCCCTGCCCCAATTTGTAGAGAAATGCAGTAGAAATCCTGTCTCGATGTTACCCCCCCTCTTCCTCATTTGGTCAAAGGTTTCAGAAGTTTGGGACAATGTGTGGGTGGGTTACAAAAGATGAGTATTGTAGCTTGAATCCTAACTCTGCCTTTGTCATCTTGTAACCTCAATTCCCATAAAACAGACCTAGTAAAAGAATAACTGTAATGTGCTTAGCACCATGACTGATAAATAATAAACATTTCATAATTAATAGTCATTATTCTTCTAGGATCTTACTCAAAATAACAATGATAATAACTGGATGAATCTGTACATAAAATTACGATTGAAATAAATTATTCATGGGTCAGGATTAGGGATAAAATAATCAGATTGGGCTCAGTGGGCATGGGTATTCTCTATAAAGGTCTTCTGCTTCCAATCAAAATGGGAAAGCAGGATGCAGATTTGCCCTCCTGCCTTCAGTAACCAGAAAATTGGATAAAATATATAAAACAACAATTTCAGACATTGGCCAACAGGCAGCTCAGATCTGGGATTCCTGAGAGGAAAAACAAATCAGAGGAGCCCTGTGATTGCCCCGACTTACTGCCCCGCTGTGTTCTCTGCAGCAGGTGGAGGAGGGAGGAGGGCCCTGGCAGAGTTCACCAGGGACTCACCGAAGTGAGGAGACAGAAACAGGAGTTCAGAGTCTGAGGGCCGAGGTCTGGGGGAATGGGGTTTGTAGGAAAAGAACTTCAGAAATCTGCATCAGAGGCCCCCGGAGTCTTCACTGCAGCTGGTAGTGTGTGACAAAGGCTCCTAACTCTAGAGCCACTCCAACAAATCTAAAAGCAAACCAGGCATGGTGGCACATGCCCATAATCCCAGCGGCTCAGGAGGCCGAGGCAGGAGGATCGCGAGTTCAAAGCCAGCCTCAGCAATGGCGAGACGCTAAGCAACTCAGTGAGACCCTGTCTCTAAATAAAATATAAAATAGGGCTGGGGATGTGGCCCAGTGGTTGAGTGTCCCTGAGTTCAATCCCCGGTACAAAAAAAAAAAAAAAAAAAAAAAAAATCTTAAAAACAAGTCTGCATAAGACCCCTATAGCACAAAAGTTAAAACTAATAATTAATAAATGGGATAGATTCAAACTAAAAAGCTTCTTCTCAGCAAAAGAAACAATCAGTGAGGTGAATAGAGAACCTACAGAATGGGAGCAAATCTTTACCACAAGCCCATCAGACAGAACGCTAACCTCAAGGATATATAAAGCTCTCAAAAACCTTAACACCAAACAAACAAACAACCCAATCAATAAATGGGCTAAGGAACTGAACAGACACTTCTCAGAAGATGATATACAATCAGTAAATATAAGAAAAAATGTTCAACATCTTTAACAATTAGAAAAATGTAAATCAAAACTACTCTTAAGATTTCATCTCACTCCAGTCAGAATGGCAGCTATCAAAAACACAAACAACAATAAATGCTGGTGAGGATGTGGGGAAAAGGGCACACTCATACATTGCTGGTGGGACTGCAAATTGGTGCAGCCAGTCTGGAAAGCAGTATGGAGATTCCTAGGAAAACTTGGAATGGAACCACCATTTGACCCAGCTATCCCACTCCTCAGTCTATACCCAAAAGACTTAAAAACAGCGTACTGCAGGGACACAGCCACATCAATGTTTATAGCAGCACAATTCATAATAGCTAGATTGTGGAACCAACCCTGATGCCCATCAGCAGATGAATGGATAGGGAAACTTTGGTATATATACACAAGGGAACACTACTCAGCACTAAAAGAGAATAAAATCATGACATTCGCAGGTAAATGGATGGAGTTGGAGGAAATAATGCTAAGTGAAGTTAGCCAATCCCAAAAAACCAAAGGTCGAATGATTCCTTTGCTATGATGATACTGACTTATAGTGGCAAGAGAGTGGGGGTGGGGGGCGGGATGAGAGGAATGAAGAAACATTAAAATAGAACAAAGTGGGGGGGGAGAGGAGGGGAGGGGTCAAGGGGATAGGAATAATGGCAGAATTTGTTAGCCATCATTACCCTAAGTACATGTATGAAGACATAAATGGTGTGAAAATACTTTATGTAAAACCAGTGACTTGAAAAATACTGTTCTTTATATGTAAGAGAAAATGAACTGCATTCTGCAAGCATGTATAACAAATTAGAATAATAAAAAACATGAAAAAAAATTAAAAGAAAAACAAGCCTGCATGGGCAAAAGTCACCGGTAAGCTAACTATTCCCTGCTTCTCAGCCCAGGATAGAGCCCAACCCTCTCTAAAGGAAGGCAACAAAATCTAAATCCTAATTGTACAATGTACAATGTCCAACATCCATTAAAAAAAAAAAAAATCGCCGGGCGCGGTGGCGCACGCCTGTAATCCCAGCACTTTGGGAGGCTGAGGCAGGAGGATCGCGAGTTCAAAGCCAGCCTCAGCAATGGTGAGGCACTTAGCAACTCAGTGAGACCCTGTCTCTAAATAAAATACAAAAAAGGGCTGGGGATGTGGCCCAGTGGTCGAGTGCCCCTGAGTTCAATCCCTGGTACCACAAAAAAAAAAAAAAAAAAAAAAAAAAAAAAAATCACCTGACAGGCCAAGAAACAGGAAAACAGGACCCCACAACCAGGAAAATAAAAAGTGAATAAATGATCGCTAAAAACAAGCCTAAAAATCAATATAGGAGGTTTAAAAAGTTATTTTAACTACTTTCAACTACTTAAGGGAAAATCTGAACATAATGAGAAGGTGAAGATATAAAGGGGGAACGGAATGTCTAGAGATGGAAAGTAGCTGAAATTAAAATTCACTGGGTGTGAATAAACCTATCAAATGAAACACTGAGAAAAAAAGTGAACTCCAAGATGTAATTGTAAAGTCTATTCAAAATGAAGTACAGAAGGAGAAAAGAAGAGAGTCTCATTGATGGCTGGTTATCTAGCAGTCGAATGTACAGAGCCTGCAGTTTAAGAAAAGGGAAAACTATTTCGAGCAACAGAGCCAAAAAGTTTCCAAATTTGATAAAAACTGTAAAGTCCAGGAAATTCAATGGATGCCACCCAGAATAAACATGATAGCAATACCAAGGAACATTGTAATCAAACGACTGAAAACCAGTATCAAAGGAGAAAACCTGACACACAGAAGAGGAAAAAAAAAAATCTCATACATTAAATTCAGAGGAAAAAAGTTAAATATGATAAGAATCTCCTTGTCAAAAACGATGCGATCCAGAAAAACATGAAATGACATTTTTAAGTGGCTGAAAGAAAAATAAACAGCTCACATAGAGTTCTAGAGCCAGCAAAATGAAGGTAAGGTAAAGATTTCAGACATTTCAAAAGTTGAGGGAAAGTGTCCCTGAAAGACTTGTACTACAAGAGACATTAGAAGAAATCCTTCAGGGGAAGGATCTTTACTCATAAGGCAGGAACACAAGGAGGGTAGATACGTAGGCAGGTAAATAGAAACAAATCATTTTTCACTTTAAAATTCTTTTAAAAGACAGTTACATTTCAAGCGAAAACAATACCAAGGCATCATGAGGCGTATAACATGTGCAGAACTAGAATCTGTGATCAGAAGAGCGCAAAAGGTGGGGAGAGTGATGAAGTATTCTGCTGTGAGGTTCTCATGCTGCACGTGATGTGACAATGTGCCATTTAAAGATGCATATTTCAGACCACAGAGTAACCCTCCAAAAAGTATGTACAACCAACACATCGAAATAAAGGGAAAAAATGAAACCTTTGAAAATACGCAGATGATCCCAAAGAAGGTTGGGGGGAGAAAGGAGAAAACAGATGGGACATATAAAAATACACAGTGAGATGCTAGAGTTAAGCATGATAAACACTTCAAATGTAAGTGAACTAAATACTATAACTAAATGGCAGAGACTGTCAGGTTAGAGGTTTTTTTTCAAAAGCAAGGTCCACCTATATATTATGTACAAGTCACCTACTTAATTGTAAAGTCAGAAGAAGTTAAAAGTCAAAGGCAGAACATTGTACTGAACCAAGGAAAAACTGAGAGCATTTCCTCTAAAATCAGAAACAAGAAAAGGATGCCCCCTCTTAGCACTACTATTCAGTATAGTTTTAGGAACTCTAGCCAGAACAGTCAGGCAAGAGAAGGAAATTAAAAAGATGCAAACAGGAAAAGAAGAAGTTGAATTATCTGTTTGCTGATGATGTGGTCCTATATCTAGAAGATACAACAAAGACTCCTAGAGTTGACAAACAAATTCAGCAAAGTAGCAGGATACAAGATCAACATTCATAAATCAATAGCCTTCCTGTATAACCAATAATGAATCTGCTGAGAAAGAAATCAGGAAAACTACCCAATTCACTGTAACCTTAAAAATAAATAAAATAAAATACATGGGAATAAATCTAACCAAGTCAGTGAAAGATCTCTACAGTGAAAACTACAGAACACCAAAGAAAGAAATTGAAGGAGACCTTTGAAGATAAAGACCTCCCATGTTCTTGGATAAGCAGAATTAATATTGTCAAAATGGTGACACTATCAAAAACAATCTATAGATTCAATGCAATCCTCATCAAAATACCAATGACATCTTAATAAAACTATAAAACTCATTCAGAAGGATAGAAGACCCAGAATAGCCAAAGCAATTCTGCACAAGAGTGAGGCTGGAAGCATCACAGTACCTGACCTCAAGCTATACTACAGAGCTACAGTAACAAAACCAGCATGGTATTGGCATCAGAATAAACATAAGGATGACTGGAATTGAATAGAAGACACAAAGACAAACCCACACAGTTATAGTCATCTGATACTTGATAAAGGTGCCAAGATATATGTTGGAGAAAAGATAAAATTTTAACAAGTGATGCTGGGAAAACTGAATATCCCTATGTAGAAGAGTGAAACTAAGTGTCAAATCAAAGTAGATCAAACACTTAGGAATTAGACCAGAAACTTTGTAATTGCTCTAAGGAGACAGGGTCAAGACTCCAATATATTGTCACAGACACTGACCTCCTTAACAAGACCCCTAGGGTTTAAGAAATGAAACCAAGGATCGATAAGTGGGATGACATCAAATCTACAAGTTTCTTCACAGCAAAGGAAATGATTAAGAGCATAGAGAGCCTACAGAATGGGAGGAAATCTTGGCCAGCTACTCCTCTGACAGGGAATGAATATCAAGAATATATAAAGAACTAAAAAAAAAGAAAAAGAACTTAACACACACACACACACACACACAAATAAATAACCCAATCAATAAACAGGCAGAAAGAACTAAACAGACATTTCTCAAAAGAAATACAAGTGGACAACAAATATATGAAAAAATGTTCAACATCTCTGGAAACCAGAGAAATGCAAATCAAAACTACATTGAGATTCCATCTTACTCCATTAGAATAGCAATGATCAAGAATACAAACAATAATACATGCTGCTCAGGATGTCGGGGGAGAGGTACACTCATACATTGTTGGTAAGACTGCAAATTAGCACAACCACTTTGGAAAGCAGTCTGGAGATTCTTCAAAAGATTAGAAATACAAAAGGGTGAAGAAAAAAAATGGTAGAATGAGATGGATATCATTACCCTAAGTGCATGTATGAAGTCACGAATGGTATGAATATACTTTGCATACAACCAGAGATATGTAAAAATGTGCTCTATGAATATAATATGAAATGTAATACATTCTGCTGTCATTTCTAACAACTTAGAATAAAAAATAAATTTGAAAAAAAAAGAAGTTCAAAAATAAGAGTTCAAACTAAAAAAAAAAAAAAAAAAAAGATTAGAAATAGAACCACCATATGACTCAGTTATCCCACTCCTCAGCATTTTCTCAAACATTATAAAATCCTCATACTATAGTGAGACAGGCACATCAATGTTTATAGCAGCACAATTCACAATAGAAAGTTATGAAACCAGCCTAGGTGGCCAGGAACAGATGGATAGATTACGAAAATGTGATATATCTTTATCTGTATTTTTTTCCTATATATAGACAGACACACACACAAACAGAGTTTTACTCAGCCAAAAAGAAGAATGAAATTATGGCATTTGTGGGTACATGGATGGCACTGGAGACCATCATGCCAAATGCAACAAGCCGCCCAGAAGGTCAAGGGTCAAAGGCCTCCTCTCTTATGTGGAAGTTAGAGCAAATTAAGGGGGAAGGAGGGGTTGAGTCACATGAGAACAGAGGAAGGAGATGGAGGGGGAGGGTGGAGGGATGGGGAAAAGGGGAAATCACAGAATGAATCTGACAAAATCACACCATGTACATGTATAAACAGACCACAGTGGATTCCACCTTTACATATATCTATAAAGCACCAATTTAAAAAACAATAAATAAATAGAAGGAAGACCAGTAGGGGGAGAGAACTAGGGGGAGGGAGGAGGGAAGGAGAGCAGAGGCGCTGGGGACCGAAAAGGAACAAATTCCATTCCACGCATGTGAGATTATGTCAAGATGAACCCCAACATTATGCGTAACTATAAAGCACGAATAAAAGCACTTTTAAAACCTTGGAGGCAGGGAAACGTTGTGCTATGTGAGCAGTTAATCGTGAGGGAGTTGCAGTGGCTCCACTGACACCAACACAATAGACACCAGAAGCAGGAATGTGGACAGGTACAAGGAGGACTCTTACAGGGACCCATCCATCACGAAGCTATAACAACCCTAAGTAACGGAGCTTCAAAACCCATCTTTATGAAACAAGGCTAACAGTCATGCAAAGAGGAAGCCACGTGCCCACAAAGACTGCAACACCCCAGCATTCTTCCCTCGTAATCAATAGAAGTAACAGGCAGAAAATCAGTAACTCCACAGAAAACACGATCAGCACTCCTCACTACTCTGACCCCAGTGACATTCAGAGACTATTCCGACCCACAGCAGAGATTCATTCATTTCAAGCTCATATGTAATACTCACCAGGATGACCATGTGGTAGGGCCCCAAACAAGGCTCTCTCAATAAATTAAAACAGGTTTAAAAATCATCAGACTGGGTTTTTTATTTTTTTATTTTTTTTCAGCACCATAGAATTAAATTAGAAACCAACAATAGAAAATATCTGGAAAATCCCCCAGATAGTTGGAAATAATCAAACAACACACTTCTAAATAATCCATGAGTCAAAAAACAAATTACATGAGAAATTTAGAAAATACCTTGATCTACCTAAAAATAAAAAACAACATGAAATTTAGAGGTCGATAGCTTTAAATGCTGAAAAGTAAAAAAAAAAAAAAAAAAGTTTAAACTCAATGATCTAAGTGTCCCCTTAAGAATCTTGATAAAGAAGAGCAAATTAAACCCAACATGCATAGAAGAAAAATCATAAAGATCGCAGCAGATATCAATAAAATAGAAAATCAGCAAATAGAGAAGTCATTAAACCACAGTTTAAATAATTCAACAAAATTCATAAACCATTAGCTGGATTGATCAAGAAGCAATAAAGGAGACGCAGATACAAGGACTCCAGAGATCCTAGAGGTGTTAAAGGGATGTTAAGGAAATATTGTGAAATACTTCCTGACAGTACATTCACTATTTTAACTGAAATAGACCAATTCCTTGAAAGACATAAAGAAACAGAGTGAAGCCCAGGAACAGAATATAAAGACCTCTTACAGCTAAACAATGAAAGCAGGCAAAATGTCTGAACACACATTTCACCAAGGAAGGTATACACATGTCTAGAGAGCACATGCCAAGTGCTCATGCACCCAAGTAATTCAGATGAAAACCACAGACACCACTACCTCTACAGATGACTAAAATTTAGAGATTGGTCATATGAAGTTTGATCAGGATCTAGATCTACAGAAAAGTCCATACATTGCTGGTGGAAATGTAAAAAAAAGGGTACACACACTATGGTACCACTTGCAGGAAATTCTGGCACAAATATAGACCATGGAGCTAGAATGCAGATCAAAGTCTGGCTGGGACGGGGGACTGAATATAAACTAGAAAGGCCACGAGCACCTATGTTAGGATGATATTAGTGCTTCTCATCTTGATTGTTGTAGCAGCTATACCGATATTTACAAAACTCCTCAAATATGCATATTTTATGTGCATTGTATCTCTTATGCGTAATTGTTATTTGTGATAATAAAGTTGATTGACAAATAAGTTCTATGACACCCTCTTTCCACTGTTTGGTTCTGCATGGATTTCTGTTCCAAATGCTTATCTGTGCTCGTGGGGAGAAGTGGTTAATGAGACAGAGTAGAAACTTTCCCTCAGGTGATTTCATTGTGGTCCTAGAGATAGATAAAGAACAGGTTAGTTAAATTAAAAAAAAAAAAAAAAAAAGAATGTCACACGAGAATCAGCACACATATGTTCATAGCAACCTTGTTCATAATGGTCAAAAAGTGTGGGGGTGCCTACAATGGCCCTTCAAGTGGTAAATGCATAAACAGAATGTGGCAAATTCATACAATAGTGTGTTTTGACGGCAACAGGGAGTGAAATTCTGAACTAGGCTGTAGCATCAATGAACTTGAAGACGTCATGATGAGTGGAAGGCGCCAGATACCAAGGTCACCTGCCGCGTGAGTCCGTGTATGTAAAATGTCCAGAATCGACAGATCCATAGATATAAAAAGTAGCTTACTGTTTTCCAGGGAGGGGAGAATCTGGAGTGGCTGGGAATGGGGATCAGATTTACTTCCCAGTGATGAAAATGTTCTGGAATTAGATGATGATTGTGATTGCATGACTTTGTGACTATACAATTGCCCCTCAGAATCCTTGTGGGCGATGATTCCATGTCTCCCCACAGATACCAAAATCCAAGGATGCTCAAATCCCTCCTGTAGAATGGCATGATATTTGCATATAATCCACACATCCTTTGGCATACATTGAATCATCTCTAAATTGCATGAAATACACAGTGCAATGTACATGCTATCTAGAGAGTTGTTACACTATATTGTTGCAGTAATGATGACAAGAAAGTTTGTACATTCAGATGCAATTTTCCCCAAAATATATATATTGTATATATATATGTGTATATATACATACATATATAGTTACATTGTATATATATGTACATATTGTGTATATATGTATATGTAGTATGTATATGTGTATATATGTACATATATGTATGCATATATACCTTTTGGGTATATACCTTTTGGGTATATATGCATACATATATACCTTTTATACATATATACCTTTTGGGGGGTGGGGTTACTGGGGATTGAACTCAGGGGCACTTGATCACTGAGCCACACCCCCAGCCCTATTTTGTATTTTATTTAGAGACAGGGTCTCACTGAGTTGCTTAGCACCTCGTCATTGCTGAGGCTGGCTTTGAACTCACGATCCTCCTGCCTCAGCCTCCCGATCTGCTGGGATCCCCAAATATATTTGATCTGCAGTTGGTTCGATCTGTAGACGCAGAGGGCTGACAGTACTAGAAACCACTGAATTGTACACTTTAAATGGGTGAATTTTATGGTATGTGTATTATATCCTAATGCAAGTTTTAGTTTTAAACAAAAACAAGAAAAGGAATTCAAGAAGGACGATAAGTCCTTATAAGAATGTGTGTAGAGAAGGATGGGAACAGCTCACCTGGTTAGGGAGAGCAGGAGAAGCCACTGCAGTGGAGCTTTGAGCAGGGGCCCATCAGGTGCCCAGAAGACCTACAAGCACCAGGTGTAGTGCTCTGGGTACACCTGAGAACCCACAAGAATCCCAGGGACCAGGGCACAGGGTGGATGCCAAGATGAGGGACAGGGAAGTCGATAGAGATGAGCAAGTTCAGGGCAAGCCCAGCAGAGTACTGGAGTCTGGATGATGTTTCTTTTCATTTACTGGAACGAAAAAATGATTTGGGTAAATACACTGTGCAAATGTGGTGGTGTGAAAGGTGATCAGCTCTGAGTAGAATGCTACTGTAGAAATTTCAGACAACTCCAGTGACCACAGGTGACCACAGTAGATGGCACAGGTTCCAGCCAAAGAGAACCCCCGAGAGCTCGCTCCCCTTTCCTATAAGGTGGCAATTTCTGTGTGGCATAGGTACAGAGAGTGCAAAACAACAGAAGAAACTTACCTGTACAGTGTGGAAGAATGCAGCTCATGGGAGTTACAGTGTCTTCATCCAAGGCTACGTTTTCATATCTGCATCTAATATGGCAGAGCAAATGGCTTTTTCTGAGATTCACTTCCCAGCTACCCACTTGCCCATAATTCGCTCTTGATTAAAACTAAGCAATTATCACTGTAATTTGCCTTTATTGGCCTCATTTTCCACTTGAAGCAACCAAGCTATCATTTTTTTTTTCCAGGCCTATGATTCCCAACCGTTTTGGAATTCAGACCCTAGCCATTATTTATTTGATTTCATCATATCTCTCCATCCCAAGTGGTAGATTCCATGTGTCTTTGGCATGAATTAAAATTAAACTAGATTTTGGAAAATTGCTTAAATTAGTCAACGCACCTTACCAAAGGGGTGACCTCTGGGGGCGATGATAATTTGGATCAGAAATTCCTCTTACATGTTTAAGACTCCACAGATGGAACTCAAAACTAGATTAAGCTATCTAATTTTATAGGCAAGGAGACCTTGGCCAAGAAAAGAAGTGACTTCCACAGAAGCTCCTAGTGATTTTAAGGAGGCAAAGGACAAGAATAAAGGATTCCTTTAAGGTAGTTCAGTTGCTTAGCGCCTTGTCATTGCTGAGGCTGGCTTTGAACTCGCGATCCTCCTGTCTCAGCCTCCCGAGCTGCTAGGATCCCCAAATATATTTGATCTGCAGATAGACAGGAAAAATGAAACACGTTGATACCCAAACTAGCTATATGGAGTGGATAAAGATGAGAGTAAGATAAGACTAATCATGAAGTCAAGAAGGCAGCCTGAAGGAGCAAAGTCAGACAAGGGAGCCCGTAACATATGATCCCAGGCAAAAGCAATCTGTGGTGTTAGATGTCAGTAGAGAAATGTCCTTTAGGTTAGCGAGGTGCAGGGATTGGGGGGTACAGAGCATGGTTCTGGGGTGCTGGTCATTTGCTATCTCTTGATTACATTGATTAATTAATGGATGACTACGCTGCTGTGCTTGCTTGGTGAGAATTCCTCAGGCTGTTCAAGTGGGACTCGAACACTTCTCTATATAGGCTGTATTCATCAGTTAATGCTGCACAACAAACAATCCCCCAATGTGGTGCCTTGAGACAACCTTAATTTCCTCGTGGTTTTGGCAGGTCAGGAATCCAGACAGGACCTCACTGGGTCCTCTGTCTCAGGGTTTCTCAATCAAGAGGTGCTAGGTCTGCAGTGTCATCTCGAGGTTCAACGGAGGAAGGAGCCACTTGCGGGTGAGCTCGTGTGGTTGTCGGCAGGTGTTGGGCAGGCCCCAGATGGCTGTAGTTAGACTCCCTTGCCCAGACTTCCAGCGGGTTATGTTTTTAGTATGTACCAAGGTCATGAACACCCTGATTCAGCGTACGTACTCAAGGTCATAAACTCTTACTTGTGGGCATGCACCCATTTATGTAACCTGTTGACAAAGTGGCCTCATTGTCTGGCCTGCATATAAAAAAGGCCTATGGACCTGTCTGGGGCTGAGCCTGGAGCTGGAGGCTGCTGCTGTCTCTGGATAAAGAATGCCACTATCCCAACTGTGTCTTGCGTCTTCTTCCACCTGCTGGGATCCCAAATCTGTTTCCCGGGGTCTGAGCATCACTGTTGTATTCTACTTATTAGAAGCAAGTCACTGGATCTTCTCCAAATTCACAAAGAGGGGCTTACACAAGGGGTGGACACCGGGGAAAGAATCCTTGGGAACCAGAGGAGGCCATACACTGTGAATAGGATACTATAATTAAAAAGTTGATTGACTACAGAAACAACGAGTACAGGCCCAGGCATCAGGCCGACTTGAGTGTAAGTCCTACTTAAACTGCCTTAAATCTCTTATTAGATGGAGGTAGTAACATTGCCTTCTTCTAGAAGTATCTACTCAGGGAAAACAGGAAGTGTCTGAAAAGCCCCAGGACAGGAACACCCCCCCCCCCCAAGGAAATACTCTGCATTAAGGGTTATTATAGTCATTGAAAGATATTCCCAAAGTAATTTTTATTGCAAGGAGGGGAAAACAGAACCACACATTACACATGTTGAGGCAGCAGAGGCCCCAGTGTTGGGTAACTTGTCCAATGCCACGTGGTTTGGCCTGGTTCTGCTGACCCCAAGGTCATTTCTTCTTCCTACACCCTCTGCTTTCTTACTTCAGCCTCGGAATGGCTTCCTTCCTGTTATTTCTGTCCCCTCTGGTTCTTTCTTCACACTGTTGTCAGACCAACTCTCTTACCATCTTTCTTCCCCTGATACGCTCTATCTAAAGACGTCCCACCAATGGCCCATGGTGCACATCTTCTCCCCAGACTACAGAGGGCCTTGAATCTGGTTCTAACATCGAGGTGCTTGCCTTCCTGAAGTTTCTGGCAAACTCCTGCCCCAAGCGTCAGAAGCTCACTAGCCATAATAAAGTCATAGTCCATCTCCACATGTTTGTATTGATTTCCCTCTTTGCTAGAATGCTATTCCCTTTATCTCTTTAGATCCATCCATCCATCCATCCTTTATTCATCTGTCCAACCGCCTATGTATCTAACCCTCTAACATTCGTCAATCTATTTCTGGGTGCTTTCAGCCTTTCCTGTGCTAAGGACCAGGACCAATACAAGAATCAGGCATAGCCTGTGTCTGTAGAGTCCAGCCACCTCTCAAGTAGAATACACTTCCTGCAGTTCACTTCTGATCTCCATGATGCCTTCCTGGTTATTCCACCATGCCAACACATCTTGTCTCATCTCCTACAGCCCAGGAGCTCCACTGTCGATTTAATGGCTTAGTGTAGAAAACTGCCTCCGGCATGGTTATACAATAAGGAGACGCTAAAAGTCTTACTGGGAACTTATTGTAAGATTCAAGCATAACAGACATCATCTTATAGAATGATCCCAACAACTTGGCAAAGGGATTTTTATCATGCCATTGACTCAAGAGGGTCCAGTTCAGTGTCTCAAGAGGGTCAAGTTCAGTGTCTCCTAGCTAAGACTCAAACTCCGGTGTGTCTGACTGCCAAGTCCTTGCTTGCTCTAACCTCCCATTATAGTTCACCCTTTCCCTTAGGGTCCAGCAGAAAGGGCCTGACCCGCAACCCAAGGACAAGAACAGCAACTAATCTTTGATTTCCACAATGGACTTTCACATCTACTACCTTTAATACTTTGAGTGATACGATGACCCAGAGGCTCCAGGAAGGTCATTCCGTTGGCACATGGATCTGTCCTCAAGCATTTAAAATGCCATCCTCAATCACCAAACCACCATAGCTCCTCATTCTAGGCTTCCCTTCATGTTGGGTTTCTCCGAATAGTTGGCCACACCATCAGGGGTGTGTGACAGTTTCACTCCAAACAGAGCATCTGTGAAGCCTCCTTTGGAAAGGAATGAGGCTTTCAGGCCTTGCCCAACAAAATCCTCCTTTCCTTGGGAATTCTCAAACGTGGCAGCGAGCAGATGTGTTCGCCCTGCCTCCGACCGCAAGCCCAGACAGAACGCTCTGCATAGAAATTGCGAGTAAACTTCACAACTGGGGGACATAAAGATCTTTTATGTGCAGGAGCTGGAGATTGTAATTTGAATGTGTGAAATTGCCAATAGTCTGGTAAATACGTCGGCCCACCAGCAGCCTTGAAAGGGAATTGAAACCGTTTTAAAACCCAGTGAGGTAAGGCAACGCGGATGGGGTGTGCTCTCTGTAGAACCAATGGAGAGATTTATGCTGGTTGCAAAAATACTCTTTGAAGTCATTGAGTACCAGAATGGGTCATTAGAAGGTGGGAGATGCGTGCTAAGTATCAGGGGCCTGCTGGGAGGTTTCTAGTCGGCTCAAAGCCCTGTGGTGGTTCCATATTGCCTATGGAAAGAAATGCATCTTCTTCTGTTCAGGTGCCAGTTCTACCCACCATGCCTTTCCTTTCTGTGTTCGTGCTACTGTAGGAAGATCCCAGGTGCTCTTTCCTCCCTGGACATAGGCTCCATCTTCTCTCTTGTTCCTTCTCCCACTTTTCTACTATGGTATTTTCCTTCCTACTGCCCCTGGGACTCATTCTCGCTCATTTTCTTACCTCTGCCCACGCCAACCCAAGCAAGTCCTGATGGCTTGGCCTCCAAAATCATATTCTTTCCCCGTCCTGTTGCCACCCTTGTCTGGAACCATCAGCTCTCGCCAGATGAACTTTGGCTGCCTCCTCCCCAGTCTTCCTGCTTTGGACTTGGATCAAGTCCGTTGCATCAGGACATCATGGGCAGAACAGATTTTTATCTTTTCAACATGTGAATTGATTAATACTATCCCTGTGCTTCCCACCCTTGGGTGGATTCCTGTATCACTTAGAATCAAGTCTACATTCCTTCATGTGGCCTCCAAGGCCCCGGGATGTGCTCCTGGCCATTGCTGTGACCTCACCCAATGTCACTCTCTCTCTCTCTGGCCACTTTCTTTGCACACTGAGGTCCCTCTGCTGTGGTAAGTTGGAGGACCGATCCAAACCGTACACATCTGATTTACAGTCAGGTCTTACGAGGGCCCAGTCCAGGGGCTTCTGCCTACTAATTATAAATCAGTCCTTATCAATTGATTGATAATCCTCTGGCTTAAAATTGGGGTTTGGGGCACATGGATGGCACGTGACAAGAATCTAACCATCGTTTGCTTCCTGTGCATTTAAAAGAAGAAAGAATTCCTTGTTTTAGCCTAAATCCTCACTTGTGGTTCCCAGGCTCCTGAAACTTTCAAGGAGCTGCCATTTGGAAAAGTAGCTATCTAAATCGAGCGACCTACAGGTGGCATTGCTGGGGGACAAATGGGGAGACGTAATTAGCAACCAGACTCCGCACATTTGACTGGGCCAAAAATATCAGTCTGCCAATTTTTCATTAATTCTTGCTAAATGCATTTGAGCCCTTGGAGGGCAGCATGTGTTTGATGAAACCGCCTCCAAATCTAATAACAATTTGCTCATCTTTAGAACTGAACCCCCAGAGGTAATGCAACAAACTGGGAAACCTTACAAAACAGGCAAAGCGACAATTCCACCGAAATGGGCACCGTTGACCTTCTCACTTACTGATAACCTCAGTCAGTGCTTAGCGGGGGCTCAGAGGCATCAGGTCCCCATCATCCACGTGAATTCGTTCACTCGGTTAGCAGAAATCCCAGCGGGTGTGGGCTCCACTATCTCCATTTTGCAGGCGAGTAAACTAAAGTTGGGAGCGTTGCCCAGGGTCACACACAGCTGGCACTTGGAAGAGCCAGCATTTAAGACCAAGTATAGTCATGCACTGCCTAACGAGGTTTCACGTGACAACTGTACACATACACAGCGGTGGTCCCTTCAGTTTATAACGGAGCTGGAGAATTCCAACCATCTAGTAACATTGTAGTTGGTGACGTCGTAGCACAACACATTGCTCATGCTTGCAGCGATGGTATATACAAGCCCACTGCACTGCCAGTTCTGTGAAAGTATGGCACATACAATTGTGTACAGTACATCATACTCGAGAATGATAATAAATGTCTGCTACTGGGCCGTATATTTACTATATTTTAAATAATTATTTTAGTGTGCAATTCTACTTATATATAAAAGTTTTCTGTGAAATGCTACACTGTGCCCTTCCAGTGGCAGCCTCTTCCATTTTTTGTTCACCTGCCCCTTCATTGCATCAAGTGACAATGACAGTGACAGACCTTGTAATGGTTAATTTGAATTGTCAACTTGAATGGATTGAGAGATGGCAAGGATTAAGGGGATTATGGGCGTGTCCATGAGGGTGTGTCTAGGAATGATTGACATGTGGGACAGCCAACGGAAATGGAGGCCCTCCCTAAGCGTGGGCAGCACCGTCCAATAGGATGGTGGCTTGGATGGAATAAAAGTTGGAAGAACCGGAAGCAGCAGCAGATACAAGCTCGATTCTTCTTGGACAGGTTGTTGATTGCTGCTGCCATCACCTGAGGCTATTGGACGGTCACTTCTTCACTCTTGCAAAGCGGGTTCTCCCGAAGCCTTTGGTCTTGGACTAGGGTGGCACCATTGATCCCTCTTGTTCTGGGTTCAGCTTCTTGGACTGCACAGGTACTGGTTCCTCCAGCTCTCCAGCCTGCAGACGGCCACTGCGGACTGTCCAGCTTCTGGTCACGTAAGCCAACCTGATAACCCCCCCTTTTATAATTCTACTTCCTGTTGATTCTGTTCCTCTAGAGAACCCTAAATAATACAGACCTGTACCACCAAGTCTTGCAAAAGCACTTTCCAGAGTTCACAAAGCAAGGACGACGTCCCCCTAGAGACGCCCTGCTCAGAATGTACTCTGTTGTTAAGTGACGTGTGACGTTTCCCACCTCTAGCGCTGGACATTCAACCAGTACTCTAAGACATTTTACACGTTTTAATTTTGAAATTCCAGAAGAGCTCAAAGAGTCATTCATGAAACTCCTTTTCTAACTTTTTTTTCCGGGTCCACCCGTGGCTCACATTTTGCCCACCTGCTTTTGCATTCTCCTATAGGTTT
Source organism: Tamias sibiricus (assembly GCA_025594165.1). Classification (NCBI taxonomy): domain Eukaryota; kingdom Metazoa; phylum Chordata; class Mammalia; order Rodentia; family Sciuridae; genus Tamias; species Tamias sibiricus. The sequence goes on along the minus strand of CM046658.1, from coordinate 11,412,800 downwards.
TATGGACGCAGGCATTTTACAGTTGGCTGAGCCATCCGAGTAACTGGCGACTCTGTGCCCGTGGAGCCTTCACCACTACGGCAGGCGTTGCCCAAGAATGCCTTCCAGCAGAGAAGCACATCGCTCACGCTTCCTCACGACTGGGTTCCTTGGGCTGGGATTGTGGCTCAGCGGTAGAGCGCTTGCCTAGCACGTGGGCGACTCGGGTTCGATCCTCAGCACCACGTACAAATAACACACACTGAATAAAACACATTGTGTACAACTAAAAGCAAATAAATAAAAATATTAAAAAAAAAAAAAAAAAAAAAAAAAAAGACTGGGTTCCAGGCATGTGTGTGCACAGGAGGGCTAGAGGGACCTGTCGCCCTTCTCAGTGTGTCACACTAGGATCCAGAAGATGCCGTTTTGTCCCCATAGTGAGGAGCTGGGTTTGATCACCAGCGTAGGATTGTGTCTGCCCGTTCTCTCCAAAACAGTTGCTATTTCTCCCTTTGTAGTTGATGAATAATTTGTGGGGAGATTCCCTGGGACTTTGCACACATCATATTTCTCATCCAACATTCACCCATTCTTTTTAGCATCTACGGGTGGTGAGCCCCTGTAGGTTAATGCCTCTGTGTGCAGAGGGTTTGCTTTCCAACACAGGGGTGAGAATTGATGCCCAGACAGGCTGTCATAGCACCTGAGAATAAGCAGTGTCCCATGGGAAGCAGCAGCAGTCTTTGGAGTTAAATAGACTGAATTCAAGTTCTGGCCCAATCATCGCTAATGGTCTTCTGAGGAGTCCCTTAACCACTTTGAGTCAGTTTTCTTATCTGTAAAGGAGAATAATGATAGGAAGATGTGTGTGTGTGTGTGTGTGTGTGTGTGTGTGTGCATGTATACAAATATGTATATATAAATGTGTTTATATATATACACATATACATATAAGATACACACACACGTGTGTGTGTGTGTATACATAAAACAGAGAATTTGGACAAAACCAGTGTCCAGTGTTAGCAATAGCCATGTGATTATCATGGAAGGGAGAAGCAACCAGAACATGAGTTCCAGGAAGCCTTTATAACTAATCAAAAACTTTGTGCCACTTACAGAGTCTAGCCTGGCACCAGGAGAGGTGGAGAGGGAGACTTATGGGTGAATGAACCATGACTTTGCAGTGTGGATTGTTCTGTGACAGGTGCAGAGGGTGGCAGGTGTGGGACAGAGGTGATTCACTTCAGCAGGGGATCCTGGAGGATGTCACAAAGGATGTGGTGGCACATGAATGTGTGGGAACCACTTAGGGTGGACATCTCCACATTCCATTTGCCTGTGTCCTCTGCCTTCTGCTGGCTGCTTTAGGGTCCGACTCGGTGCATGTGAGATGTGCAGACTCTGGAGAAGAGAGCCGTGGAGGCACAGGCACAGAGGGCCCTGGCTCGTGACATTGAATGGTGGTGAAAGATCTGGGGGCATTCATATCTCCAACATGTCAGATTAGGCCCCGGATTCCTTAATAAGACTCCTCTAGTGCAAGAATTAAAATCAAGAAAATGGGATAGATCCAAACTAAAAAGCTTCTTCTCAGCAAAAGAAACAATCAGGTGAATAGAGAGCCTACAGAATGGGAGCAAATTTTTACCACATGCACGTCAGATAGAGCACTAATAATCTCTAGGATATATAAAGAACTCAAAAAATCTTAACACACACACACACACACACACACACTCACACACACACACAAAACCCTCAATCAATGGGCCAAGGAACTGAACAGACACTTCTCAGAAGATGATATATGATCAATCAAAGAATATATGAGAAAATGCCCAACATCTCTAGTGATCAGAGAAAGGTAAATCAAAACTACTCTAAGATTTCATCTCACTCCAGTCAGAATGGCAGCTATTAAGAATACAAACAACAATAAGTGTTGGTGAGGATTGTGGGGGAAAAGGCACACTCATACATTGCTGGTGGGACTGCAAATTGGTGCAGCCCATCTGGAAAGCAGTATGGAGATTCCTTGGAAAGTTGGGAATGGAACCACCATTTGACCCAGCTATCCCACTCCTAGGTCTATAACCAAAGGGCTTAAAAAACAGCATACTACAGGGATGCAGCCCCATCAATGTTTATAGCAGCACAATTCACAATAACTAAACTGTGGAACCCACCTAGATGTCCTTCAATAGATGAATGGATAAAAAAACAAAAACATCTGTGGTATATATACACAGTGGAATATTACTCAGCATTAAGAGAATAAAATCATGGCATTTGCAGGTAAATGGATGCAGTTGGAGAATATAATGCTAGGTGAAGTAAGCCAACCCCCCAAAAAACAAATTCAGAATGTTTTCTCTGATATAAGGATGCTGACTCCTAATGGGAATGGGGGGAACATGGGAGGGATGGAGGAACTCTAGATAGGGCAAAGGGGAGGGAGGGAAGGGAGGGGGCATGGGAGTAGGAAAGACGGTGGAATGAGATGGACATCGTTACCCTAAGTACATGTATGAAGACACGAATGGTGTGACTCTACTTTGTGAACAACCAGAGATACGAAAAATTGTGCTCTATATGTGTAGTATGAATTGAAATGCATTCTGCTGTCATACATTATAACAAATTAGAGTAAATTTTACAAAAAGAACTGGGGGCTTGGATGTCATGTTTTACTAACTTTGCCCCTAGGCTTCTCATAGGGGCCAAAGGCTGAAGATAAGCCAAACTTATCCTGTGCCTAAAGAAAGGAAGTTTGATTATGAAGGTGTCATTGTAGGTAGAGCAGGATGTTTTAGATGCTATTGGTTTGGAGCTAAATATGGCACGATGTAGGCCCTGGGCAGAGCTGATCCCAGCAGCTCACTCATCATCTCTTGGCTGTGATTGGCTGCTCTTGTGTCACTCAGCCCGCCTCAGTTTCTACGGGGGCGGGGGGGGGGGGGGGGGGGGGGGTGGAACCAGGTCACATGGTAAAACAGAAGGCGGCATTCCTACTCAAGAGGCAACCCAGGACCTCCTCCCTCTGCAGCAGGGACCAGGCCATGTCTCGTGAATGTCCAGACACAAATAGGTTAGAATAAGAAGGGGAAAAAGAGGGAAAGTGTTATGGTGTATCCCCCAAAACTCATGTGTGAGAAAATGCAGGAATGTTCAGAGCTGAACATTCAATCCACCAATTATGTGGATTAATCCACTTGAGGAATTAATGACTTCAATGGATTAATGGGTGGTAACTGTAGGCGGGGTGTAGATGGAGGAAGCAGGTCACTAGGGGTGTGCCTTTGGGGTTTATATTTTGCCCCTGGCAAGCAGAGCTTTCTCTCTCTGTGCTTCCTGGTTGCCATGTCCTGAGCTCCTTTCCTCTGCCATGCCCTTCCGCCATGATGTTCTGCCTCACCTGAGCCCAGAGCAATGGAGTCAGCTGAGCATGGACTGAGCCTCCGCAACCATGAGCCCAAACAAACTTTTCCCTCTCCAGAGTGTTCTTGTTAGGTCTTTTGATCACAGCAATGAAAAGCTGACTAAAACAGAGAGCAAAGCCCACCCCACTCGAGGTCACCACCTCGCCACTGAATCATCCTTCTCCGCCATTTCTGGGGGTGCCTGTGGAGAGGCTGGGAGCCTGATTAGGAGTGGTGAGGACCACCAAGCAATTGCCCATTGCGTCTGAGTGTGGGCCTTCCCAGCCAGCCCAAACACGCCGGACTTTGCCAAAGCCCCCTTTAAAACATGGCGCCCGGGGAGCGGTTGCCTAAAGAGATGGAGAAATACGGGGATTTAATTTCTTCACAAAGCACTGTTGCCCAAGCTGTGCTAATGTTTTCCAGTTAAGTACTTTCTGAAACTATCCACCCAAATATGCAGCAACACATTCCATTACTGATGTCTGCCTTCATCCCACCCAGGGCCACGACAGTCAGCCAAGCAAGTTAATATCTGGAAACAGAAATGGTTGTGCTGCCTCCCCTAATGTGGAGAAGGCACGATGATCAGGCAGACTGATGAGTGCGTTCCAGGGGAGGGAGAGGGCTCGTGTTCACCGAACCCTCGCGGGACTTCTAGAGGCATGGGGGCCTTTCCAGCCCATCCCATTAATATCGCAGCTCCTGCCCAATGCCAGATCTCTGTTGGGCTGATCTTAAAGCACAGCACAGACATGTGGGCCCCAGGTTTAGAAGTGAAGGGAAATGCCTGTCCTCTTAGGCTGGCTGGGAGCCCCTTGAATACAGGCTGAGGACCTTTGATCTCTGTAGTTCTCACTCCTAACAGAGATCCTGCCACCCAATGTTCAGTGAAAGTTGCATGATTAAAAAACAAAAATTAAAAAAAAAAAAAGTGACAGACTCCTGTCACTTGTATGATTCTCCAGAGTTCACACAACTGTGTGTTCCCCGTTATCTGGGGGAATCTTGATGTCGGGTACTTTCCTCCCCTGTCCTGTCTTCACAGTCAGAGTCATTTTGACAGATGCGATGTGACCTGTGTCTTGGCTCTGCAAGCAGGTGCGCTGGGGCTTGAATGAGGGATGGTGTTGGTTTTCCTTTTCCACCTTGTCTGGATCGCGATGCCCCTTGGAAATCTGATGAGAGCCGTGGACTGAGAGCCGTGTCCAGGAAAATCAGCCTCGCAGGCTGCTATGGTTTGGACAATGGTTTGTCCCCAAAGGACAGACTTGGAAGCTTGGTCTTCAGTGTGCTGCTGGAGCTTTGAAGAACTGCAGCCTCGTAGGCAGTAATTAGGTCACTGGGGGCACTGCCCTGGAAGGGATTAAAGCTGGTCTTGTGGAGCAAGAGAGCTCTCACAGTGAGTTCTTATTAAACAGCGAGGCTGACTCCTGCCAGAGGCTCTCTGGCTTCCTCTCTTTCCACGTGACTTCTCCTCCTGCATGTGCTCCCCGCCTCATGCCATCTGCTAGGAGGTCTCACCAGAGGCTAAACAAATAGGCCTGCCCAATCTTGACCTTCAGCCTCCAAAACTGGGAGCTAAGTAAACCTCTTTTATTTACAAATTGGCCAGTTTCAGGCATTTAGTTATAGCAATAGAAAATGAACTACTATATACACATTCAAAGAACATTTTGGGGGCTGGGATGTGGCTCAGTGGTAGGGCGCTCGCCTAGCACGTGCACAGCCCGGGTTCGATCCTCAGCACCACATAAAAATGCATCGTGTGCAACTAAAAGAAAATAAATAAATATTTTTAAAAAAACCATTTTGTTTTGCACTCAATATCAGGGGGTTCTCTGATCCTTTAAAATACTCCTAAACTCCAAGACACATACAATGTCAAATCATGATCTGTAGTCTGTTCCCCAAACCGTGGAAGCAGCATCTGCTTCCAACATAGATTGGCTGGGTTGCACACCGTGGCAGAGATGAGCGTGGTCAGCTGGCTGTCTCCTACTGCGGAGCTGCTCAATTCAATCCAAGTTGCCAAACCTTAGCTGAAACAGGCCGATAGAAATGCAGCAGTTATATCCTCGCTAAAATGTAGGGTTGTGCAAATATGTAGAAAAGGAGAAGAGCCAAGTTGTGTGCGTTATTAATTTTTAAACTGCAAAGCCTTTTTTTTTTTCAAAGGCCCGTAGATCTCTCTTCTCATTTAAAAAGAACAAGCTTTGGTGGCAGAACGTTTGTGCTTCTTAAAGTTTCTAAGAAGAATGTCCTGATGAAAGATGACACGGTCCTCGGGCTTCATCAGCTTCCACAGTTGACATCTCTGTCATGAGTTCCGGGAGCTGAGGCAAACTGCTCAAGTAATGAAGGGGAGATGCAAAGGTAGATCGTGTCATGCACGGAGACTGCGGTATGGTAACGCCACAGGCACTAGAAGAGAGGCTTTGAATGGTCATAGAAAACCCAGATGTACCCTGGGGGATGCATTTAAAAGCCCACTCGTCTCAGACGCCTGCTGGATCATTGGAAAAGCATTGAAACGAGTTCATTGTTCCGTTCCTCCTGGATGACTTCTGAAAGACTAATCGCCAAGTTTGACAGGAGGCTGAGGAATGGACCAAACTTGCTCAGAATGGAATTGATTTGAGCAAGCTTTCCAAACTCCACATGCTCACTGAAGGTTATCAGAGATATCTGCGCCTCATGGGACAGAAATGGAGAATGAGCAGCAGGCAGATGTACACGTTTTGGCCTAAACCAAATGGAATGAGCTTGCATGGTCTGTCCTTTCCTCAGGGGCCTCGCTAGGCCCTCAGGGAGACACTGAGCTTAAAACTTTGACCTTGAAGTCTTTGAACCTTGTGTTTTTCAGTTTTCCATTACTGTGACAAAATACCTGAGGTCACAACTTAAGAGGAAGAAGGTTTTCTTTGGTTCATGGTTTCAGTCCATGGTTGCTGGGCCCTATTCTTTGGGCCTGTGGTGGCCTTGTACATCATGATATGGAAGTATGTGGTGGGTCAGGCAGCAGTGATACAAAGAGAGAGACAGGAAGGGGACCCGATATCTCTTTCATGCCACGCCTGCAGTGAATCTCACTTTCTTCTGTTAGACCTCACTTCCAGAAGTTTCCGTGCCACTTCCTGATGGCACCCTAGGAAAGGAACCAAGCCTTTAACGCATGGGCCTTTGAGAGACAGTCAAGATCCAAGCCATGGCAAACCTTGAAGAAGAGTGCCCTGTTGGTATAGAATCAAAGTTGAACAATGGCAGGTGACACTCTGTGTGCTCTTAGCAATCTCCATGGCCAGCCAACTCCTCACGTGAACTCCTTGGACCAAAGAATATCATCCAAATTCTGGGCCCATCTCCTACCACTTCCAAAGGACATCTCAACAGGAAGAGAAACCTTGGAAATCCCAAAGAAATGGCAGAAGGAAAGGGTGATTTGCAGGTAAGACCTCCGCACCATCAACAACTGCAGGTGGTGAGCTAGGAGCGATTTGGCTTCCGGTGAGCAGAGCCTAAAACCAGCTCTCCAACATTTTGAGAGTCAGAAATGCTCTGGAGGAACGGCTGCTAGGACTGGGAGGAACTTTCCGCTGGTCTCTAAGGATCACTGAGCACTGGAGGGAGGACAAGGCAGTCCCAGAGGGGTTCACTGCTCATCATTGAATTGAGGGGACCAGAATCGCATAAATGCAAAAACAATAAGGCGAGACTGTTGGGTTCTGGATTTATGGGGTGAAAAAAAGCCAATGAAACCTGTTGAAATCTGAAAAAGACTTCTTGCATGTCACGGGAGATCAGGTAAAGCTTGGAAGATGGGTCGAGTTTGGGTAGGCCTAACTAGGAAGGGGCAAGAAGGAAGTAAAGACAGGTGGTGATCATGCTGGGGACAACCCAGAGAGCCAGCACCTGAGTGCCTCTCCTAGGGTCGAGGTGCAAATGTTGTTGGGCATCAGAATGATGTTCTCAGAGGCTGTTGAAAGCCCACGTTCCTGCTCCTCTCCCCCGTAGACTGATCGTGTGGGTCTGGGCTTGGGCTCAGGGCTGTCCCACGTAACCGAGAGGATTCTGATGCAGGCAGGAGATGGGCCACACTTTGTAAAGCACCGACGCCTACTTCCTTTAGCCTTCGCCATTGAATCACTGAGGACACCCAGCAGAGGCCGAGTCCCGAGACTCCCGAGTCTGTAACCTGGTGTGCAAATGCACCAGGAGGAGCAAAGGCAGGACGGGGGGTGGAGGGCAAAGACACACCCCAACGCCACGAACCTCGTCTCGTTCCACCTTCCCTGTCCCACCACAGCCGCCACCTGTGTGACCCCACCGGTTCTAAGCAGACCCTGAACCCCACCAGACCATCCTCCTTCTGACCCCGGCTGCTCACCACGAGAAGGCCAGCCAAGGCGGAGGTGAGTGTGGGTGGTTCAGAATAGGGTGCAGGTTCACCGTCGATCTCTGTGGAGTAGCATCTCCATGACCTTCCTCTACAGGGACCTGTGAGCGGCTGTCTTTGACCTTTGCTGGAGGTCACAGACTCTCACAGACTCTTTTGAGAATGTGATGAAACTTAGGATCCTCTGCCCAGATAACTGGGTGCGGGCCTGGGTGTACTCTCCAGCAGGCAATTCTATGGAGTCCAACAGGGATGACCAACTCAGACAGGCTTGTGAGACCCAGGAGCATAACCTTTTTTTTGGGTATGGGATTGAACTCAGGGGCACTCGACCCCTGGGCCACATGCCCAGCCCTTTTTTTTTGTATTTTATTAGAGACAGGGTCTCACGGAGTTGCTAAGTGCCTCGCCATGGCTGAGGCTGGCTTTGAACTTGCGATCCTCCTGCCTCAGCCTCCCGAGTGCTGGGATTACAACCATGTGCCACCACGCCCGGCCCAGGAGCATGACCTTTATCCCTAGATGTTCCTCAGTGTTGACGATTTTATGCGCTCAACTTCTGGAGGCTGTGGCTATTCCAACATCGTCACGGCCCCTCTCAATTTTTCTTTGAGGTTCCGTGGTCATCGTCTCCTGAGGAAGTGGTCACAGCCCCGTCCACTGGGAGTGTCCCCTTGTCCTCCTCATCTCAGCTTGCTTTCTCAAGTCCTTCCTGGTGCAAGATGGGTGATGCCACGCCTGCTTCCACGTGAGGGTCCGCATTGGTTCGAGAATAAGTGACAACTTCATTATAGACCTGTCTGCTCTCTCCAGCTCTTTGGTATGACTCAAGGGACTTCAGCTCCCAAACTTGTCATTCATTACAAGCACAGCGTTTAGTTGGAAAGGTTTCAAGGGAGGCCTGTCAGTTCCGAAAGAGGGAAAGATTTCATCAATAAGAAATGCTCCTTGTTTCTCTCTGTGCGTCTCCTGTGTTTATGCACGTACGCATGCGCTCACCCAGGGTCTGAGCGGCAGCAGGACCTGCGCCAGGTAGCAGCGCGCGGTGAAGAGGGTGGTCGCGGTCCTCCCCGGGTTTGGAGTCGAATCGGGAGAGGCGGATTTTTAAATGAACATACAGAGAAGATTATTCCAAGTGCTACGAAGGGAAAACGAGGGGGGGGTGAAATACGAAAAGCAAGCAACGCAGGGGTTCTGCGGGGGGGATCCCGATTGAGACCCAGAAGATAAGAGGCCAGCCGTGGGAGAGAGGACTGTCTTGCACGCAGCTCCTGGGAACGCTCCCTGCCAAGTGTCCTCTGTGTAGAACAGGCCTGTGCAAGCAGGATCTGAATTGACGGGGCCTGGGTTTCCTCTCCCGACAGTTGACATCGACTTACAGGAGCCTAGGGTCACCCTTCTTGTTGAGGCCACCCCATAAATTTTCCTACTAGACACAGGAGCCACTTTCTCGGTCTTGAGGGAGTTTTGGGGGCCCACCACCTTATCGTCCCCTGTTGTCGGGATAGAGGACACACCATTCACCCCCACAAGACTCCCATGCTGTCTTTTGCCGCCTCCACCTCCATTCATTTCCCCACCAGTTTTTCTAGTAATCTCTCAATGTCCTGTGCCTTTATTGGGCCGAGATATACTGGTCAAATTTCAGGCCTCAGTTGTGTTCTCTGACCCGCCTCGCTCAGTTTTTCTTCTCCCCGACTCGTCTCACTCCGTCTCCTCTTCCGTCTTCCTTCTTAGCATTTTAGAGCCTGATGCGGAAAACCTCCTGTTACCCTGCCCCCTCCCCATCTGGTAGACCCCAAAGTTTGGGATACCCAGACTCCATCCCTTGCTCACTGTGACCCTATACGAATACACCTTAAAAGATCCCCAGTAAATTTCCCTAATAGAGCCCAGTACCCACTCCCAGCCACTAGCCTCAGAGGTCTCCAACCTATTATCTCAACCTTCTGCGGAAACGCTTTCTCCGACCCACCCATTCCCCATATAATACTCCCATATTGGCAGTCAAGAAGTCCAATGGGTCATACCGGCTAGTCCAAGATCTTCGTCTCATCAATGAGGCTGTTAGGCCCATACACCCTCTGGTCCCAAATCCTTATACCATTCTCTCCTAATTCCTTCCTTATCTACTCATTTCTCGGTCATTGACCTTAAGGATGCCTTCTTCACTGTCCCTTTAGCTCAGGAATCACAAGACATCTTTGTCTTTACCTGGACTGATCCTGATACTCAATGGTCCCAACATTGACCTGGACAGTCCTCCCCTCCAGGTTTTCGAGACAGCCCTCATATCTTTGGACAGACACTAGCTGCCGATCTCAAAGACCTTGAATTCTCTGACTCCACTCTTTTGCAATATGTAGATGATCTTCTCCTTTGCAGCTCTTCCTTCTCCACAGCTCATGTCTTTCTTGTTCTCAACCTTTAACCAGTTTCTCCTTAGGGATCATCTGTCACTTCTCATCACACTCAGGGCGAATTCTTTTTTTTGGGTGCCAAACCTCCTAGGAATCCTTTTCACCCTCAAGCCTGACCTGCCTGTCTTATCATATCCCCCCCATAACACCCCACGTCGCCCCCGTTTCAGCAGGAAGTAGCCAGACTGACATACGACGTCCCACTTCCTAAGAAAACAAAAAGGGGGAATGATAGATATGTTACCCTCCCCCGCCCTCAGAGTTTTCCACACCCTAAGAGAAGCAACCTTGTTTCAAGATGTTCCAGACAGGATGTTCCTTCCCCAGGCAGAATGCTTCTTTTCCCCAGGCAAGAGCCAATAGGCTTAAAGGGCATCCTGTTCTAGCCAATGGTGTTGGGGTTGCTCTAGTGCACCCCCCACCAGAAATCCCTATATAAGGCCCTGGACAGCCAGAGAGAGACACACGGACACAACATCGGATCGTCGCTGCTGAGAGGAGGAAGACAGATACATCGGCTCGTCCTGCAGAGAGGAGGAAGCCACTGCAACAGCTTCAGACCCATCGCCTCCAGCTCGACGGCAGCTGCCCCAGCCGCAGCTCCAGACCCATCGCCTCCAGCTCGATGGCAGCTTACCGCAACCAAGCACCCACCTTCTGTCCAGAGCTTGCACACTCCCTCTCCCTGACTCCCTTCTCCCACCAGAGCTAGCACACTCCCTTCTCCCTGACTCCCCTCTCCACCTCTTCTGTGCCGTTAAATAAATCTTTTGGCTGCATGGCTGTCCCCGGTGTGATGCTTTGCCCTTACAGGGGTGAAATACGAAAGCAAGCAACGCAGGGGTTCTGCGGGGGGGCCGATTGAGACCCCCAAGACGCTCCTGGGAGCGCCTGCCAAGTGTCCTCTGTGTAGAACAGGCCTGTGCAAAGCAGGATCAGAAAGGTTACTGTGTAGAACAGGTGTGCAAGCAGATCTGAAAGGTTAACGAGTCCTCGCCGTCCTGCTTCCTGCTGAGGCCTGTGTCTGCCTGCGCGGCTGACAGGCCTGGGAAGCTTCAAGCCAAGTTTCCTGACAGCTCTGCCTGGTCAGAGTCAAGGGCTTGCGCAGAGCCTGATGGGAATCGCGGCATTGGACGGATCCTTGCCGGGGCAGGCTGGGACATGCTGGGGGGTGGGGTGTCCACACTAGGCCAGAAGCCGGCTTAGGGAACAGAATCAACCGTGTGGTGAAAACCTGGAGATGTTTTTTTGTTTTTTTTTTTTTTTTGCCAGTCTCTGGAGTGAGAGGCAGGAAGCCGGCAGGTTTCAGAGCGAGCCACGGCCGTACGTGGCCTTCAGGCCAGGGACACTCAGGGTCAAACCCTCCTCCGCCGGGGCCTGGCCTGTGGGCTCCATGGTCACCTCTTTTCTCCTCACAGCCCAGAAAATGCAACCCCGCGTCTCCTCTCCTGGCTCAGCAAGCGTGACCCTGCAGGCAGATTCTGAGGAGTGGCTCTTGACCGCCACCAGGGTCCCGGGTGGGACCTCAGCCCAGCTTTGTGAATGGCTCATGGATTGGCTTGGGTGTGTGGCCTCCTGCATTCCCTGGGCTGCAGGAAGGGGACAGAGCTGTCCCTCCAAGGCATTTGCATGGATTCTTTTGGTTTGGGGTCATTGTTTCTACGTGTGTGGCTCTATCAGCCCTGCCCAAGGTCGAGCCAGATGTTGAGGTCCCAGGGCTTCTTTCCCAAGGCTCCGAGAGCCACAGAAGTCAGGGTAGGTCTCCACATCCACCCCTCCCACAGCCTGAGTTGTGGGACAGTGCGTGGTCACAGGTGGGACACCCCCGGGGATGTGCTTAGTATTATGAAATGCCAAAGAAATTTGTGGGTGAGGGGCCCGAGGTTTCCCAGGAAAGGCTGAGCCTCCCGCAGACAAGGCCAGCCGGCTGCCCCTCTCCGGGGAGTCAGGCACCAGCCGCTGAATCAAGGCCATCATCGCTCACGTGGCACGGTGCTTCCTGGTCCGTCTCTGTGGCCTTTCTGCACCTGTCTAACTCACGTCCCTCCGTGCAGCTACGAGGGGCCTTGTGACAATACAAATCAGAGGCGTTCACTCCATTGCCTACTAAAATCCATCCGTGGCTGCCACCGAACTTGAAAACAACCCCCAAATCCTAACAAGCCCCAGAAGGCCCTGCAGCATCCTGTGTGTGTCTTTAGTCAATTTTTGTCTTGCTATAACAAAACACCTGAGACGGAGCAGTTTGTAAAGAACAGTTTGTTCGGCTCCTAGTCCTGGAGCCTGGGAAAACAAATATCAAGCTGCTGTCACGGCGAGACAGAGCACGCCTGCTAGCTGGGCTCTCTCTTCCTCTCCTTTGGGGTGACTAATGCCATGATGGGGGCTCCACCCTCATCTCCCCATCTAATCCTGATCACCCTCCAAGGCTCCACCTCCGTAGAAATATAACATGTACCCTTGAGGATTAAGTTTCCAGCACATGGACTTTTGGGGGACCCATGAAACCCCAGCACCGTCCTGGGCTTCTCCATTTCTCTCTTTTCCACTCCCTTCTCCTTCGTCACTGTGTCACCTTAAGGGTGACCCCAGGCACTCTCCTGCCCCAGCACCTCTGCATTTGAGGGTGTCTCCAAGCACACAATTCCCCACTTCTTGCAGCTGATTTATTCTCAGGTCCATCATCCCCCCGGAACCCACCCACCTGCCGGAGAAAGGTCGCTCCTAACCAGGTTGTGCACAACACCCTCCCTGCCCCGCCACTCCTGCCGTCTGGGTGCTGGGCGGGGATGTATGCTCTCCCTGCACAGGTCCTGTCCTGCTCATCTGGGCTCAGCTGTGTGACTTGTTGGGCTCCTGGACTTTAGCAAACGTGATCTGAGCAGCAGTCTTAGCTACGTCCAGATGGCCGGGTTTGCCCTCCTGACCTCCCATCGGCCGTGAGCAGACCCAGGTGTCGCCGGGCCAAGGGGGATGAGAGACGAAAGGTGTAGAGCGTGAGGGGGACCCGCAGCCTGAGGCCAAGTCCAGCCGAGCCAGGCTGACGCGCAGCTGTCCAGTCATCGGGGAGTGAGAAGTCAACAGTGGCTGGCGTGAACTTCTCCCTCTGGTGGGGTCTGCTGGACAGCATTCCTCCTGCAATGGCTGATCGAAGCAGTGGTTTAACATGGCCTCATTAATTTGACTCGTTGCTTGTCTGTTTGCCTCACCAGGTGGTAAACTCTATGAGCGCAGGAATCGTGTTGGCATTTTCCCTGCCCCAGAACTGAGGGCAAAGCTTGGCACATAGTAGTAGCTCAATAAACAGCTGTGGGATGGGTGAGTCCTTCGTGAAGGACTCCTTGGCTGTGGATGGCCACTCCACCTCCTATCAGCACTGGTAAGACACATCTTGGCCTGTGCTTAATGCCCTGCTCACAGGCCAGATCAGCACGCAGGCCCTCCCTCTGGAGAGAGCAGGCTGGGGTGTCAGTGACCGAGAGTACAATTAATGTAGGGGAAATCTTGAATGCACTCTGGTTTATTGAATCCTGTGTATGTTCTGTTATTAGTAACCCATGATATACACTAGAGCCTGGAAGAGAGCTGCTGTTCAAGTTACAACATTAGTTACAACCTTACTCACTAGAAGGTCAAGAAGAAGGAACAGCCTTGAACTGGCTCAAATCGACATGGGGAATATTAAGTTTCGCACAAACCTAGGACTCTGTGACCAGTGAGGAAGGAAGACACCGTGACGGGTCATGACGTCCATTCTGGGGACTCCGCCCCGTGTGACCAGTTAAAGTGGCCAACCTGGGGTAGGAATAGGTACAAAATTGGTCAGGGGGCATCTCGAAGGTTTGGAGGTGTGTACATGCAGAGAGGGGCTTCCTGGGCCTGGTGCACTTTTATCCCTTTCCAAAATTTTAGTCTGCAAACTAAAAATAATTTGTGGAATGATTTAGTCAACAAAAAGAGAAATGGAGAACGTGTAGAGGCATGTACCAAAAGAACATTAGTGGGTGTGTGTGTTAGTGTGTGTGTGTGTGTGCGTGTGTGTGTGTTGGGGAAGGAGGAGATACTGCTCACAAATCTAAACTTATCCAGAAACAACAACAACAACAGAAAAACCCTGCCTTGTCTTAAATACAGGTCAAATGAATAACTCCTATCTTCCTTATGGCTTAAGGAGTGTTTATACAAAAGCCATCATGAGTTTCATCAGGTGGGGAGACAAAGAGGTGATTCCATGAGGGACACGGGCACAGTGACGGCTGGGCCCATGTTTGGATTATGTATATAAAGAAGCTACTTAAAACGGCCCCTTTAAGACAGAGCCAACTGGACCGGTTTGGTATCTATTCCTACCCCAGGTTGGTCACGTTTAACTGGTCACACGGGGCGGAGTCCCCAGAATGGACGTCATGACCCGTTACAGTGTCTTCCTTCCTCCCTCGTCATAGAGTCCTAGGTTTTGTGTGAGACTTAACATGCTTCATGTCGATTTGAGCCTGTGCACGGCTATTTCTTCTTTGGACCTTCTAATGAGTAAGGTTGTAACTCACGTTGGTCCGTCGACAAGTGGGTCACATGGGGTAGGTGGTGCACGGGGACAGCATCTGTCACCAGTCACCAAGGGGGTGGGATGAGGGGGGGGCCGTGGAGGGCGGGCTGGAGAAAGGTCGGCCCTCCTGCCCCCTGCCCACCTCTCTCATAGAGGCTAGCAAGTGCAAAGGTGAGGGTTCAAAGTCAGCCAGGGTGTGGCCAGGAGATACAGAGACTCTGACGGGGGCGGGGAGTTCAGCTTTTGCATGTCTGATAAGAGAAGTCGGAGCTGCCCCTCCCCCGCCACTCTCCCTCAGCTGGCTGTGTAAACTCCAGGCACCAGAGCACAGCACTTGGTTTAACTAAAGCAACCCTCAGGGGAGGGTTCAGAGAAGTGCAGGGATGTTGGGACCCGGGCATTGAGCCCCCGGGAAATCCAGAGCTCCTTGCCGGGCAGGAAAAGACCCCCCCACCCACCGTGTGCTCCCTGGTCGGTGGACTTTTCTAGCAGCCTGTGCATTGCTAATTGATGCACGACTCAGCCTCTGGATGATTCCAACACGTGCAAGGCACACCACACACACACAAGTGCACACACACGACTGTGTTGCTCTTAGTGCATGACAATCACACAAATCCCCTTTAAGACTGAAAACCAAGAACTCAGCCCCACTGTATTGTGAAGAGGTGTGAGTTTGCCATGTTCGGTCAGAATAAGGGTCACCATGGTGCCTGGACGTTATCAGCAAGGGCAGCTTGTGTTCCTGGAGTGTCAGGCTGTATGGGAGCTGGGTTGGTTGCAGTACGGGTCCTGACCACGGAGAACTCACAACAGGCCACGAGAAATGTATGGAAGCTTCCAGAGACAAGATCACCTGCTGCACAGCTAGCAAGGCTGGATATGGGGGTTGACAGAGACGAGCTGATGGAGAAACTTAGCTTCTTACCTACTCAAGATGATCACACCTCCTGACCACGGAGCTCAAATAGCCACGAGACACCGCGTCTCTAACAGGGAGTGAAGGGGAACTAACCACAGCATCTGCCCAAGCAGTTGTGCAGGGAATGTTGTCACAATAATAAACATGGCTACCATTTATTGAGTGTCTTCCCTATGTCAGACTTCCATCCATCCTTCCATCCATCCCTCCATCCGTCCCTCCATCCACTCATCATCCATTCACCCATCCATCCATCCACCAACCCACCCATCCATCCACCCACTCATTTATCCATCCGTCCATCCATCCGTCCATCCACTCATCATCCATCCATCCCTCCATCCGTCCATCCACTCATCATCCATCCATCCATCCCTCCATCCCTCCATCCACTCATCATCCATCCATCCATCCCTCCATCCCTCCATCCACTCATCATCCATCCATCCGTCCATCATCCCTCCATCCACTCATCATCCATTCATCCATCCATCCCTCCATCCCTCCATCCACTCATCATCCATTCACCCATCCATCCATCACTCATCTATCCATCCACCAAACCCACCCATCCATCCACCCACTCATTTATCCATCCATCCCTCCATCCCTCCATCCACTCATCATCCATCCATCCATCCCTCCATCCCTCCATCCACTCATCATCCATTCACCCATCCATCCATCACTCATCTATCCATCCACCAACCCACCCATCCATCCACCCACTCATTTATCCATCCGTCCATCCATCCCTCCATCCACTCATCATCCATCCATCCATCCCTCCATCCCTCCATCCACTCATCATCCATTCACCCATCCATCCATCACTCATCTATCCATCCACCAACCCACCCATCCATCCACCCACTCATTTATCCATCCGTCCATCCATCCATCCATCCATCCACCCACCCACCCATCCACTCATCAGATAATTCTGACGCTCATGTGACATTCCCTCTAAACTAGTCCCTCAGCTCTATCTTAAGTGCAGTCACCACGCAAACTCCTTTACTGCTCACAGCCTCCCTATGAAGCTGGTGCTATTATTTTACATCTTGCACACGGGGAGACCAAGGCACAGAGACATGAACTTGCCCAGGGTTACACTGCTAGAAAGTTGTGAGTCAGGATTCTAAACGGGGCGACCCACAGAGGTGAACAAATACAGACATGGCTCCCAGCTGGGGTCAGCTGTCGACCTCGAGAAGGGACAGATGGGGCCCATGATCCAGCTACGGAGTGCATGAATTTAAACCCAAATAAGCACATCCAAGAAGGGAATGTGGCTCTTCCCCACTGTCCGGCGGCCAAGGAATAGGACCTCAGGAAGGAGTGCCCCCAAAAGTGAGCTGATCTCAAGAACACGTGGGGAAAAGCCACGTTCAGAGTGGGCAGGGGCCAGGGTGGTGGCCACACCTGTAATCCCAGCAGCTCAGGAGGCTGAGGCAGGAGGATCGCAAGGTCAAACCAGCTTCAGCAATTTAGCAAGGCCTTGAGCAACTCAGCAAGACCCTGTCTGAACATAAAGGATATAAAAGGCCTGGGGATGTGGCTCAGTGGTTAAGTACCCTTGGGTTCAATCCCTGGTGCAAAAAAAAAGAGCAGGTAGGGTTTGACCACGGAGCATGGCATGTGGCCACACAAGTGGCATTTGTGTGTCTTTGTGTGTGTGTGTGTCTTTCCCTCGTGGGTTTCTCTGCACATGCGTCCCCCTGGGTCTTTGTGTGCAGGGGAGAAGCTGGGCGGGCAGGCGCCTTGGCAGCAGATGGGGAGGGGAGGCAGTATTGCAAAGATCTTCAAGGGCGAGGACAGTACGCTGAGTGAACAGGAGTCACTGAAGGTCAGAGTGCTCTGAGCACGGAGAAGAAAGGAAGACGCAGAACTTTTTGGTCACAATAAGGATCTGGGCTACTGGCCAGGATCAAAGAAAAGCCACTTAATAAACATTTTCTTGACCTCCTTAACCCTGCGAGTGGAGTAGCATCGTGCTCATTTGATAGATGAGGAAACAGACCCAGAGAGGCTATATAACTTGCCAAAGGACACGCAGCTAGAAGCTGGCTGAAGCTGGGGGTGGGGACAGGTCCCACTCCGGGTCCTCTATCATGTCACACATGGCCATACCCACTGCAGACCTCAGTGTCAGGGCAGGTAGAGGAAGAGCAGAACGAGGATGGCCGAGGAGTTACTGAAGGGCAAACATCACACCGGAGACAGCGTGCAGCCAAGAGATTTATTCACCAGCCTTTATGGCTGGTCGGAGGTAGAAGAAGTACAGGGAGAGAGAAGTCAGGGAGAGGGGAGTGTGCGAGCTCTGGACGGAGGGTCGGTGCCCGGTCTTGCCGGCTGTGGTCTCTGGAGCTGTCTGCTGGGCAGCTGCCATCAGGCTGGAGACGGTGGGTCTGGAGCTGTTGCAGTGGCTGCCTCCTCTCAGCAGGGACAAGCTGTTGTGTCTGAGCTCCGGGCAGGCAGGAGCTTTAAGTAGGGATTTCTGGTGGGGGGGGTGTACCAGAGCGACCTTTAACGCTATTGGCTCTTTGCCCAGGGAACAGAGCGATCTTTAAGCCGATTGGCTCCTGCCCAGGGAAAATGAAACCAGGTTGCTGTCCCATGGAAATTTCCAAGGGGGAGGTGGCCCAGTTATGGTCCTGGAGGATTGCTGTGGTCTGAGCATGTTGGGGCTGGCACAGAAAAGGTTTGCCCATGGACAACACCTCTTAAAACCCTCAAGAGGGAAAGATCCAGAACTGTGTGTGGTCTTCCATATTTCACATTGGTGCTATTAGAATCAGCTTGGCCTGGTTTTCCCAAAATACAAAACATGTGCCCGGGCAGTTTTGCTGGCAAGAATCCTGTCCAACCTCTCAGATGCTATTGGATGAATTGGGGCAAATTTCAGGTCCTTCCTTACTAGCTTCCTGACTTTGGCTAAGGCCTGAAAACTCGCTGATCCTCAGTGGCCTCACCTGGAAAATGGGGGAATAGCAGCTTACAAAAAGCTGTGACCTTTCAACAAAATAATCATCTGTAGCCCCTGTCCCTGTGCGTGGCACACGGCAGGTGTCAACCAAGGCAGGAGCCATCAGTTTTGCTGTGATTTTGGTGGGCCCTGAAGTGGGTCTCCTCTTCTTAGAAAACTCTGAGCCCACAGACCCTTGTAGAAAATGTGGGAAAGGGCAGGCCAGCTGCACACGCCCTCCCAGTGCCCAGGGATCTGCTGGGGTGGCTGCTGTTCCCTAAGGTGTCCCGATGTCACACTGACTCGAGGCGAATCTGCACAGGACTTCATTAAGCACACGGGCTCTGGGCTCAGACTGCCTGGTGCTTTCAGCCCTCTCACCTACTCGCCGTGAGCGATAGCCAGGTTATCTCCCGCTCTGCGTCCTGGTCTCCTCATCTGTAAACGGGGATGACAGGAGAACCCGCTCCTCCTGTTGACAGCGGCGACGATCAGCTAATTCATGCACCCACTTATAACCCTGCCTGGCACCCAGTGGGTATGTGGGGTACCTTCTGTGGCTTTGTCGATCCACTGAAGGAGATCTGAGTGGGAAAGCACCTCCGGGCAGAGGCCGAGGACGCACTTGAGCCTGTCCTCAACCCTTTCAGAACCTTCCGGAGGAAACCAAGTCTGCATCTGGAGAAGACGCTGCATTCAGAAAGGGGTAGGTTTGGCGATGGTGTAATCTGGGACCATTTTCCCTCTGAGCACCTTTAATGTTCCCTGGAAGCACTTAACAGGGTCACAACGATTGAAGGGGAGACGGGAGACCCCGGCGTGAAGAATGGGCCAAGACCAGGGCTCTGGAGTGACCCAGATGGAGATGGGGGGAGGGGCTACGTCCACTCCTTCCCAACGGCTCGTGATCCTGTACAGACATAGGCAGGAGGGGCTTCAAGCTTGATCGATGGAAATGCTGAACTTCCTTAGAGGAAGGAGGAGGAGGAGATGATGATGAATCAGAAGGAAAAGGAGCAGGCGGAGGAGGAAAGGGAGGGAGGGAAGATGGCGTGCTTGGTGCTAAGGGAAGGTGACCAGGTCAACAGATGGTTTAGTGTTGCCCTTCCACATCCTCCGCGGTGGCCCTGGAATCTCAGATGTAAGGGGGGGTTTCATGGACATGTAGCTTCATTCTTTGTCCTCTTTGGGGCTGGAGAAAACCTGCTCCCCTTGGCAGCTGTGTGATCTCAGATAAGTGACATGATCAGCCTGAGAATTTCCGTGTGCGCAGAACAGGAACAAAGCAACCAGGGTCATGTGAGTCTGAAAGCAGACCACCCACAGCACAGGGCTTGTCTCGCCAATATGAGTCCTGCCTTGGCCACTGGGCTCCGCTCTCCCAGCATGCTCTGCGCTCACCAGGGCCCCTCAAGCCTGCCTAATGGTATTTACCAGCAAGCCCCGAGGGCTCCTCTGTCCTGGCTCCTCTGTCCTGGCCCAGCAAGTGCCTTCATGTTCCCAGGAGGGAGGCTGCAGTGTCAACCACGGGTAGAGGAGACAGGTGGACGGGGAGGCCATAGCTCCCCGCTCAGCCAGCAGCAGAGCCCGGCCTGCAGGAGGAATGATGCCCCACCCCCGCCACAGACTCACTCATGGGGGACGGAGGAGAGGGGGAGAGGCAGGGGCCCATTTGTCACCCGGAGCCGCCAGCATGCCCTGCCACTGCTCCTCTGCAGGGGCGGCGAGGCCAGGCCAGCTGGCAGCAGCTTCAGGTGCCTCGGAGGCCCACAGGGAGGCCGCACAGCAGCCCCGCTCCTGCCTCCGCCGACGGGACATTGATCATTCCCTGCCAGCCCCCTCTGCCCGGGGACCCCACCTTCCCCTCCTCTGGCAGCTCCTCCCCTGCCCAGCCCACATGATCACAGAACCAAAGCGTGGGGAGGGTCCCCGGGTGGAGGAGGCCTCGGCCGTTCGGACAGCTTTTCCAGACCCCCTCCTGTGGGGACCCCCAGCTTCCCTGCTCATCCACCTCCTCCCTGGGCCCCTCCCCCACGCAGCTAGGACCCAGAACAGCTGGATCAGAAGACAAAAGACCTTCCTGTGCTGTGACAGCACTGAGCCACCGCCAGCACACAGGACCATCCGTCATTCAAGGCCACGGGCAGAGACGGCGCAGCCTCTTTCTCTGTAGCTGAGACTCTCAGGTGTTATTTTTGCAGTTGCTCAAACCCACCCTCCTCTCTATCCCAGACCTGGCTTTTTCCTGTTGTTTTCTCATCGTGGAAGCCCAGCTGCTTCTGTTCAGGCAGGGGACACTTAGCTATCTACACAAGTCACCTCGCTAACCCTAGTGCAGCGATTTCTCCCACGTATTCCCGGAGGCTTCACATTCTTGTTGAACTGCGCATCCTTTAAGAATGCATGCGATGACTAGGTTCAGAAAATGCACCAGCCATGGCTTAAACCGACCTGGGTCTATGCTCCTTACGTGCCAGGTGTTCAGAGCTACACGGTGGATGCTGTTGGCTCAACGGCTCAGGGCCCAGTCTGTTCTGTCTCCCTAGGCTGCCACCATTAGCTCTTCAACCTATTGCCTCATGGCCCCAAGATGACTGCTATAGCCCAAGATATAACATCTGCATTCAAGGATAAAGGTAAAGGTTGAATGGAGGACAGGTGGCATTAGAATTTTCTATTTTTTTTTTTATCCAGAAATGAAAACATTTTCTAGGACCGTCACCCCCAGAAGTTTTGCTTATGCCTCATTGGGCAGAATGGTGTCACGTGACTGCCTCTCCCTGCAATGTAGAATAGGAAAATAAATAAGTGTCAAGAAAGGCAATTGAGTGGGGAGTCAGGAATGGCAGTGGGTGTTGGGTGGAACAAACCTATAATATCTGTCATTGACCTGTGTCAAGGTCATGGAACCAAATAGCTCTGACAGTTCTCGGGGTCCGTGGATCTCCATTCCTGCAGCTCCTGTTATCTCAGGTAACCCAAAGAACATGGAATCCCTTTTACTTTTGAAGTCATTAGCTGGATGTGCAAACACTAATAAAAATATCAACATATACAAAATTCAATCATTTTCCAATTAATCTCATCAAATTAAAATTTCCCTCTGTTCATACACGACTCCTTAGGAGGAGCAGGTTCCTCTAAACGAGCAGTTAAAAAGTTCATTTCCACAGTTTGCATAAATATGTACAGCCGAGATTATGAAAATGCCTACCAGCTACCAGCCACAAAACGGAAGACTAAAAATTAAGAAAAGTCCCAAGCACCCCCGCCGCAAGAAGGTCGAATAAATCCTGTGTTTAAACTAGGATTTGGGTTCTCTAGGGATGCTAATCTGCAGGACCTGAATCCATCCACTAAGCAGGCTTAAAACTTTTTTCCTGGAAGCTGCGTAGCTTTTGAGGGATTTATTCATCCATAATTCCAAGGCGGAATGAATAGGTCTAGCCACAGGAGGTGACACGGAGCCTGCATTGAATGCAGGCTCTTATTCACCAGGCGAGGAGGCTAATTCCTTGACAAGGATTATCTGATTTATTCCAGACAGTAGTCCTAGTAGGTACCTCCTTCATCTTACAGGTGGGAAAAGCCAGAAGCAGGATCCCAAAGCTTACCTGTTCTTACTGCCACTCAGTTTGACATCCCAACCCCTAGTGCCTCTGAACACGACTGTATTTGGAGTCCTTAGAGAGGCAGTTAAGTTGAATGAGATCATTAGGGTGGGTCCTAAGGTGAGGTCACCAGCGTCCTTATGAGAGAAGGCTGCAGATACACACCGGGGAAGTGTGTGGACACAGAGGCAGCAGCTTCCCACCAGCCAAAGACAGAGGCCTCAGAAGAGTCCAGCCTGCCCTCACCTCGATCTGACTATTCTGGACATTTCGTATGAACAGACACACACGTGGGCTTTTGTGTCTGGCTTCTTTCACTGAGCATCTTGTTTTGGAGGTTCTCCGCACAGGACTAAGTGCCAGCACTCATTCCTTTTCATTACCGAAAATACTCCATTGTATGGAGTGACCAGATTCCGCTTCCACCGAGGGACATTTGGGCTGTTTCCACTCGCTGGCTATTCTGGAGAACGCTGCCATGAATATTGAGGCACGGGTCTTTATGCGGACGTACGTTTTCAGTTCCCCTGGAAAGGTCTCGGCGTGGAATTTCTGGGTCCTGTGCTAGTTCTACGTATAACCTTTTGAGTCGCTGTCATTCACACTCTATCATTTACTCTCTCATCAGCACTGAGTGAGGGTGCCTGGTTCCCCACTTCCTAGACAGCACCTGTCATCAGCTCACTCTTTGGCTGTAGCCAAAGCAGGTGCTTGTGAGTGACAGCTC
Source organism: Tamias sibiricus (assembly GCA_025594165.1). NCBI lineage: Eukaryota > Metazoa > Chordata > Mammalia > Rodentia > Sciuridae > Tamias > Tamias sibiricus. The sequence goes on along the minus strand of CM046658.1, from coordinate 11,389,806 downwards.
ACCCTGACCTTGACTTGCACTTGATGGCTAAGGACGCTCCTCATGCATTGATGGACCCCTTTGAGCGTTTCCTTTGGAGAAATATCTATTCACAGCCTTGGCCCATGTTTTGTTTTGTTTTGCTTTTTTCCTTTTCGGTGCCAGGGATTGAACCCAGGGCCTTGCCCACTCTACCATTGAGCTACACCCTGCCCCCTGCCCATTTCCTAGTAGGTTGGCACGGATTCCTCCTGAAGCCAGTAGCTTCTGCTATCAGAAAATGGGGCTTTTCCTGTTAGAATTGAGAGCACGTTTGCTTTTGCTGTGACAAGCAGGAGATCGGCCTCAAAAAAAAAAAAAAAAATAATAATAATAATAATTTAAAATCTGGGGACTTGACAAAATGCCTTGATAGAGTCTGCAAATCCAGAAGGGAAGAGTCAGACCCCGGGGGAATTGTTTTGTCTGAGGAAGCCGCAGCCTAATTAATATTCTGTGAAAGAAGAAACAAAAAGATCTGGGAGCCCCAACTCCTGGGTGACACTGCTAATTGTGGCTTGCTCCCCAAATCCTCCCTTGCTCTGCACACCCTTCCATTCTGTCGGTGGCCCAAGAGAACAAATAAACTCATTTGTCTAACCTAGATCCTCAAGAAGGGCAGATCCAAATTCCAGGGGGAAATTCCAGAAACAAAACTCCTCTGCTTCTTGCAAGGTGATTCCCTCCCTTCAATCCCCCAGGGATTCTCCTCGGACATTAGCATCTATTATCTTCTCCTCTGAATTTTTCCCTAAAGGTCACTCGGTGTCCATAGGGGGTTGCCAGTGTCAAGGCAACCTCACCAACCATGAAGAAAGGCTGAGCTTTTGAAGAAGCCCCAAAAGAAACCTGCAAGGAAGATTTGGGGGTCACTGCAGGCTGGCCTGACTTTTGTAGTGACTTAAGTCCCAGGAGCTGGAGGTACACTACGCAGAGCTCCTGTTTTCCAGGGAAGAAGACCCCCAAGCAGGTAAGAATGTGTAGAGCCCCAGGGCCTCTATGCCTTTGCAGAGAAGGGCATAGATGTTGCAGAAGGAATTAGAGCTTCCTTTCATGAGAATCACTGGCCTGAATCCCCAAACAGGAGCGATTCATGCTAATAGTCTTGCCGGGCACATGTTTGGAAGACTTGGGCACACAGGTCTGGAAGGCAGACCTTGGTTTCTTTCTTTGTTTTTTTTTTTTTTTTTTTTTTTTTTTTTTTTGGTACTGGGGATTGAACTCAGGGGCACTCGACCACATCCCCAGCCCTCCAGCCCTTTTTTTTGTATTTTATTAGAGACAGGGTCTCACTGAGTTGCTAAGTGCCTCGCCATTGCTGAGGCTGGCTTTGAACTTGCCATCCTCCTGCCTCAGCCTCCCAAGTGCTGGGATTACAGGTGTGCGCCACTGCACCCAGCTTCAGACCTTGGTTTCTGCAGACTCTGATACAAGGTTAAATGACTCCCTGGAGCACACAGGTCAGATGGGATTTCCTGGCCTAGGCCACGTGTTTCAGTTTGGAGTTGTAATGACAGGGTGAATTTCAGGCTAGAATTGTACGCTCATCCTCAGGGGGAATTCCAAGGCAGCACTGCCACCTCTGTTGCACAGACAGAGGAGTTCTGCACCTGTCCTGCCCAGCAGTTGGATCACGCCCGGTGCGTGGCAGGAGCAGATCATCTGTAAAAGAAACCACCTGCAGAATAGAGTAAGGGGGTGCAAGTAACTGGAAAAAAAAATGTTTTCTTTTTTTAGGTAACAAAAATATCTTTCTTTTCAGACAAAAATCTTCCTTGGAAATTCATATAGGTAACAGAGAGAAGCAGAATTAAGCTGACCCAAGGGGTTTAAAGTGTTTGTGGCGGGGTGGGGGACCTGGAGTATTGGAACTAGGGTGACCAACTCCTTCTAGATTTCCCCCAAAGGTCCCATGTCCCAGGCAAAGTGGGACAATTAGGTGCCCTTATAGAGATTGCTCACAAGACCAGTCCCCCCGTGGCTCCCATGGGACCTTCTGGGGGTCCAGTAAGCACATGACAGTAGGAACCAAGTCTCTCTTGTTTACGTCTTGATTTTCTGTGCCAAGCTCCATGCTTTGCTGTGGAAGGTGTTGAATAAATTACTTGAATTGAAATGACATAGAGGTGCCCAGAGTGTACTTTCAATACCACTGGCATCAAAAAAATGCCAAGGAGAGAGAGGAGGAAGGAACAGTACATCTATCAGCCTTCTAGAACATTCCAGATCCCCAGACAGAAGCTTCACATGCATTACTTCTGGAAGTCCATCAGGTAGGACTTAGAGCTAGGACAGTGAGCCGGCATGATAAAGCAAGTGTGTCCACCTCTAGCACCCCTGATCTTGTCATTAGGTAGTGGCACCCCCTCCTCCACAGAAAATCTTAACTCAGCTTCTCCAGAAATCTTCACCACGGCTGATTTTAGCACTGTCAGCAAAAGAGTCTCTACAGAAGAGTTCAATGTAAATCAACTTCCTGTTTTCCTGTTGCTCTATTACTTGGCCACTGGCCTGGAAGAAACCAGCACTCCAGGTGCTGGACGCCCCTTTACTTGTTTTTCACAAACGTGTATCCAGTATAGTAGTTTGTACAAGTGTGTTTGCAAATGCAAAGTGTGACAATAAAAAGGACAAATCCTTTAACAAGGCTCTGGCCTTGAGCTGGAGCCTCACAGAAGTGTCCACATTTCTGAGATAAGAGAAGTGACCAACTGGGCTCCATGGTAAGAGCTGGCAGGGGGAGGAAAGAAAGGGGAGAAGAAGCTCTCCCCTGCTCAGGTGTTGTCCTTGAAGGGTTAACTTGCCCAGAATGGTGAAAGAAAAAAAAAAAACAAACAAACAAACAAACAAACTGCTTTTATGTGAATTTCTGTAAACTGTGAACTTCTGAGCCCCTCCCCTCACATGCTGGGTATAAAGTTCTGAGACTACCTGAACTCGGGGTTCAGGGGATTAACTGATTACAGTGAAAGCTGTGCCCTCTGAACCTGGCTGCTGCCAAGTCAAACCGTTTCCTGTTATCTTCGGTGCCTTGCCTCGTCTGTCCCCACGGCAATTACATGTTGCATACTTCTGTGCGTCTCAAATGCACCCCAGAAGGCGCTCAACCCTCATTCCCACCCTCTGAGCATGCCAGAGGAGCCGTCCTCCCAGCCCTGTGGACTTGTCTCCGACACCCCGTGCTGCCCAGGGCTGTCAGCCAGGACACTGGGGTCCTGGACGGTGGGATGCTGGCAATCCCGGGACTCCCTTTCTGCTCAGCATCACCAGGGCTGCATTGTACCTTGCAGCTGACTTGTGGCATTATGCGTGCAGGAGCTGTCCCTGAAATTGCTGCTGACAAAAGATAGATGTGAGCATCTCAAGTGCCTTCCCTGTGCAGACTCGGTGCAGAAGGGGATCTTCAGATTTAGAGACAAACAGAGTTTCAGGGAAACTCAACTGGACTGGGGCGGCGCCTGGATTTTTTGATTTCACTAACTGCATCCCAGAAAATCACACCAGCGAGGAGGCCTCTTGATGTGGCAGAGTGCCAGTCGCAAATGGTCCAAAATCGTTCCAGGAACATCCAGGAAAATTGGCTTCATGTGCCTTTGGATAAACTCAGTGTTCTGCGGTCAGGGGGGATCAAGCAGGTTTGGAGCTTGGGTTTGGCAGATGGCCTCCTATTAACTAAGACAGTTGCCATGAATTTATTTCCAAAGAAGGCCACATTCTGAGATACCAGGGACCTCTGAATTTGGGGGACATGATTCCACCCATAACAGTGACTCGCCCTCCACACCTGTGTGTGAGTTTTTGCCTGCAGCAAGGAGACGCAGAGAAGGTCAGCATTCCCGTACCTTGTGGACCTGCTCCTGAGTTGGGTGGCTCTCAACCAATGCTCTGTCACTGCTGGTGCAGGCCCAGCTCCTTCCTGGAGGCAGCCTGACCTGCTACCCACCTCCCCACCCACCCCGTGCCTAGGACACTTCCCTGCACACAACAGACCCTGCAAACATTTACTGAGCAAGTGAATGTGCTTTTTCATTTAATCCCTAAATAAGTCTAGGACATGGGCATCATTACCTCATTAGGGTTTGTTTGTTTGTTTGATAAGAAAATGTATTTGCTTATGCTCAGAGCTACTATCCTTGGACCAAGGTCTTGCCTGTATAGCTGTGGATTTTCTGGAACACTCCAGACCCTGACACTACTGAATGAACAGGAGGTGTCTGCCTAACAGACACCAAGGCCCCTTCAGGAATCTCCAACTGAAAATGACCCGTCACCCCTGTCTTTGAAAAATGGCTCCATGTGCAACTGCTCAGGGGTCTGCATCGGAAGAGGGAGGGCAGTGACCTCATGCGTGTGATTTCATGTTTTCCAGCCAAGGAGCCCTGGTTTAAAAACACCCTCACCCGTCTCCATTCCTAATTCAGTGGGTGAATTTATACATGTTGAAACGTTTAAGATTAGAATTACATAATGTCTGGGAATTGCTTCAAAATAACTTGGAGGGGGTGGTGTGTGTGAATTGACATAAAACAAAATTGACCATGAATTAATGATTATTAAAACTGAGGAACAAGAGCTGGGCGCGGTGGCGCACGCCTGTCATCCCAGCACTTTGGGAGGCTGAGGCAGGAGGATCGCGAGTTCAAAGCCAGCCTCAGCAATGGCGAGGCACTTAGCAACTCAGGGAGACCCTGTCTCTAAATAAAATACAAAAAAGGGGCTGGGGATCTGGCCCAGTGGTCGAGTGCCCCTGAGTTCAATCCCTGGTACCAAAAAAATCAAAAACAAACAAACAAACAAAAAACTGAGGAACAGGGTCCATGGAAATCCATGATATAATTTTTTCTAACTCCATATGTTTGAAAAATAATTTTGGTGTTATAAGGAGCATTGTGTGTTTTTTTTTAAAGAAGTCTTATGTTTTGTAAATACTAATGTATTTGTAGATAAAATGATATGATGTATGGAATTTGCTTTCTACTGATTCAGAACTGGGTGTATAATAGACAAATTTCGCTATATTGTTAATTTTTTAAAACTGTGTAAAGGGCAAACAGGGATTCTTTACATTATCATCCCTTCTTTTTATGTTTAAAATCTTTCATGATGAAAAAATTAAGTGAAAAAAAAAAAAGAAAAAGAGGAGCTACTTCTAAAACTTATTTTATGAAGCTTTGATATTCAAGTCAGACAAAGACTGTCCAGTAAGGAAAATTACATGCCAATCTCACTAATGTATGTATAAACTGAAGTCCTAAATCAAATATAAATAACATATTATAGAAAACTAAGGTCAACAGCGCTTACAAAATACAATATGGCAAAGGAATGCAAGGTTGGTTTGACCTTCAAGATTGGTGTATGTTATGGATTGAGCTACTTCTGCCTCTTCCAAGGACATTGGAGTCCCAAACCCTGCTACCTGTGAACGTGAATATGTTTGGAAATGAGTTCTTTGCAGATGATCAGATGAAGGTAAGGCCATTAAATTAGGCCCCATGAAGGAGCCCTAATAGGGGATGGTTAATTGCGGTTAGCTGACAGCCATAAGAGATGTTCTGGTTTCCACCTGAAAGAATCTTTGTATGCCTGTGAACTATGTGATGCACCTGTGGTCCTTGTTAAAGCTAAAGATATATAACCGGGTGAGGAGTCAGACTAAGATAGAGAGAAGAAGTAGTTGCTGGTCGGAGTCAGGCCGAGGCTGCCAAAGAAGAAAGAAGAAAGAAGAAGCTCTCTCTCTCTCTCTCTCTCTCTTTCTCTCTCCCTCTAAGCTCTCTCTAAGAAAGTAAAAGTAAAAGAAAGTAAAGAAGTAAAATAAAGAGTCAGTAGTCAGAAGAAGTAAAGAGTCAGAGAGGTTGCTGAAAGAGCCAGTGTTAGAGTTTTGAGAGATTGCTAAAGCCGAAGAATAAAAAACCTTCTTTCATCTTCTTTCTGCCTCCAAGTTTTTCTCCCGTGGCGTTGTTGCTCCAAGTCAGGAAGCAACAGCCCCAGGCCAATATGACTGGTGTCCTTATAATAAGGGGAAATGTGGACAGAGAGACAGACACAGGAAGCAGCTGGCCGTCTATGTGGGAGGAACACCTGAGCCTCTAAGCCTCTGGGAGAGGCATGAGACAGATTCTCCCTGCCTGTCCTCAAAGGAAGCAACCTTGCCCACGCCTCAATTCTAGACTTCCAGCTCCAAGACCCGAGACAACATATTTTTGTCATTTAAGACTCCTTCACCCCAGTTTATGGTGCTTGGATAAGGCAGTCCCCGGGGCAAAAGCAATGCAGCAATTCATCATGTTAATAAAGGAATAGAGAGCATGTGGCCACCTCCACAGGTGCTAGAAAAGCAGCCCCATTGGAATGCAGTGACCCTTGGGGACAGTGGTGCTGCAGCTGCTGATGGAACAGCCCTCAGCAAACCAGGAACAGAGGGACTTTCCTCACCTCTACCAAGAAGAGGCCTCATGGCCAACACTCTGCCCCTGGAGGCGGATACCGTGAGGCTCCACAGGGAGTCTGGTGGCAGCAGCCAGAGGATGGCTTTGGCCTTTTTGGCTTTCACCTTCTTGGGTTTGTGCATCTAACTGGCAAAATCTCAACTGCCTCTGGAAACCCAGCTCCAAGCCAGTCTTGGGATCTTTTTTGAAACATTTTCCACCTCTTCATATGGAAGGATGGTTGAATAGCAAGTCAGAGAACCCACCCTCTTCCCCAAGCAGCCAATTCTCTCTGTTTACAAATATCCTCACTTTCCACCTTCACCACGACAGGAGAAAGGCTGGGAAGCACTTCTCCGGAGACATGCTCCTCACAGGTGCAGGATTAAATAATCAAGAAATGTTCACAGCAGCAGCACTGCTCAAAGTAGCAAAACATTAGAAAAACCCACATATCTATTGGCTCTAAAATGTATAAATAAATTGTCACGCATTCAACTATGAATACTAAATAGCTGGGAGATGAATGGCCTCATGAGCCCACACGTGAATATGAATGAATCTCAAATACATAATGGAGAGGAAAACTCCAAGTAGAAGAGGAATTCATAAAGCAGGAGTTCATTGAGAGAAAGTTCAAAATCAGGTTGAACTAAATAACGTGTGGTCTAGGACAACACACACACGCGTGCACACACCTACACACACACACACACAGTATTTACCATAAGGTTATGATTTTCAATGTGCACGAAGAGCTCCTGGAGGGTTTTTTACAACCCAGATTCCTGGTCTCTCCCTGAGGGTTTCTGACTCACTTGGTCTGAGAACGACGGCTTTACAACAATGCACGGGAATGAAAAATGCTAAGTTCTGGAGAGTGGCCGCCCTGGTGGGGACAGAGAGGAGCCGTTTCAAAAGTCTCTTTAAAATATTGGTGATGTCCTATCAAACTGGGTGGAGGGCACATGGCTATTTGGCACAGGTGTCTTTTAAAAAGGACTCCTTAAAATACAGGTGTGCGTTACACTCATACTCTTCTACACATAATCTACTGAAAAAATTGAATGAAACCCAAAAGGATCCCATATGCCCCTTCTATTTCTGCTAACTTTTCTTTGTTTAATCATATCTTTCAATAAGAAATGAGTCACAGATATCTGGCCTAGCCTTAAGAAATACTGAAGCCTGACCCCCAAATTTAGGAAGAAAAACAAAGAAAAGAGGAAAGAAACACTTGCCAATCTTTGTCCAGATATCCCCGAGTTCTCCTCTGAGCTTTACAATGATGCTGCAGTATACGATCACCCTGCCTCGCAGACAAGGAAAGTGAAGAACAAAGTGACTAGAAACTTGTTCCAGACATCACGGTTCATACGTGACGGAGCTGGATGTCAAGCCCAGGTTGAGTGGCTGGGAGTCTGTTTTCAGTCACTGTATCAGTCGGTTTCCTGTTACTATAACAAAATACCTGAGGCAGGTATTGTATAAAGAAAATCATACAGTTCTGGAGATTCAGAGGAAGGTGCCAGCATCAGCTCAGCTCTGCTGAGGACCTTGAGGTGGGTGGCCTCACAATGGAGTACACGTGAGAGGTGACCATGTGGGGAGATGGGAAGTCAGAGAGAGAATGGATCCCACAAGAACTAAGTTAGTGCCGTCCGAGAGCATGCCCCCATGACCTCAGAACCTCCCACTATATCCCTTTCTCACATGCTGGGGACTGGAGTCAGGGTGGAGTCTGTGTTGAGGAATATTCTCTGTGAGAGCAGCCAGTAGCCTAGACACACGGAGCCCTAAGACAGTGGCAGTGTGGACAAGAAAGCTCTTTTTCTCATCTCACACAACAAAGCGCTTCTACTTAAAAGGGTTGTAAAATAATTAGAGATGTGCAAACATCCATTTCATCACGCTTTTCATTTACAAAAAATATTAACCCCGAGGCAATGTTTGTAGCTCGGGAAACCCACGTCCTTTTGCAATGTTCAAAAGCAAACAACAAAGGCGTCAAGATCACATTGGGCGCTGCAGCCTGCATGCCCCAGCATAGGGCATCTGGGAAGGGAATGTACAAACAGGAAAGCAAACCTGCAGCCCCCTGTCCCCCAGAGGGGTGGGAAAGCTATCTACGAGAGCAGCAGGAGCCCGGTTTCCCAAGCAGCTGCAGGGTAAGGGGGCTATCATTTGCATTTTTCAGATCTGTTCCTTTCACCCAAGTGGGCTCCCTGGGCACTTCCTTTTCACCAATACCACAGAGAACAACAAGATTGCTTCAGAATTTGAGAAAGCACTTGTGTTCAGAGAGATCATCCTGGCTCTCAGAAAGATCAAGAGAGGATGGACTGAGGAAGGGAAGAGGAGCCAGGCTCAGGGGTCCAGGTGGCTCCTCTTGGCTGCTTTCTGAGACAGGGAACATTGGGAATTACTTTTGCCTTTCTGTAGACTTATAAGTGTTTTTCTTACCTTTAGTTCCATGGTGAGTTTTGAATATAAACTGTATATATTTTTAAAACCAGATGGTTGTCTAATATCTTCTCCTCCTAATTCTTCTACCAAAAGTTCCATCATGGTTAATAATCAGATTCCAAACAAAGATATGCACACAAAAAATTAAAAAATTAGAGGTTCAGATACATATATTATTGGTTATAAAGAATTATAGGACCAGAAGACAAAGCAAAAAGCTGGAGAGCAGGAATAAAATGATCTCTTCTTCTTTTGAAAGGATTGAACCCAGGTGTACTTAAACACTGAGCCACATCCCCAGTTTTATTTTTTTTGTTGTTGTTTGTTTGTTTGTTTTTAATTTTGAGACAAATAACTCACTTAAGGCCTCACTAAGTTGCTGAGACTGGCCTCAAACTTGCGATCCTCCTGCCTCAGCCTCCTAAGCTACAGATTACAGGTGTGTACCACCACCATGCTCAATTTAAAAGGATCTTTTCAATGTAGCAATTCAACAGCAACTTCTATGCATTCCTTCCCTGCTGGAAAACTCCTGCCTTTCTATTTAATTTCTGGATTTCTAGGTGGAATCTGGAAAGCAATGAATAACAGCTTAGGCTAAACCAAGTTAGGTCTGATCCAAAAAAAAAAAAAAAAAAAAAAAAAACCAAAATGTTAAGGTTAAACTGTGATTTCCTGGTAGCATCAGAATTTACAGGTAGAATTGGATCCATATTTCATTTGTCCCAATCATAAATGTTTATGGAACTTGTTTTGAGGCTTCCAGTGAATCATCTCCTCTCTCCAGGTTCAGTCTCCCTGACTTGTGAAAAAAAAATTAATTTTTTGTCTAAATAAATTTAAACATAATGGAGCTGGGCACAGTGATGCACACCTATAATCCCAGTGGCTCGGGAGGCTGAGGCAGGAGAATCGCAAGTTCACAGCCAACCTTAGCAAAGGTGAGGTGCTAAGCAACTCAATGAGACCTTGTCTCTAAAATAAAATACAAAATAGGGCTGGGGATGTGGCTCAATGGTTGAGTGCCCCGAGTTCAATCCCTGGTACCAAAACAACAACAACAGCAACAACACACACACACACACACACACACACACACACACAAAACAAACAAAACAACAACAACAAAAAAACATAATGGAAGAAGAAAAATTTGATCAAATTCACAGGAATGTTGAGTTTTATGTGCCTGTTTTTTTTTGTTGTTTTGTTGTTTTTTTGGTTTTGTTTTTGAGCAAAGAGCCCTTCCAAAATCAGGCACTAACATGGGTTCAAATATATATTTGAATATATTTTATTTTTGACCATGAGAGTAGAAATGATTGATTAGTTACATATGTAACATTTATTAAGCTGTGGCCCAGTCCTAGGACAGTATAACATTTAAGGAAAAAAAAAAAAACAACTAAACTCTTATTGCTCAGCATTAAGAGGCATGGCTGCTTCTGCTGAGTTCTTGAACTTCCGTCATGACCACAGGAGGATCTATACTGCTTAATCTGCTGATCCCAGGTAGGGACAAGAGTAATTTGGGGCAAAGTGACCCCCAACTGAGCCCAGCCTCGATCAGCCAACATCAGATAATCCCCAGACCCATGGGAACAAATGGTTGTTGTTTTAAGTCACCAGGTTTGGGATGGTTTGTTATGTAGCCATTTTGTCAAAACAGATAAAGAGACAACAGTAATGATACAGGGATCTAGAAATAGTAAATTCTTATTCCATCCCACAAAAATGGCATATACTTTAGGTCATCAGAGAATCAATTCATTATTCCATTTGTTTATTAGAAAGACTATAAAGAAGGTATCATTATGTCTATATTATAAATGAGAATGCCAAGGCTTTCTTCTTATCACTGTGATGCTCCTGCCATAGACACGTTCTGGAATATCTGTCGTGCTACAGTTCCTTCTCCGGGATTCCTGCTTTAGTATTTATGGAATGGATGGGCCTGGGATCCTCCTCTGAATTACATGTCCCTCCTCCCTGTGGCTTGCATGCTTCTGATTGGACCAGCAATGGGGGCCTGACTCAAGATTAACCAATCAGGGCTGGCCAATGAAGATCAACCAATCAGGGCTAGCCAATGACCACATTGTCTCTATTGAGAATTTAAGACTTAGAGAGACTGGAACATTTTAATGGTGAGGGGCCATATTGACTTGGGATTCTTTTTTTTTTTTTTTTTTTTTTTTTTTTTTTGTACAAGAGATTGAACTCAGGGGCACTCGGCCACTGGGCCACATCCCCAACCCTTTTTTGTATTTTATTAGAGACAGGGTCTCACTGAGTCGCTCAGTGCCTCACCATGGCTGAGGCTGACTTTGAACTTGCGATCCTCCTGCCTCAGCCTCCCAAGTGCTGGGATCACAGGCGTGCACCACCACGCCTGACTGGGATTCGTTGTTTTATGGGACAATGTTTAGGTAGAAAAAGAGAGAGAGGGGAAGAGACAGAGGCTGTATAATAAAATGGAGAAGAGGGCCCCGTTGCCATTCACAACTGAATGGTTCAGAGCCGTGTTCACAGCTCATGGCTTAAAAGCGTTGGTTATGGGCTGAACCGGGCTCCTCTGCCCCAGAAAACAGCCCACATACTGAAGTCCTAACCCTGGCCCCCTCGGCAGGTCACTATGTTTGGAGACAGTTTTTAAAGAGGTAATTGAGGTAAAATGAGGTCATTGGGGTGGACTCAAATTCAACATGACTGGTGTCCTTATCTGAAGTGATTGGGACACAGGCACACACAGAGGGGCACTGTTTGAAGACACCGGGGGAAGATGCCATCTGCAGACTCAGGGCAGAGCCGCAGAAGCACCCAGCCCTGCCAGACGTGTAGCCTCCAGACAGGGAGATGAGACCTCCCTGGTGGTGTAGCCCCCATGTCTGTGGCGCTTTGTTGGAGCAGCCCCGGCAAAGAATTCAGTGACTCGCCCTCTCTCATTGCATGGTGAGGATGCTTTGGTCCTTAAAGGCTGCACCCCATTTTCTTGGCAAACTGTGCCACTGCCAGGCGCGATTCAATTAAAGATGGTAAAGGAAAATGTTTTTACAAAAACAGAGCAAAATCAAAGAAGCATTGAAGGCAAGATGAAAAATATATTCATACCCTATAAGGTCCAAAAAAAGAGGGATATTGAGAGAGAGAGAGAAAAAAAAAATAAAACTTGTGCAGAATTAGTGAGTTAATAAGCTCATTAAAGGCACACAATTAACAAATTATGAATTCCATCACTGACTCTCTTCCATCAATTGCTCATGTGGACACATTAATCAACATAAATTATGCTTGTGGAATTTCTCAGAAGGGAGGAAGAGGAGCCCCACTTACTGAGAACTGACAACGGGCCACAGTACCTCAGTCCTCCTCAGAGCTGTGAAGTGTTTTGCCCAAGGAACCCAAAAGTCCAGAATGGGGACTGGAACTTTTTGGTCTCCATCACTTGCCGTACCTCCCAATATCCACTGTTTTTTTTTTTTTTTTTGTTTTTCAATAACAACACATCCTTGTTTTCCCTGGAGATGCCGCCCTTCCTCCAGCTTCTCCCATGGTCTGAGTGGGGCTGGCTGTCCAGCTGTCTGTCATGGCCAGAGTGATTGATGAGGCACGAACGCTCGGTTCAAGTTGGTCACGTGAGCAGTATCACCAACGCTTTGGAAAAACCAAAGAGGTTTGAGAGCGGATGCCTTTTCCATCGGCCACCTGACCTTCCCTGGAGTACTTCCCAGGAGCGTCCTGCGCCTGCCTCACCTCGGGGCAGGGCGACATCCATCTAGTCCACGCTGCGTGCGTGTCATGAACTTCCTCTCTCCACCGCCCGCCCTGGTGTCGTATGTACCTCAGTTTCCCTGTCTTAACCTCACATCATTTCCCATAACCCCTCTCTCGGGGGTGTTCTCAGTGCATTTCCCCTCGCCCCATTACTCTCTCTGACCCAACCCATGTGTTAATCCCATAGATGCACTACATATCTGTGGCCATAATGTGGCCCTTTGGAGGGCCAGGAGATTGTAATGTCTAAGCTTCCTCCTCCCCAAGAACCAGTTTTCACCCCCATGGGGGCAATAGTGCCCCTGTTGGGAATGTATATTTCAGAGGGGTGGGGGGTGGGGGGGCGGGAGAGAGAGAGAGAATCTCCAGCCCAATCAAAGATTTACTGATAATAACATCTCCTTGATGATTCTGTACTTCATAATGGGCAGAGGCAGCCCCGGTAGCAAGTCTGATCATTTGTACTGCAACATACTGAAAGACATTAAAAACTTTGGCTAGCTCCCGGCACATTAATGACTCTGCAAGCATGAGGGAGAGACGGATTCCGGCTTACTGTACTCTTCTTTGAAAAATGATGGAAGCTGTTTTTTTTTTTTTTTTTTTTTTTTTTTTTTTTAAATGAAGGTGGCAACACCATTGATAATTTAAACATTGCAGGCATTCCAAAATGCTGTGATTTGCAACACTGGTTTTAATTAATGCCGGCAACCCGGCTGTGAAAATTGGGACCTGTAATTTGTGAGTTACAGTAACTGCTAGTGTTTATTAACCTAGCAGGTCAAATTCTGGTTTCATGGTCTTATATATACATATATATCATCATCCTATTAAACTTCAAGTTGAAAGCCAACGGGAGAGGGGAATAATCACACACAGGTAATGCATCACCTTTGAAAACAGAGGTGAGAGCGGAGTGGGAGATTTCCTCCCTCCCCCTCCTCTGGTCCCCCTCTGTTAACTCCTTCCTCCCAACATGCGCCCCTTAATTTCCTCCTCCTTCTCTGCACACAGGCGGCTCCATTATTGTGTAGCCATTCTTTTCCTCCCATGCAAAAATCCTGTTGTTTAAAACTATATTATGCAATAATGTCTGCGGCCTTCTTCTACCTTGCTGGCTCTGGTCCGTTCATTGGGAATGAAGGGCAAAACATCACACCGGGGGCAGCCGTGCAGCCAAGAGATTTATTCAACAGCCTTCGTGGCTGGTAGCAAAATCGGAGAAGAGGTGCTCTGGTGGAAGGTTGAAGAGGTGCTGGGAGAGGGGAGTCAGGGAGAAGGGAGTGTGCAAGCTCTGGACAGAAGGTGGGTGCTTGGTCACACTGGCTAGGATCTCTGGAACTATCAGCTAATGTTGCCGCTTGAAGCGATGGCCGCTTGGAGCAACGAAGCCACGGGAAGAAGTTCGGAGGCGAACTGGAAACAAACAGTTTTTTTATTCTGATAACTTTTCTCTCTGGCTCTAACAACGACTTTAACACGCACCACACATACCACCAAAAAAAACCAACACACCAAATGGCGCAGACCCGATCCGCAATCTCGGCTCAAGTCTCTTGAGATCCCGGGCCAAGTCCCGTAAGACTACGGAAGGCGGCAATGCCCAAACATCTCCATGGCCCGTAGTCAACCACAATCTTAGCCATCTCCCCAAACAGGGCTCCTACAAGCTAAAGCAGCTGCTGTCTGGCTGGAGGCTGGAGCTGTTGGCTGGGAGCGGCCGTCGGGCTGAAGGCGATGGGTCTGGAGCTGCTGGCTGGGGCAGCGGCCGTTGGCTGGAGGCGATGGGTCTGGTGCTGTTGCAGTGGCTTCCTCCTCTCCGCAGTGACGAGCCGATGTTGTGTGTCCATGTGTCTGCGTGTCTCTCCAACAGGGCCCTATATAAGGATTTCTGGTGGGAGGTGCACCAGAGCAACCCCAACGCCATTGGCTCTTTGCCCATAGAACAGGGCGACCTTTAAGCCTATTGGCTCTTGCCCGGGGAAAAGAAACATCCTGCCCAGGGAAGAAACATCCTGCCCGGAGAATAAAACAAGGTTGCTTCTCTCAGGATGTGGAAAACCCTGGGGGGGGGGGGGGGAGGGTAGCCCATCTATCAGGGAGTGCAGCTGGTCCCCCTGGGTGCTAACACTGTGATGGGCCTTGGAGACAAAGAAACTACATCCACAGCACCCTCAGCTCTCGCACAGCCCTGCAAGCCAGGCACTCTGCAAACCACTCCACGTGTGCATGTTGATGGAGTATCCTATATCCAAAATGCTTGGGACCAGACGTGTTTTAGGATTTTGGAATAGTCGCACAGACTGACTGAGATATCCCGGAGATGAAACCCGAACCTGAACAGTGAATCTGCCTGTCTCCTAGCGAGGCATGGCCTGAAGTTCATTTTATTCCATGTTTTGAGCACACCTGTGTTTTGATTGCGATCCATAGGTAAGGTCAGGTGTGGGATTTCCCACCTGCAGCAGCATCGCATCGGTTCTGAAAACATGTCGCAGTTTGGAGATGGAGGGTTTCCAGGTTAGGGATGCTCCGCCTGTGCTAACTTCTTCAGTGACCCCTACCACCTCGGATGATGAGCCAGACCTAGCTTCATCTCCAAGGTGTTTATCATGTGGTGAAACTAGCCCCACTGGCCTGCTTGGCTGCAGGTACCTGGAGGGTTCCCAGTGCCTTACACGGCCCAACCCTAGGCTCTATACACATCCATCCAGTTTAGCTTGAATGAAAACAGTAAACTTGAGACCCTCTCAAAGCTGAGGCATGGCTGGGTGTGAGGAGGGGAGGTTAAACTTTTGCTTTAGGCCCTGAGGCTTAGATGACAGAGGTTTCTAGGTTCATCACTAATCAGCCAGCTGACCTTGGGCCAGCCCTTGATCACTCAAGGGAGCAAAACATTATTCCTGACACAGGACGTGTGGTGCTTCAAGGGAGCAACAGGAGAAGGACTTTGTGTAGTATCTGGCTCAGGTCACGTAGTCAGAGGAGTTTAGATATGGTTAGTACAAGAATCCATGGTCTGTCACGTCGGGACCCTTGAAGCCTCCAATGCGTTAGACTTTTCTTGAGCACCTACTCTGTGCAAGACACAATGTTGGCTTAGTGGGGATCCAAGAGCTTCTCACCAACCTCTCCTGGCACAACCGCGATTATGGATGTGCACGTATGCACAGCTGTCTCCTCCACCTGGGGCTGCTTTGTGCACTGGGCCCGTAAGTCCCAGGAGCAGTCCTTCCTGCTTCTGTAAGACTCTAAGCTCTGCAAAGACAGCTCTAAGTCTGTCTGCCATCGCTGCACCCCAGAGCCTGGCTACCCAGGCACACAGAAGTAGTTATGAGCAGCGGAGAGAATGGGGACGGCTGGCGGTGCAGGCTCCAGACTAGAACATAGGCCTCTGCTCAGGATGCAGGAATTTGGGTCAAGTGTTCTGGATGAGGAGTGACTGGGGGCCACTAGGAACCTTGGCATGCTATTTTTAACTTCATTTTGGTTATGGTACTTGATTAATATACTTAAAAATATCCTACCGTCTCTCAGGGTTACTCGTGAAATAAAATATAAGGAAAGACATAAGGAAAGATAAATGTTATTTTGAAGAAAGCAGACAAGAAAAATGAGTGGGAGCAAGAGAGTACAGATTTGGGTTTTTCCTCGCTAGGGAGGAATTTTCCTCCCTATGCCATCAATGGTAGAAAAGCCCTTTAAATATAGGTTTGTGGTCTTTTAAAGTTCCATTTATTCGTTCAGTAAAAACTTACTGCGTGACTGATGCATGCCAAGCCCTGTGTGTCCCTTGTGCAGATTAAAAAGGAGACTGGGGCACGGTGTCTATCTCGTCCACAGCCCAGTTGTGCCGGGACAGTGGCATAGGTTGCAGACAGGCCAAAGAAAGTGCCCAGAGACACGAGGGAGACATGATTTATTAGAAAAAGCTCCTAAGAGATCAATGACTTCTCCAAGAAGTCCATGGTGGTAGGCCTTGTCCTTCAAGGTGCTCTACCAAGCATGGCCTCCCCTCTCTCAGTGTTTTGTCTAGAGGTAGCTGGTTGTGCCAATGACCCCTCTCCTTTTCACAGAGCCCTCAGTTTGGCACCTGTCCCCACTCAGAGAGGGTTTTATATCTCAGGCTGCAGAAGCAATGACGTCGTCAGCATGAGCTTGCTTGTGTGACCAGCCCCGAGGAGCAACTGTCCCGGTGCACAAGCAAGGACGTAGTTCTCCACAGATGACCCCCGACTCACCCTGGCTCCCAGTGTGCTTAGGAGGAGCCAGTGTCCTTCAAGATGACCTGTGTCTAGACTTTCCCGGACAGGCTTACTCTCACTGTTCTGCTAACCTGGCTAGGTGACTTGGGGGGACAGAAAGGGACATTCAGGGACACGGTATTTTACTGTCCACCCTTGCTTTAAAATGATGCACTGTCAGATGTCAATCAACCATTCCAGTGCTGTCAGGAAGAGAAGCCAAGTGGTTAAGACATCACCAAGAAATGAGCAAGTGGCCCACCCCAGGGGTTCAAGGTTTCTGCAAGGGCGTGGCACTGGAGTTGGTTCCCACTTACTTTAGAACTTGGACTTGGTGAGGATAGTAACCTCTACTTGAAGGTTGTTACGGAGATCATGTATAATTGGTGGTACCTTTGCAGAGGACTCACAGGGCACGTGAATGACTATCAAGTGGCACTGATGTAGACACCTCTGCTGTTCCTGAGTGGTGGCTCTTAGCACCTTTGTTAATCAGGAGGGCATGAGTCAGGCCCTGAGCGAGCCCCTGAGAAGGAGGAATTGCATGCAGAACAGTGGTTCTCATATGGGAAGGAAATGGTGTGGAGAAACAGCAGGGCGAAGAAGTGAGCTCGGATTCTTAACTAGCAGCTTTAAAAATCATCTTTACACATTAAAAATCATTTTCTCTTGACTCTTTCACCAGAGCACAATGAAGTGGCCACTTGACATTTAAAATAGACACAAAGCTAAATGTCACGAATACAGTGACACAGCACATTCCCCGTCACACCAGGGGTATGCACGTCTGTTGGCATGTGGTGGCACAGAGGGGACAATTAGGCTTTGCCTACATGATAGCTTTTCTTGGTGTAACATCTCTCGTTCTTTTAATCATAGAGATAGATAAAATTATATATAAAATTTGGTTCCATTTTTTCCCTAAAACAAATGTCCTACTCATTCTTTTAACTTGTGTCTTTACAGTGTATAATAGCAATGCCAGGAGATTTTTTTTTTTTTTTTTAATATTTATTTTTTAGTCGTAGTTGGACACAATACCTTTATTTTATTTATTTATTTTTATGTGGTGCTGAGGATGGAACCCAGGGCCCCACACGTGCGAAGTGAGTGCTCTCCCACTGAGCCACAACCCCAGCCCAATGCCAGGAGCTTTGATGTGACTATACCTTGACTGCATGGGTAAGTTTCTTTTCATTTTCTAAAAATTTTAGATGGTGCTGAGGATCAAATCAAGGGCCTTCCACATGCTAAACATGGTTAAGCTTAACATTCTAACAATACATAAGTAAAGTAATCAGGTTAGAACTATCTACTATGTCTATCCATCCATCTGTCCATCATTCTATCCATCTACCCACACATCTATCCACTTATCTACTCATCCATCCACTTACCCATCTATCCATCCACCCATTTACCCATTCATCCACTTATCCATCCATCCATCTATCCATCCACCAATCCATCCATCCATCCATCCATCCATCCACCCACCATCCATCCACCCATGTATCCATCTATCCATTCATCCAACCATCCATCCAACCATCCATCCATCCTTCCATCCACTTATCCATCTATCTATCCATCTACCCACCCACCATCCATCCACCCACATATCCATCTATCCATCCATCCACCATCCATCCACCCCACTTATCCATCTATTCATCCATCCATCCATCCCCACTTATCCATCTATTCATCCATCCATCCACCCCCCACCATCCATCTATCCCCACGTATCCATCCAACCATCCATCCAAACATCCATCCATGCTTCCATCCACTTATCCATCTATCTATTCATCTACCCACCCACCATCCATCCATCCACTTATCCATCTATCCATCCATCCATCCATCCACCCACCCACCCACCATCCATCCACCCACATATCCATCTATCCATCCATCCATCCACCAATCCATTCATCCACCCATTCATCCATCCATTTATCTATCTATCCACCCACCATACACCCACAGTGACAGATCTGGGCACTGAGGAAAAGGAAACTACCTACATCATTTAGGGGCATGATTCAAATTTGTCATCTTTGGTTTAAAACAAACAACACTCCAGGGTTGGGGGGAGGAAATCTGAAACTGTTGGCCCTGTGATTCCCTTCAGAGAGTCATGCCAGGCTCCTAACTTTTGGATTGGTTCACTAAGAGATGGAAATGGAAGTTATGGAAAAGGGCAGGTCTCTACCTGCTAGCAACTGCCCAGAGAGCATCCCCCACTGTATATAATAAGCTCTGGTCCTGTTTCTGCCACGTTATCATCTTCACTTCATCACTTAATCATTCTCTGCGTCTGCTCCCTCCTGGTAGGCACAGATGCTACGGCGATGTGTGAAATAAAATCGTACTTTGGTGGGGAAATGCACTCAACTTCCACACTGAGGATTATATTTCTGAGTCTCTGGCAGGGACGAGGGGGGAACAGTTGCCTCTCTATCCTGCTGGCACCAAGACCTGCTGTAGGGAAGCCTCCTGCAGACCAGGCCAGGAGACACTCATGGCTGCGTGAGTGTCCCCTGAGGTGGCTGCCTGAGCCATTGCTTTTCCTGTGTCTATCACTGTGGAGTGCTTCATCCAGCAGCCTAGGGATGCTCCCCCACCCTGAGTTTGTGGGTCCCTTGCCCTACCTGCTGCAGTTGTGATGACGTGAAGGTGGTGTGACAATCTTGGAGCCTTTCCCTCCAACCAAGTTATCACGTGCAATTAATCGAACCAATGCCCAGAGGCCCAATATGTTAGCATCTTTGTACCTGCAAGACTGAGAGTTTATAAGAGGCCAGACAGATCCCTTTAGCCACAATAACACTGGACAATGTCTTCCTTTTTGCGTAACTTCATCATTTTAAACCCACTAATTTGAAATAATGCATGGTGCCTGGGATACTGCATGCCTGGGGCAAAATCCAACTTTGTACTATTCATGGGAATGAAAGCATTGGCTAAACTAAAATTATCAATGGAAATAAGGCCTGGGGGAGCATTTAAACTACATGAGGATAAAACACTTTAATGTAGCACAATGATCTGAAAATTACCCCATTGATTCCCTTCTTTCCCAAAGATTTAGGTCCTAATCGCTGGATCTTTTTTTTTTTTTTAATTTCTCAGTATTATTTATTAAGTTCTCTTCATGGCATATCATTGTCACACTTTTACCTCTCTGCCTCAGTTTTTTTTTTAATTTTTTTTTAATTTTATTTTTATAATTTTTAATATGTATAACTCATAGTGCATATATTTAGTATCTTTTTACATATAACTGTTTGTATACAAAGTATATTCGTACAATTCAGGTCTTCAATCATGCATTAAGGAAAATGATATCCGTCTCATTCAACCACCTTTTTTTTTTCTTTTCTCCCCCTCCCTCCCCTCTTGCTCCCTCCCTTACCCTCCCTTCCCTTGACCATTCTAGTGTTCCTCTAATCCTCCTATGTACCCCCATCCAACAATACTTTGAAATAGCCTCCTTATATCAGAGAAAACATTTGGTACTTGGATTTTTGAGACTGACTAACTTCACTTAGCATTATGTCTTCCAACTTCATCCATTTACCTGCAAATGCCATTAATTTGTTTTCTTTTATTGCTGAGTAAAATTCCATTGTGCGTATATACCACATTTTCTTAATCCACTCATTTACTGAGGGACATCTAGGTTGGTTCCACAACCTAGCTATTGTGAATTGCGCAGCTACAAACATTGAGATAGCTATGTCACTGTAATATGCTGTTTTTAAGTCCTTTGGGAATAGACCCAGGAGTGGGATGGCTGGGTCATAGGGTGGTTCCATTCCCAGTTTCGCTGGATCTTATGAATATGTCCTGTTATGGCAAAAGGGACTCTGCAGACATAACTAAGGCTCCAGACCTTAATACAGGGAGATTATCCTGGATTGTCCCAATGGAGTCACATGCACCCTGGAAAGTAGAGAACTTTCTTCAGCCAGAGTCAGAGACAGGGGGCAAAAGAGGAAGTCGGAGAGATCTGGAGCATGAAAGGCTCTTGACCTACCATGGCTGGAAGAGGGCATGTGGAAGGCATGAGGGGGGCTGCGGATAGAGTCCAGGGTCAGACTGGCCCCAGGCTGATGGTCACCAAAGAGCTGGAGGCTGCAGTCACACCACTGGAGGTGCCTGAGCTTCCCCAGTGACGTGAACGAGCATGCAGGCAGGTTCCGGTGTGGACCCTGCAGGGAGGAGTGTGGCCCTGCGGACGCTGTGGCTCTGGCCCTTCGGGAGACGCCACCCAGAGCACCTAGCTGCGCCACCGTACCCCAACCTCTGATCTATATGTCTACAAGACAGCAAACGTGTGCTATTTTAAGTCACTGGATTTGTGGTAGTTTGCATCAGCAGCGATAGAAAGATTAAAAACATTTAAAGATAATATCTTAAAAATGTTTAATAGTCAGTGTGACCCAGGAAATGGCCATCTACCAGTCAGAATGGCCCAAAGAGCAACCAGGGCATCCTGGTGGATGTCAGCTCCCAGGGTGAATAACTTCCAAGATGCGACATACACTAAATATCCCTTATCTGAAATGCCTGGGACCGGAAGTGTTTTGGATTCGGGATTTTGGAGGGGGGGGGGGAGATATTTGCATATAAATAATAAGATATCCTGGGAGTAAGTCCCAAGTTTAAATACAAACCATATACCCATTATACACCCGGCCCAAAGGTAATTTTGTAAAATATTTTACATAATTTTGTGCAATATTTTAAATAATTTTGTGTAACATTTTAAATAATTTTGTGCACGAAAAACAAAGTTTAGGGTGTGAAAATTTCCCCCTGTGGCATTACATCTGTGCTCAAAAAGCATCAGATTTTGGATGAGGGAACCTGCTAAAAAAAATAAATAAATAAATAAAAGATCATTCTGCGTCATTCATGCCAATGGACCTCCAAAGGGCAGCATCCCGTGAACGCGAGCTGTGTTCCCTTCACATCCTCCAGAGTCCCAACGGGAACCCATTTTGATGACTAGCAGCCCAGCTTCCACTATCAGATTAAATACTGTCCTTTCCATCAACTCGCCTTTAGAGTGTAGATGCCCCCCGCCTCCCGCCACTTTCCCAAACCCCTCTCCACATCCAGAAACCATCTGCAGAGTCACACCAGACTTTGTCTTCGAGTTCTGCAACCTTCCCGGATGTCACGGTGTCAGAGAGGTTTGACGTCGCCAGAGCCATGCCAGAGCGAACGCCAAAGCCTAATACGTTCGTCAGCCGTCGGCCAGCCCAGCCCTCCCGATCATCCTGTCTAATTAGATCAGGAGCGGACAGCCTTGTGACATTTCAGCTTGTCATCTGAAAGCGAGGAACACGCAACCTCGCTTGTTTACCTCATTTAAACCCAGATCCTCTCTTGAGTGGTTACAAGGACTGATTGTTTTGTAATTAGCTGTCATTTGTGTTACACCGGCTCATCTTCATGGCTCAACATACGACAGAGTGGAGGGGACCAGGAGACGTGGCCTGAAGGGACCCTGGGTGGCAGAGTTGAGGTCTAAGTGCCTTCAGAGACTTGGTCCAGTGCTTAGAGATGCTTAGAGTGGGGTTCCCTCCAATCTCAGAATAAGATGATAAAAGTCTTCGATGTCCATCAAGGTGTTTGCATGAGCTCAGAGAGTTGAGACTCTGTACAGAGGCACGCACGCACGCACGCCACCTGATCTGACTTAGAAATAAAACTCCCGGATCACACGGTGGGAATTTTATGGGTTACAGAGTGTTCCACGGAGCTTGTGCGCTGGGCGGTAAATTTCCACTCTGATTTTAAAGAGGGATGAAAGACAGCCCTCTCAATGGCTATTCTCAGCTCCAGCTACGAGCCGGGTGTTGCCGGAGATTTCATTATGACTTCTTGTAACAGAGAAGGAACGATTTACAGCTTGTACAAACCGCCTTACAAGAGATAGCTTGAGAAATAGCTCTCAGAAAGGCCTGTATTTCTTAGGACTGAACAGTTTCAAACAATAAATTTGAACAGAAGGCTTAACAAGGTCTTGGAACAGAGATTTAAAGTGGTTTTATCATGGGGGTCCTTCTAGTATTAAATGACATTGGCCAGTGGCCAAGGCAGGTGACCCATTTTAAGCTCCTGAATTCTCCTGCATAAAAGGAGAGGGTTACAAGGCTCTGGTGTAGGATTTAGTCAGCAAAGTAAGTGGAGGCGTGGTGCAGAAAGCACGGGCCGTGGGGAGAAGATCCTAAACCTTTAAAAGCGGTAATTGCCAAAGCTCTACAATGCAGGGTGCCGTATCCATGCGGGTCATCTAGGGAAAGTGTTGTCACGCATGTTACTTGAGTAAGAACCACAAAGATGGTTTTTGCCCTAGCATGTACCAATTGCATAATTTGCATTTAATAATTGTTAAAAGCAACTTAGCTTTTTTTTTTTTTCCTTTTACAAATTTCATTCTAAAACTTCACCTATGGGTTTGATGGGCTTATCATATTTTGTCTAATGCATAATAAGTAAATACACAACTATTAAGATCGTAGGGTTATCCTGCATGTCCCCCTGAAACATGACGTGTGCCTGCGGTCACTGGTCGGTCTCCGTTTGGGGACATCGGTGAGTCTCGGATGACCTCATGCAGCTTCCGAGCAGGAAGTGAATCCAGTTGAGTTGCAGCCCTTGAGGTCCTACCTAGAGAATCCTAGAACTTCTCCAGCAAGGAGGGAGGCAGGGTGGCTGCAGGGCCCTAGACAGAACTCCCGGGACAATTTGTGTGAGCGGCAGCTAGAAGGTCACAGGGTAAGCCGAGAGAGCGACCTTTTGAAGAGAGTTCCACGTGGACGTGGAGACTGAGCAGAAGGAGGGAGTTCCCCCTGGCAGGCACGCGGCATCTCCCACCCCAGGACGTCAGAGTGGTCTTGCCAATGATGACCTCCCCTCCTCTGGTCCTTCTGGGGGGGGGGTGGGGCTGGGCCTCGGCAGTGGAGAAGGAGCACAGGGGAAGTGAGGTGGCCTCGAAAAGCCACACAGCAAATAAGGAGCTGAGAAAGCAGACTCGTGACCCCAAAGCTGATCCCATCGACGGAGACTGGTCCAGCTTCCTTCCTGAGGACCCAGAGTCCTGGACACTGAAACAGCAGGAAGGGTCTTGGCCGAGGAAACGGGAACTTTAGATGAGAACAGTAATGAGGGATCAGGCATCAGAGCGGAGATTTTCCGAAGCATGACCATGGACCGGCCAGGAATCAGGAATCGGAACTACCTCCTTCTCTCTCTCACCCTCAACTCCTCAGGAGGTGCACGCCGGTGCTGTCCTTATTCCATAGTGGTAGAAACTGGGTCACAGAATGGGAGTGTCACTTGTCGGGGGTCATGCAGCAGTAAGTGGCAGATCCGGGATTTGAACACAGGAAGTCCACCCCCACCCGGCCTTCTTAGACAGACTCGGGACCCATCCATCGAATGCGGTCATGACTTCTTGAAGATGGCTATCTTAGGTCCCTCCTTCCCTACTTGTGCTATTAAAACTAGAGACTCCGGCACACGCGTGTCACACAGAATGAGCACTCCTTATTATCATCACCTTCCCCCGGCAGCACGGGGGTGGCCAGGAGCCGGTACCCTGGAGATGGTCAGCTGGATTTGAATTCCAGCTCCTCCCTCTACCACCTGTGTGACCTGTGATTGGTGACTTGGCCTCTTTGAGGCTCATCGGTAAGATGGGGCCAGAGCAATGCCCATTGTTCAAGTGCAAGGTGAAGGGTAACGGAGTTACTACCTACACAGTGCATGGACAGCGTCTAGAAAACAGTGACCAGTACGCAAGCCCACGTGGGGACGTGCATGGCTGCGCATCCTGATAACTGCCAGCCACACCTGTGTCCTTAACTCAGCGGCATTGCTCACGACGACTGCAGCTATCCCCAGTATCAGGCCCTCTTCCAGGATCATAGCCAATGGCATCTCCAGCCAGCTGGAAACTTGGCCCCGATTCTACCCGCCCCTCCTGGCCTCTCCCGTTGTTCCCCATAACTCATTCCGCCCCAGCTGCACCTGGTGACCTGGCTGATGCTTCAACACACCGGAATGGTCCTGCCTCAGGGCATTTGCACTTGCACCCTATCTGCCTGGAGCGTTCCACCGAGGGCTCAATCACTGCTTCCAACTCCTGCTCAAACGTCAGGCCCACCTCCCTCCCTTGTGTCGCTCACATTCTCCATCCACTCACCCCGCCTGGCGCTCTGCATATTGAATTCCTTGTCCCCTTTGTTTCGTGTCTGCCTCTTGCACGGTCCCACAAGGATGAGCATACTGGTCTGTTCTGTTCTAAGGATCTAGAGAAGTACCAGGCATATCACAAGACCTCGGTAAATATTTATGGAGTGAATAAAACAATAGGGAGACAGAGAAAGGGACGGTGTCCTAAAACTTTTGTTAAGACACGAGACGCACCGACTCCGGGAGAACAGAAACAGTGATAACAACAAACCCAGAGGGGAGAAGGAAAGACCAGAAGAGGGGACTATCCTTCCATTTTCAAAAGAAAAATCAACTGGCTTTGTGTCTCTATAAACCTTGCAGTCCAGTAACAGCACACTTATGTGTTCAAGGGGAGAGTGATGGATAGCTCTCAACAGCCCTTGTGTTTCCTGGATCTTGTCCAGGGGTTGAAGGTCACCCAAAGTCACTGTTGCAAGGCAGAGTGGGGTGAAGTCGCTGGGAAGAGCTGGTTGTCTCAGAGCCTTCCCGAGGCCCGGAAGCTGCTGAGGGTTTTGCCTTGTAGCACAGGCGCCTTGCACGCCTCTTAAGCGGAGGCGAGGAGGCCCTGAAGGGAGCCGTGTGTGGCGTGGCCAGGGTTTCTAGGGCTCCTCTGGAAAGCTGATAGAGCCCCACACTGGTGCAATGAATGCCCTTCTTCCAGACGGTTCCTGAACTAGAGCCAGGGCAAGGCGGCCAGGGAGGCCCTGCCAGGCCACGTGGGGGAGGGGGCTGGGATGTTGCTAAGCCTGAAAGAGGAAAGCATCCCAGAGGGGTGGGTGGGCAGTGCCTGGGACACCATGTGCCTGTCCCTGTGCTGTGGCGCTGTCCCAGCCCCGCACAGTGGAGGTCTGTGCCGGGCTCCGTCAGCACCGTGGAGAGGGAGAGGAGCACAATGCGCCTCCCAGAGCCAGGCCCCGGCCCTCAGGGCTTGCAGCTGTGCGCATCTGGAACAAACTGTCCTGTGGGGGCTGCATGGGGGTCACAGACTCCCCCAGGAGCTGAGGAGTGCAGCCAGAGGGCTCCAGGATGCACAGGGCCTGGGGGGCCTCTCATTCCTCTCTGAGCACAAACCATGTGATCTGTGGCTTCTGGTCTATCCAAGTTGTGGGGTGTGCCTGTCACTCACCTGCTCCGTGGCTCATCGGACACGTCAATTACCCCGAGGACTTGGGGTCTCCCCGCCTTGTGCCAACCTCCGCTGTTACCTCTCCTCCCTCCCTCTCCCTGCATTTGCAGCTACTCTGCCTTTTGCTGTCAGAATCTCAACTCCAGCACAATGAACGCCAGGTGATCGTTTACCCTGAAGACAGCAACCCGAGCCAGTCTTCTACTAAATCGTTACAGCCTCACAGATTCCTGCGAGAGGGCTCTAACCTGCACTCCAGGTGGGTGAGATTCCAAGAACAAAAGCAACTTGCGTGAGGCTTCGTAGCCACCAAGTGGCAGGACAAGGAGTGAAACCAGCCTGGCCCGACCCAGAGCGCCCACCGCCGTGAGCTTCAACGCATGAGTAATGAATTTAATATTCGGAAGCAAAACAGTTCAACTGCCAGGTGCATTTGGCTCTCCTGGTATAGATTCTCCATTAAACAAATGGCAAAAGTAGTCCCTTTCCCAGAATTATAGTTGAACCCCGTCCTTAAAAGGGTGATAATCTTGAAACATTCCTCAAAATACAATTGTCGGACAGTGGATGGCTCATTGTGAGATACTGCAGGCCCTCGAGCCTCACTCCATTTCCATCTTTTCAGCCTCTGACATGTCTAGAAAGGTCTAGGCCATCCATCGGTTTGTCTAGCTTGTTTTCCTCCCACCCTCCGGCTTCTTTTCCGGGATACAGTCAGGACTCAACAAGGGAAAGTAAGAATAGATTATAGCAGAAAGGACCAAAGACACAATGGTGGGCTTTCTGATCAAAAGGGTAATTAAGCATTGACGTGACCTCCGAGTGGGGAATCAGTGTGTGAAGCACTGATTTTGTCATGTCATGGGACTGAAGCCAGGATACCGATTGTACCATCTGGGCCCCGGGGTGGGGAGAGGAAGAGTTACTGTCTTTCTTTATAGATCTTGCAACGGAATTCACAACAGGCATGAATACGAAAGATGTGAAGCCCTTTAAGGAGAGAAAAATGAAATTACTGGGCCATATCCATTAAATATGCTACTCTATTTCATTCTCCCAACAATTCTGTGAGGTGCCTGTTATTATTTTCACCACCAATTGATGTAGCTGAGGCTCAGGAGACCTAAATGAGTCGTGTGGGTCCCAAGGCAAAAAAGGATCAACTCTGAGAAGAACCGATCGCAAAGCCAATGCCCCTTCCTCTGCCATTTTGTTCTAGCAAGATCTGGGGGCAGGTGGACATTCTTTCTTTTCCTTCTCACCCCCTTCTTCCCCACCCTCTGTCCCTCCCTTCCTTTTAATTTCAGGAGAAGACTGCTACTCCATCATTTAGAAGTCAGCAGCAGGGCAGGGACAGGGTGCCTGTTTTCTGAAGTCAGTGCACATATTAAATATTCAGTGTGGTCAAAGCCACTTGCCTCATCTTTGGGAACACAAAAAGCCCCAAGTGAGCTGTAATTACATTCACTGTGAAAGTCTCAGCAACTCAGAACAAGCAGTAAATATAGGGTTGGCCACTTCATCCATCCCAAGTTATCAGCATAAAGGGAGACAGAAAAGAATGAAAGAGTTTTGGCATTACGGAAAGAGAAACTAGAGACAATCTAAAGTGTAATGAGTATTTGCTTTAGGACCTGCTCAGGGCAGACACTGATGGGAACAGGGAGATTCTAATTCACACCAGCAAGGAAATCAACTTCCTTTCTGTGCTTAGCTCAGTCCTAACCAGTCTCTTGCCTAGGGTGGGTTCCCCAGTGGTGACTGACCAGGCAGGCAGTTAACTAGAGGCATGCACTTTGGAGTCAGCCAAAGCTTGGTTCAGATTGTTATTTTTTTTTTTTTTTCCGCTCACCACTTACTTGAGCAAATTATTCTCTCTCTTGTGATTTAATATCCTCATCCATAAAATACTACTACTACCTAACTCACAGGGTCCTTGGGAAGATGAAATGATATCACACTGGTAGAGGGTGGAACCCAGTGTCAGACACAACATAAGTATTCTGTAAGTGATCATGGTGAAAGTCACACCATAGTCATTTACTGGTGACTCAGTTGTAGAAACATGATGCAGACAGACAGAAGCATAGAGCATTCTGATTGGTGCAAGCCCTTCTTCCCCCCTTGCACCCAACACACACACACACACACACACCATGATACAAGATGGCAGCACTGAATATGCCGTTCATTTGTGTACCTCTGTTTCCACGAGTCTCCATCATGCTGGGCTGAGTACGTTTGATTATTTGCATAGACGTATAGAAAAAAGGTATAAAAATTCATGAAACTAGTCTCCCACCGTTTTACCTGGTGCTCAGGCATAAAAGGGTGATCTGTTCCAAATCTTGGGGGAAATCACAACGTACTTGATTGGCATCGTATTTCAACCGTTCGATGTCTGAACCTAACCCTATGGTATCGGAGCTGCTGTTGCTCCTACAGGGAATAGATTATTTGGGGCCGTGGACTTGAGTTGCCAGCTAAAGCAGTGTTCACATACAGCTTTAATCTCTGCAAAACAGCAAAAATATGCAGATCATAAACACAGGGCTGACCTCAGAAGCCCCTCTCCGACTTTCTGCAGATGTTAGTGCAAACTTCAAACACAGAGGAGATTCCAAACCTATCTTATTAGCATGAGTTGCTGGATAAAGCAAAGTCTATCAAATTATTTGATAAAGATCTATTCATTACCCTTATCCAGCTCAAAGAAAAATATAATTGAAACATGGTCACATGCTAGCATGGGTATGGGAATAAGACTTCCTCTTCTTTCCCCCTAATTAGAAAACCAGGCAGATCAGATAGGAGGACAGATTTTAGATTATTTTGGTGGGGATTTTTTTTTTTTCCCATTGAGACATTCTATAACCTCCCCAACTGAAATGTCCTAAACCAAAAATGTGTGCTCCCCACCATTGCAGGAATATAAGGACTCCACTGCTCATAAAAAACCTACTCAAGGAACATTGGTCAAGAGCTCGGGATTGGCAGCCACTGTAACACCTCAAATTCCTGCAGTGGGGGGTCTGGCCAGTGAGGACTCCCCGAGATGAAAGCAAGAACGGTGCTGAGAAAGGCTTTGAGTCCTGCTCTGGCTGTAAAGAGCCCTCTCTTGGCCATCCAGAGGGGGATGCAAGAGGCGATGGTGGGGTACTAGACAGCCCTGAACATGGAGGTGGGGAGCAGCCCTCTGTAGGAGCCCTGTTTGGGGAGATGGCTAAGATTGTAGTTGACTACGGGCCATGGAGTTTTGGGCATTGTTCATCTTTCGTAGTCTCAGGGACATGGCCTGAGATCTCGAGAGACTTGAGCGAGATTGCTGATCAGGTCTGCGCCATTTGGTGTTGGGTTTTTTTGGTGGTGTGTGTGGTACGTGTTAAAGTCGTTGTTAGAGCCAGAGAGAAAAGTTATCAGAATAAAAAGCTGTTTGTTTCCAGTTCACCTCTAAACTTCTTCCCGCGGCTTTCGTTGCTCCAAGCAGCCATCGCTTCAGGAGGCGATAGGTGGTGGCCCGTATGGGGACTGCTGAGCGGACAGGTAAGAACTGAAAGGTCTCTAAAGATGGGTTTGAATATAACTGAATCCCAAGTGATAGAGGCTATGGAAAGACTCCTTGATATACCTGACTCCGTTCTCAGTGAGGAAGATTTAGAAAAAAAGTGAAAGTGATCAAAAAAGCGTAGCTTCCACTGGGCCAAGTCCCTGAGACTACGAAAGGCAACAATGCCCAAAACTCCATGGCCCGTAGTCAACTATAATCTTAGCCATCTCCCCAAACAGGGCTCCTACAGCCCTCCCCACGCAAAAATCTCCATTACACCTGGAGAGGAGAAAGAGAGACTGGCTCCCAAGTTTCCAGACTCTGCCTGAAAGGCTAAGGCCACTCCTCTATTCTATGTCTTATCTCGATGCATTCCAACAATCCTACCAGCTAGTGCACTTTAGCCCATTGCTAGCCATTCACCCAGATCAAATGATTCAAATAGATATATATTTGCCTTCTTATGTGGGAATCCTTCTCTGCAATCTTGGCTCTCAAATTCTATAGAAATACGGCCCTGGGAAGATGAGTGTTGAGGGCAAGGAAGGGAACCCGGGAAAGGTAAGAGCATTTTTAGGTGGCTTGCTGGAACAGAAGAAAGGGCTTGGGAATGACTACCCTACAGCTGGCCCTCTGCACCCCTGGGCAATATGCTTACAGCTTCAACCCACTGTAGAGGGAAAATATTTGGAAAAACAACTGCATTTGCACTGAACACGTAAGACGTTTTTCCCCCGTCATTATTCCCTCAACAATACAGTGTAACAGCGATTTATCCACGGCATTTGGAGTGTATTAGGTATTACAAGTAATCTAGAGATGATGTAACGTGTACAGGATGATGTGTGTGGATAATATGCAAATACCATTCCATTTCCTTTAAAAAGATTTGAACATCTGAGGACTTGGGTCCTGGGAACGATCCCTCCTGGATACTGAGGAATGGCTGTAATTTTAATAGCGTGACAAAAAAAATTGTTACTGTGCAGCAGCATTTTCTGTCTCTTCCTTCTGTGCATGTGGCTAGGCTGCATAATCCTGCGCCAGGTAATCCGGCGAGGCCAGGGAATCAGGGGGAAGAAGGATGGTCACGCCCTCCAGGCCAGCCCATACAATCTTCTGCATGGTTTTCTACCTTCCTTTTCCCCAACCTCCTGCTGATGTGAACAATTCAATGGTGGATTTTGGGGGGCCCCTGAAGATGATGGAGCTGTACAAAGGGAGGGGTCTGGAGCACCAATGCCTGAGCCAAATGGCACCCTCCATCGGCAAGCACTGGATTTGAGATGAGTGAGAAACATACTTTGATCCTGCTAAGCCTGTGCTATTTGTTGAAGCCACTAACAAGCCCTTATGCTAACTCACACAATAATAATTTTTATAGCTCTGTCCTTCAAGTAGAGTCTAAGGACTTAAGTACGGGAATCTTCCCAATGACCGCACAGAAGATGTACTGCTGCTACACACCTGTTTTACAGGTGAGGAAACTCAAGCTCAGGGAGAGTGAGTTCAGTAACTCACCCCAGAGCAGACAGAGAGTGACGGAAACTCTGGACACAAACAGAGGGGAGGAGAACGCGTCACAGCAGGCACAGCTGAGTTCCTGACGGTGGGCTGAAGGAGTTTCCACTAAGGCGGCCCGGGAACCACGTAGACAAGGGACGAGATGCAGAAGAGGGGGTCGGGGAGACATGGGGACCATCCTGGACCATCCAAGGCCACTCACATCCCTGACGATATGCCTCCAGCCAAGACGTCCAACCCCAAGCTTCTGTGTCATGACCTAAAGCGTGGGGACAAGGACATTCAGCCTCATCGGGTGCTTGTGGGGGTTAAGTGAGATCAGTGTCAATTGCTCAACTCAGGACAGAGTTCTTGGTGGGTCCTAAATAAACCTGGATGTCTAGGTGTCACTTAATCAAAAAAATTAGTTGATGCATGATAGTTTCACACATATTGATGGGGTGCAGCGTGATCTTTCGATACATGTGCCCAGGTGTGCTGATGACATCAGAGTCCTTGGCAAATCTGTGACCTCAAACAGCGATCCTCTCTTTTGCTGGGGACATACATTCAAAATCCTCTCTAATGGCTATTTTGAAATGTACAATCAATCGCCATCAACCACTGTAGAACGGGTCCCCCCTCCTGTCCACCTGCCCCTCCGTGCCTGTGACCCCTTCTCCAGGAGTCCTTTAGTGTGAGGAGCTGGCCACAGACCCCTGCCAACTGTGCTCACAGGTCCCCGTTTGCACACAAAGGGCTTTAGCCAAAGCCCACCAGAGACCTGGCCAATGGCTCCCACTGTCCTCAGCGAAGCCAAGGGCTTCAACCTTGACCCAACCGTTGACCCAACCTTGACCCCACTGGACCCACCCACCAGACTCTGGGGTCCTTGCCTTGGCCTTTCTTCCTGTCTCCGTTGATGCACACCTATTGAGCACCCACTGCACGCCAGGCACCAGACACAGGGGACACAGTTGTGACCACAGGGAACACATACCCGACAGGGAGGTGGGGAATGAGCATAAGCCAGCAGGAGAGCTGTGCTTGCTGGTACACGTTACGAAGGAAACAAATGGAGGATGTGAGGGAGCAGCCAGGACCAGCGCGGAGTTTACACCAGCGACCACAGCAGCAGCCCCGGGACTAACAAATGAAGGATGAGCAGGCATCCCCCAAGTTTCTGGGGGGTGGTCCAGGTGGAGGGAACAGTGTGAGCAAAGGCCCTGGGGCAGGAGAGGCTGTGACGTGTTTGGTAGGCAGGCACACTGGGGAGGACAGTACTCCAAGGTAAGATTCCTTCGCCGGGTGCAGTGGCCCCCGCCTGTCATCCCAGCACTTGGGAGGCTGAGGCAGGAGGATCACGAGTTCAAAGCCAGCCTCAGCAATGGCGAGGCACTTAGCAACTCAGTGAGACCCTGTCTCTAATAAAATACAAAAAAACGGGCTGGGGATGTGGCCCAGTGGTCGAGTGCCCCTGAGTTCAAACTCCTGTAACAAAAAAAAAAAAAAAAAAAAAAAAAACAAAAAAAGATTCCTTGTTCTTTTCCCAGGGATAAGATCTTGGGAAAATTCTCCACCCCTCATATTTTGGCCTGTAATTAAAGCCATGGTGGTAGATTCTGTTGTAGACAAATCACGCCAGGTACTGTGACTCGGATTTATCAGTTGGCTTGTGACCAGTGAGGTAACAGTTCTGAACATGCTGTTAAAGAAGCCCAGGGCCATCCTTGTGGATGAAACAAAAAACAGATGGACAAGACACTCCTTCAGAACATCTGGAATGTTATAAAATAATTTCTGGCTCGAAACACACACGCTTACAGATAGCATCGCACTGCAGCGAGCGCTAGTACAAACACAGCCCCAACACACAGGAAGGGGGGGGTTACTCCTTCTCCCTGTTGACCCTCTGCTGAGGTCCTCTGGTCAGTCTGAGCTGGTGGCCTTTCCTGACCACTGTCCAACAACTGGAGAATCGTGAACTTCACCTTCACAACCTGTCCTACAGGTCCAGGAGGGACTTCAAGCACTGGGAGGAGTTCTTGGGGCCTAACCCAGATCAATGTGGTCCTCTGAGCCCTCCACTGAAGGAAGTTTTCAGGAAGGCACTGAAGTCTCTGTTCCATCATAGGATGGAAGTGACCTGCAGATGGCCTGTTGGGCGACAGCGCCCATGTGTCCTGTGCTGTGGTGGGATCCTGAGAACTTCATAGTCAGGAAGTTCCCAGAATTATTCCAAAGATTCACACACACAGAGATTACAGGGCTGGGCTCTTTCTTAATTGCTAGCGATTTAGAATCACTCTGGGGCATGATAGAAGGGGAACATATTTTTTGTTGTTGTTGTTGTTATTGTCGTTGTTTATGCTTATGATGTTGTTTCTGTGATACCAGTTTTCTTTCCCTCTCTCCAGACCTTGGAGTCTCCTCCACCTTCCATACATAATGTATCAGGTATCTTTTTCAATGCCTTGCTGATTCCCATTCTCTTTATGCTCCGTGTTATCAATTGGACCCAAGGTAAAGGCCTGCATCTCGTGCACACGTTTTTGGAATCCTGAGGTTGACGGTGAGATGCACTATTAGAGACTTTGAAGCCAAAGAACCATGAAGCAGGAATGTGGATACAGAGCCCGGGGGGCCTCTAGGGTGAATTCTTTGAATAAGACATGATAATTCAGTAAGATCCATGAAGCTAAATATTTTCTGCTTTTTATCAATTGATTGATCTTCAAGAAAATTTGGATGGGTTCCATTTCTTTGTTTTACCACTGATTGTGTGTGTACAGGAACCTAAGTTAAAATTCACAGATGTTTGTTAACTAACAACAAAAAAGAATGACATAAGGAATGGTTAAGATATTAGGAATCACCAGAACTCTACCTAGGAAATTTTTTTTTTCAGGGACCTGTATTGGAAATACAACTGCTTTGTAGCTTTGGTGTTAATTGGACCTATAAAAGGGACAGTCCTAGGAAGCTGAGTGGTATTAAGTCATCCTGTATGTCTAGGGCATATCTGTTTGCTTCACTTGTTAACATCCATTTCTGCTTCTGGTTAAAAAAAAAAGAAAAAGAAAAAAAAAAAAGTGAGAACCTCATTTCTTTCACTGTTGGGAACTCAGAGGCGCCATCTTGTCTTCTCGCTCAAAAGGTGGCCTTGCCCGGCCAATTGGGGGATGGTTTCCCATGGCCACAGTTATGGGATGGAAGGTGGGTATCTAATCACAGCTAGTTCAGTCCGGGTCTGTGAGCACTGGTCAGCCCTGGGAGATGAGCTGCAACGACAGAGAAAGAGCTCTCTCCTCCTGTTGGGTGCCATGGTGGAGGTTGGTCTCAGCCACCTCACGACTGAGGGAGCACCTGCCTGGCCCTGGAGACCACCTGGAGCCCAGCAGAGCCCCCAACTGAAGAGGGTCAGTTTCCGCTCATCCCCTGAATGCTGGACCCCACTGCACCGTGTCTACTCTTCAAACCTCCTGGTTATGTGGATTAAGACATGCTTTCACAAGTTAAACCAGTTTGGGCTTGTTTCCTATCATTTCTCTGACAAATTCGGTCTCCGTTGCAGGAGCCCTGTTTGGGGAGATGGCTTAAATTGCGGTGGACTACGGGCTTTGGCTTTGGACATGTTTGGGCATTGGCGCCTTCCGTACTTGGCCCGGGATCTTGCGAGACTTGGCCGGAGATCTCGAGGGACTTGAGCGAGATTGCGGAGGAGGTCTGCGCCATTTTGGAGGTTAGAGGAGCGTGGACGGCGTGTCGGGGTGTAGTTAGAGCCAGGGAGAAAAGTTGCCAGAATAAAGAGCTGTTTGTTTCCAGTTCGTCTCAAAACTTCTTCCCGCGGCTTCTTTGCTCCAAGCGGCCATCGCTTCAGGCGACTACACTCCGTCGTCTTGATGTTCTTGGAACTGTTTTTCTTCAAGTCCAAGGTTCAGGCGTCCGAGCTTTCATTTTGCAGAACAGGATTTGGCTTTCGGGTTTTCAAAATCACCTCATTGTGGAGTCCAAGAGACGCGTTTCCCTTCTTTATTGCTGCACAACAAGATACCCCCGGATGTAATGGCAGAAAGCAACAACAGCCATGGCCTGATGCTCTTAGATCCTGCGGGTCAGGAGTGGAGCGGGTGGACAGAGGACAGTCTCGTGGCTTAACTCTGTTCGCAGTGTCCGAAGTCTCAGCAGCAAGATGCGAACCATCAAGGACGTGGCGCCTGGCCAGGGATGACACCAAGGCTGGGATTTGCAAACAGAGTGCTTCCACAAGGACGCTCGAGCTTCCTCACAGGATGGAAGCTGTGGCTAGCTGGATGTCTCAGGGCTCCCAGGGTGCACGGCCTTGGCAACAAGGTGGATGTCACCTGACCTTATGCGACCTACCTTCATACAATGCTTACAAGTCTGCCCCGATTCAAGGAAAGAGGGAAGAGTGTCAAAGAATTTGGGAGCATGTTTTGGAAGCACCACAGGATTCTTATGATAGGACGCATGGCATGTGGCGTTTATTTCCCTCACATTTCTCTTTTATTGTACATGTGTCTTCCCCCAGATACCGCTATCCCCAACCCCGTCTTCCTAGCTACCCCGTCTTCATCCTCCATGGCTCTGTAGCCACAGTGCCTTTGACAGGCACCCCTTAACTCCTGACCTGGGCAAGGGGTCACTCTGCTCTGTGCACCTAGTCCTGCTGGTCTTGCCATCTTGGCCTGCTCAGGTTCCCCCTTGCCACTCTCCTACAAATTATGGACATCCTGAGGAGCAGAGACCACGCTTCCTAGGATGATTATCATTTTCACTCCTGGCACCTGGCAGATGCCTAACTACATATATTTAGTAAATGAGAAAAACACCAGCCTGGAAAAGGAAGCCCGTGGTTCAGAGCCACGTGACTCACACGTAGGCGTCTGGGACGCACGACTCCTGCCTGGTGTGCCCACGTTATTCCCATGGCACCGCCATAAACAGGAAGCCCGGAGTGACGCTCGCGAGGGCTTGTGTGTGGAGGGCGTGACCCGCAGCACCTCTGTGCAGGCACCTTCTGCTTGCACAACCTCTGGCTCTCCAAACTTCCTAATTCATGATGCTTTTGTACCTGGGAGGAAAACACGATAGATTGAGAGTGGCATTTTACATTTGCAGAAACAAGCACTGGTGTCGCTGGAGTTCATGCCTAATTAGGTCATGCATCTTGTCAGCGGGCTCAGTGTCTCCCAGCGAAGACACTCCGGACGTGCGCGGCTGGCTCCTGCCCGCACTGGCCAGATGTGGGCACATCCGTGGGTGCGGGGATTCCCGCCAGAAAGAAGCCGGATGAGAAAGGGGAGCGGTCGTTCTGAAAGGCGTGGAAGAACATCTCCCGCTCTTCATGAACTGGTCACAGACGCACAGACGCGAACGGAGAAACCGACGTGTGAAGAATCTAAACCAAGTGTATCCAGCACACAGCCCGAGTGCTTCTGTTTGATTTGGATTGATCACCAAGCAGTTCCTAGAACGTGAGAGATCCCTTTTCTTTACTTATTGATCTACCGATTTATTTTCTTGCACCAAAGCAAATCGACTGTTTATAAGTGTTGGGCTAGAAGAAATTGGTTTAGGAATCCCTTTTGCCTTATTTTTTTGGTACCGGGGTTAAACTCAGGGGCACTCAACCACTGGGCCCCATCCCCAGCCCTTTTTTGTATTTTATTAGAGACAGGGTCTCGTTGAGTTGCTAAGTGCCTCGCCATGGCTGAGGCTGGCTTTGAACTCACGATCCTCCTGCCTCAGCCTCCCAAGGGCTGGGATCACAGGCGTGCGCCACTGTTTTGCCTTTTTGATAGTGCATTGTAACGCCGATCTTATCCACAAACCCCAAAGAGGAGTGCATTCAGCTTTTCTATAAAGCATCCATCCCTTCCTGCAAATTGTTCCCCAGAGTGCTCATTCTTCTCTGGCCTTAAAATCGTCTCAATTTCTTAACTAAAGTTCTGCTCAACTTGTACTTAATCAAAGAAAAGGGTCAGTCTGCCTCCTAAGAATCCTAGGACCAGCAAAACAAATAAATATTTTAAAAGCCACATTAAAAAAAAAATCTAGCTACCTCTCTTCTAAGTGCTCGCTACCTTTATAATAAAACTATCCTATGTCTGGTCCCTTTCCATAGGCACTGGGTGAGGACAAAATGACAAGGCTGACGGTGACGCGTGTCTGCAAAGATGTAGATAGATCAGAAACTTCACATCTGCCTGTTGTACCGCAGAGTGGTAAAAGCCTCTTTGGAAAAGAGTGTGGCAGGAGCTAGTCTGTTTTAAGACATGCATTTCCCGGGACTAGGAAATCGCATTTCTGGAGGGGACGTACCTCTGCACAGTCACCCCGTGAGAGATGGGGAGCCACTGGGAGGCTTCCGCGTGGAGGACACTCACAGTGTCACTGGGTAGAAAGCACACCGCAGACAAACTCATGCCAAATAATTTCACTCCCATAACGTTTCAGACCCTGCAAAGGCAAATCCATGCTGCTTAGGAAGATTGACGCATTAGGTAAAACTATAAAGAACAGCAAGGAATCATCACTATCAAATTCAGAAGAGTGGTTCATTTCGGGGAACAAGGGGAGCAGAGTTGGGGTATTGGAATGCTCTACACCCTGACCTGGGTGATGGGCGCATGGCTATTTGTTTTATTTTATTCCTTATACATTTCACGAGTGTACTGCATATTCTTAAAGTGTGTATATCTCATCATTTTCAAACTAAAAAAATATAAAGACTATATGGAAAAATCCCTAAACATTTACAACAATGTGTCTTTAATATATGAGGTGCTCTTAAAAATCAGTAAGACTAAGGCTAATGGCCCAAATAAAACACAGGCAAAGCCATGAAATGAACAACAAAAATACCATAGTTTTACTCTATCAGATTAGCAGAGAATAAAAACAGTGACGACACTAGAAACTGGACCAAGAGCCAGGTGCAGTGGGGGAGCGTGCCCTGCGCACACCCAGGCAGTGCGGCACCGGCCCCGAGAGCCCTCGGTGTTTATAGGCTTGGACCCAACCTTCTTCTCCCCAGGTCTGTATCTCAGAGCGACTTGGGCAAGCCACGGCTCGGGGACACACACACTCCAGCATGTCCACTGTAGGACTGCTCATCACAGTGAAAAATGGGAAACTGCTCAAGTGTTTAAGTCAGGACTGGGAGACCAACGGCGGTGCCTCCTTACCAAGGGGTGATGTGAACGCGCTAAAATGATGATGGAACTCCGAATTCATCGATATGGAAAGACGCAGATGACACGCCACTAAGTAAGCAGAGCCGTCCTGGAACAGAAGTGTGGGCACACAGATGCACTCGGTTGTGAATGTGCGTGTGCGTGTGTGTGCATACATGTGGTGTGTGCATGTGTGTATGTGCATGCATATGTATGTGCATGCGCAAATGAGCATATGTGTGTGCATGCATGTGTGTGCATGCATGTGCATGTGTGCATGTGTGTGCATGCATGAGTGTGTGCATGCATGTGGTGTGTGCATGTGTGTGCATGCATGTGGTGTGTGCATGTGTGTGTGTGCATGCATGAGTGTGTGTGCATGCATGTGGTGTGTGCATGTGTGTGTGTGCATGCATGAGTGTGCACATGCAGGCACACTACCAAGCTAATCCCTGCCTGCACTGAGCGGAGGCCAGAGCCTCCCAAACACTCCTTGGCACTTGCCGTCCTGCAACTGTTGGAACCAGCCTTTTAAAACCCAGGCTGGATCAAGCCCCTCCCCTGCTGAGAGTGCTGTCACTGTCCCGCGTCACTGAGTGACAGCCCAGCCGGCAGCGCCTGCAGGGCCTGGCATCACTGCACTCACTCCTGGCTCCCGGGCGACCTGGCCTGGCAGCACCTCCCACCTGCGCACCCCGCTCCAGCCTCTCTGCCTTCCCCGCCCTCTGTCCATGCCCACTCCCCACGTGCTCCTGCCTCGGGGCCTTTCTACTTGCTCTTCTCTCTGCCAGGAATGCTCCTCCTCCTCCAGGGCCCCCCAGACCACCTGCTCACTGAGGCCCTTAGTGAGCACCCCCTCCCAGCGTTCCTCCCTCCCGCACACTTCCCACCCTCTGTGTGGTCCACTGTGAGCCTGGGCTCTTCATCCAAGACTTTTGCTTGCTTTGTTTCCTGCTGTATCCGCAGAACCCTGAGAGTGCTTGGCATATAGTAAGCCCTCAATAAACACTTATCGAATGATTAAATTACTGAACAAATAAAGACGATTTTGCACAATGAAATGTGTGGTGCAGCGAGGTGGAGTGTGGAGTCCCCCAGGGGCCAGGCAGGCAGGTCACTTCTTTCTAAAGTGGCCAGAGATGGCTTCTCCAACATTTGGCACTGGAGCAAGATTTGAATGAGAAGCAGCCGCCAGGCGCGCAACAGCCTAAAGCAAAAGTATTGAAGGTGGAAGGAACAGAAAGGGCAGGATTCGACAGAGAGTATCCAAAATTGCTCAAGGAACTGAGCAAAGATGAACCTCAAGTGTTATCTTCCTACTATGGTGACATGGTGGGGGATTTTTAGTGATTATTTTTCTGTCATTTCTTTTACTCGATCAACAAACATGGACTGAGGATGCCAAGGGGGAAGTTCAAGTGCACGTGTCTATATTGAGTCTCCTACATTCAGGTGAGCCAGGGGTCTCCTGAGCCCCTGGGCAGCTCTGTGGTGCGTGATCCTGGGTGAGTTAGCTGCAAGCCCTAAGGTGATGACATTAAGACTCTCCCTCCCACGGAATCTGAACCGCACAGGATGAGCGAGAGGAGGAACCGGCTTCCCTTCCCCTTGAAGCACAAACCCCACCTTGAATCGACATGGAGATAAACAAGGTTGCCCCTAGCAACAGCCTCAGACAAACGCTTTTATGGAGGAGGTGAATTGTTCTATCATTTGTTTGTTTGCTGAGAACACTTAACACGAGACCGTCCCCTTCACAAAATCCAAAGTGCACCCTGCAGCTCTGGGAACGACGTGCAAACGCCTCCACAGCTTCCCGGCCTCCGTCTCCCCAGCCCCACCTGGCTGGCCACCTGGGCGGAAGACAAGAGCAGGATGGGAGGCGTGCATGACCCCAAGACCAAACAGAGCTGCGTCAACGTTCTAGATGAAGGGGCATCATCGGCGTGTCCATGTTACAATAAATCTCTCTGTCCTTCTCCCTGCCTCCCAGACACAGGTGGAGAACAGATAAAGGGAGCTCATCTGCCTTCTTCCTGGGGTCAAGGGAAGAGCCCGGCGAGAAGCCCCCCAGGCCAGCAGTGCCTGGGCGGGCCTCAGGTGCGTGCAGGTGGCCAAGAGCTCAGAGAGGCGAGCTCCCTCCCAAAGCAAAGGGTAAGATGCCGAATTTCTGGAGAGGACCCAAGAGGAGGCTTCATTATAGACAAAAGGGAACAAAACAGAGGAACAGATAAACCAGTGTGAGGAGAGGGGATGTGAGCAGTATGGCGGCAGGCCACGGGCGGAGTGATGGAGGGACTTCTGATTGTCTGAAGGCCAATGTGCACTCATCAGCCAGGAGCCTCTGTGACCATCTTGCCAGCACTTCAGATCACCAGAGACGTTGTCTACGCACAAATGTCTTGTATGGAGCTGACTCCTGGCTCGTGTGCTCGCTTGTGTACCTGGGTGGGTTTCTATTTATTTCTTTTGGGCCATCAAGGAAAAGGGCCTGTTATGGTGTGGATATGAAGTGCCCCCAAGGACCCTGCACCGAAGGTCCCAGTGCTGCCGTGTCCAGAGGTGGTGCTTTCAGGAAGTGATTGGGTCATGAGAGCTCTGACCCCTCCACCATGACATCACCTCAGGCCCAAGCGACGGAGCCACCCAACAATGGACTGAAACCACGAGCTAAAATAAATCCTCCCTCTTCTGAGCTGTTTCACTCAGGTGCTTGTTACAGCATCAACAACTGACTGATACACTCTTCTTCACTGTGTGGATCTGCTACGGAACGGTTTGTTGGACTGTGAGCTGCTGGTTCCAGGAGACAGAACTCCTGACACAGCTGGGGCTGGGAAACATGAACTCGACAGGTAGGGGTCACAGTTCAAGCCAGCCTTGTCATGAGCCGTCACCTGGTTTGCATGAGACACAGATCTGGGGGCTGATAGTTAGTTTTCCTTCTATTATGAATCACCCTCTGAGTCTGCATGCCTTATTTCTTAGTCTTCGTTTGCCTGGTTTGGATATACAGTGTCTATGTGCAAAGGATTGGTCCCCAAGAGTGACATTAATTGGGAGGTGCTGTGAACTTTTAGGAGGTGGGGGCCGGTAGGAGGTCCTTAGATCACTGGGGATATCATTCTCTAGGGGGCTTAGGGGACCCTAGTCTCTGTCTCTCTTCCCCAGTTCAAGATGTGACTGTTTGCTCCTAAATGTGCCTTAAGGGCTACCATCTGCCACCCTCACTAAAAGCCAAATCAATGGGCCCAGGCTTTCGACTTCAAAGCTGCATAACTGTGAGCTAAATAAAACTCTCTTTATCAGTACCCTGTGTCAGGTACTTTACTATAGTGATTGAAAGCTAACTAATACATCCTTCCACCCAAATATCAGCCACACAAGGGCAGAGACTTGGTCTATTTTGTTTACTGCTATAGTCCCAGTTGACACAGGAAGGACCCTCATTTGTCACTTAAATCATGGGGAATTTTTTCAGCATTTTTTCTTTCTTTCCCACCTTGAGAAATGACCGCCCCATCTGCTGGAAGCTCATTCTTGCGCACGTCTTTATTTACACTCACCAGCTTCCTCTCGAGCAAACCTCAGGCCGCCTCTCTGAGCTTGCTCTCTGGCTCCCTTCGCATGGTGGATTTCATGTTTTCCATCTGTTTTCCCAACCAGCATCTAGGAACCAACATACCACCCGCCTCTTTGTTAGTTCTCTTGCTTGGACGGTTTACAACCTTTGGATTTATTTCCTTCTCCATTATTGAAAGTATATTTTAAGTGCAGGAGGATGACATATCTTCACCGAGAATCAGGGTCTTCTGGCCAAAGGAAAATGAGGGGCCTCAGCGCACCCTTTCTGGAAGCAACTTTTAAGACGAGACTTTCTGTAGCAACAGGTTGGAAAACAGGGCGGGGAACAAATTAGGCAAACGATTCCTGCAAACGATTCCAGGGCTTCTCTGCAGCTGCTTTATGTAAGACCCTCAGACTGTTTCCACAAATCAGGCGGTTGGCACACTTTGGAGCGGATGGGGAAGGAGGAGACGGATATTAAAAAAGCAAACATGGCGTGCTTTCTAAAAGCTGGGATGTTTTTGAAAGTCAGCTATTATGAAAAGCAAGTTCTGTTTTTTGACACATGTCCGGAGTTCAAAGTTCCTTTTGAAGACCATTTTGAAGCCATCCTCTAGGGGGCTTGGAGAGCACACCCTCCCCCACTGTGGTCTTGATCAAGTTCCTCTCTGAGCCCTTCTGCCTTCAAGTGAAGAATGGGAAGAACAGAACAACTGTCTCGCTCCCCCACCCCGGGACTGGAAGGGCTCACAGTCAGGTCCCAGGAAGGGCTTGCGCAAGGCCTGAATGCTAACCCTTTTATTATTATCATTAATGAAATCGTACAGGAATTTAATCTGTTTCCGAACAGAATGTGCACTTCAGAGTTGCACTTGGTATCTTCATGGGAGCTGGAGAAGCAGGGGAGAGACATCAGGGCTTCCAAGGTCCTTGAAGCCAGTGGATGGGGCAGCCACCCACCACCCTCTGCAGTGTCATCCTCGGAGACGCCGCAGAGCCAGCACGGTGGAGACCAGCGCTGGTAGGACCAGGGTCCTGGGCTCTGATCCTAGGTCTTCCACTCCCTGAACGTGTGACCCCCCTGGGTGCTGCCTCCTCTACCTTCCAAACGAGGGGACAATGAGGCCAGCCCCACCCGGGTTGCTGGGACCATCTCCAAGGAGATGAGGAAGGTGTGGTGTGACCCAATGCGATGTCCCTTAGCCAACGCTTGAGCGAGCTGACGTTTGTGACTTCACTTCCACACCCACCTCAGGAAGGGGTTGTACTGCGATCCCCTCTTCACAGATGACACAGGGAAGCCTCAAAGAAGTCTTTTCTTTTCTTTTTAATATTTATTTTGTTTATTTGTACGTGGTGCTGAGGATCGAACCCGGGCCGGCCGCGCATGTGCTAGGCGAGCGCTCCACCGCTGAGCCACGACCCCAGCCCCAAGTCTTTTCTTTTTAAGTTGAAATGAAACAAAACCTTGCTGTAGGTCACAGCCCTGGTTTGGTGGGGATTTGAACCCAGAGAGTATGAAATCTATGGGAACCCTGACCCCATTTCTGGCCACGGAAAGCCCCTAAATTCTGGAAATGGAGCATATCCTTGAATCCCTCAAATATGGTCCCAATAAAAGGAGATTGTGCAACCTCTGATAAAGGTACAGACAAGTGAATGCCAGAGTATGGCCCCCCAAAACATTTAAGACCCTAGATTTGGACAGTAGGCCCAAGAGACCTAGTTTTCCAAGCGGCAGAATGGCAGCCTTGCCTGGGGCTGTCTGAAGATGCCAAGAAGCAGGTCCCTGACCAGTGGCCGGAGGGTGGCTGCCTGCTCCTGGCCAGGCAGGTGTTCCCAACTAGGAAGAGTCACCAGCCCCTCCCTGGGTGCATCCTTACCAGGAACAGAAAGAGACACTAGTAGGGCCACCCTGAGTAGAAATGGAAACAGGGGACCAAAGTCCACCCAGTGTCCTGCCTCGACGGGGCACCCCAGGGTGCTACATTTGCCTGCGGGATGGCGTCTTGCATTTGCCCACGGGGATGTATGGGTACCCCAACAACACAGCCATGCCACGTGGACGTGGGAGGTTCCACGTTCCAGGGAGCCATCCTGGCCCGGATGTCCCCTCTGCCATCCCAGGCCTCATTTCCTTTGGCTGGGGAGGCAGTAAGTGCATAGGACTGGGAGGGAC
The DNA here is from genome assembly GCA_025594165.1 of Tamias sibiricus. NCBI lineage: Eukaryota > Metazoa > Chordata > Mammalia > Rodentia > Sciuridae > Tamias > Tamias sibiricus. The sequence goes on along the minus strand of CM046658.1, from coordinate 11,345,496 downwards.
CCAGGAGTGTCACCGTGGTCTCCTTGAATCCAAGCCCAGGCCACTCAGACTCAGGCCCCTGCTCTGATCACTGGACCACACTGCCTGTTTCCGATAATGCATGTGTCATCCAGCTGAGGGTCTGAGACAAAGGACAGAAACTTGATCACCAGAGTCATCCCCCCAAATCCCCATGGTATCTAAGACGACGTCAGACTCAGTCTGGACCTCGGTGGCTCCCACGTCGGCGACCACATAACTCTTTGTGTGGGGAGGGGACGGTCACTGCCAGCTACGCCACGTGGCATTTAGCAGCATCCTGGGGTCTACCCCAACCCCATTTTAAGTTGGTTGTGATCACCAAAAATGTGTCCAGCAAATGTCCATGGGGAGCATGATCACACCCTGCCCATCCAAAGAATGGTCCAAAGAAACCCCAGTCAGGCTGAGGCTGTGGCTCAGCGGTAGAGCGCGCGCCTAGCATGTGCAAGGCCCGGGGTCGATCCTCAGCACCACGTACAAATAAAATGTATTGAATAAAACGCACTGTGTACAACTAAAGCAAATAAATAAAAATATAAATAAATAAATACATAAAATAAAGGTATTGTGTCCAACTACAACTAAAAAATAAATATTAAACAAAAGTGAAAAAGAAGAAGAAAAAAATAAAGACACTCCAACCAAAGTTCGTAATTCATTGCCAGGGGAAAAAACTCTCAGCCCAAACTGTCTGTTCCCTAGTTTGTTTTCGAGATCCTGAGCTCAGAGAGGTCACAGCAATGCCAGAGACAGTGACTTTGTATGACCCCTGTGAAGATCTCTGGAGTGACAGCGTGGACATCAAGGACAACAGGAGATTGTTGATTCCTCGCAGGAGGCTGGGGTCCCGGGCACCATCTCCGTGCCCCCCCATCCTCAGCACACGATCCACGCCCTGTCGAAACAAAAGCACGGTTTCCCGCAAACGAGGGGAGTTTCTGGCTTTAGCTAACTTTGTTTTTCTGATTGGAGAACATGCGGTTCGGCAATTTAGTGCCAGAAAGAGGGGACCATTAATTTGAAATTCCAAGAGAATCAATGAAATTGCAGCCAAGTGGTCGCGCGGCGTGAAAGCAATCACAGTCCTTGCACAAAGGAAGCCACGTCCTCAGCTACCTGGGTGCAGGGAGAGGTGACAGCTTGAGAGCTCGGCTACAGCTATTCAGAAGCAGGCGGCTTGATTTTGCAACCCCCCCCACCCCCGCCCCAGGGTGACAACTGGAAGAGCCATGTCTGTTCTGTTGATTCTGATGCACAAACACTCTAAGAACAACGCCTGGGCTCTGCTGAAACCGGGAGTCCAGGTCTGTCCCCGTCAGGATTGCAGTCCCCCAACGAGGAGCCCATGTGGTATGAAGCGCGATTGCCACGCTTGGCCGGGTGCCCTCTGCGGGCCAGCTGTACCCCTTCAGCACAGGAGAGGCGTCCAGGGAGACGTCTGGTCTCTGGTGGGGACGTAACCCTGGCGGGGAAGAGGAGCTAAATTTAGCTTGGCTATCGTTCCTCTCGGAAATGTGTTAAGGCTTGTTTGTTGGTTAATATTTGGTTCTGAATTTAACCCACCCAAACCCATCCCCAAAGCCCCAGTGGACTCGGTTCAGCTGGCTCGATGCGGGGGCTGGGTGAGGGACGGATGCTGAGAATGGCAGTCTGTCACTCCATCTGGAAAGGGCACCCCATGGCGCTCTTCTGTCCCTCCCCTCTCCTTCTGCCCTGTCACCCCATTCCTCTCAGCCTTCTGGATGCCAGTTGCTGCCGCAGCAAGAGCAATAATGACCAGAAGAAAATCGCCAACTAAGTGTCGAGCACTGAGCCAGGCGCGGTGGCGCACGCCTGTCATCCCAGCACTTGGGAGGCTGAGGCAGGAGGATCGTGAGTTCAAAGCCAGCCTCAGCAATGGCGAGGCACTAAGCAACTCAGGGAGACTCTGTCTCTAATAAAATACAAAAAAGGGCTGGGGATGGGGCCCAGTGGTCAAGTGCCCCTGAGTTCAATCCCCAGTACCACCCCCCCAAAAAAATAAGTGTTGAGCACTGACTCTATTGCTTTACATACCTCATCTCATCTAACCTTCAAAATAGCCTGGCAACTCAGGCACTTCCTGGATTGTAACCACGGCTCCAAATTTCTGCAGTGATAATTAATGTCATTATAGACCTTAAATGACTGTGATGAACCCCTTATGAATTATGTGTCTGTGAAACTGTTAAAAAATACTATGTTAAGTTTGGAGGCTACTAAAGAGAGACATTATGTAGTCTTTACTTTGCAAACTAGAAAAGAAAAAAAAAGGGGGAAATTAATGGGCTTGCCGGGTGCGGTGGTGCACACCTGTCATCCCAGCGGCTCAGGAGGCTGAGACAGGAGGATCGAGAGTTCAAAGCCAGCCTCAGCAATTTAGCGAGGTGCTAAGCAACGCAGTGAGACAAAATAGGGCTGGGATGTGGCTCAGTGGTTGAGTGCCCCTGAGTTCAATCCCTGGTACTGACCGCCCCCCCCCCAAAAATAGAAAATCAATGGGCTTAATATTTGGCTTTACAAGTTGGAAAAATAAACAAAACTATTAAAGGGAGCATGTGTTCCCACCGTCAGAATCACGAGGCTGGCATGCGCACAGCCAGGATCCGTCCCAAGTTCCCCTGGCCTCGCCATCAGTGTCCTCAGGATACTCTGTGGTCCACGGTCTCCCACGCTCCTGGCTCAACCCATAATGAGCCTCCCTGAAGCTCTGGGTACCCCTTCATCTCTAGAGACGCCATGGATTCGTACCCAGAAGGGACTTAATAAATGTTTGTTTTATTGTTAATCTGCTTGAATTATTTTATTAAATTGATTAGAGTCATCCATCCTATAATAATCGGTGCCAGCCGCTCTCTCTCTCACCACCGGGGAGAGAACATCACTAAATCAAAGATACTCAGGGAAAAGTTTCTGCAGACAGAGCTCTCCAGATGGGCTTGGAGACAAGAGAGGCCAAAGACCAAGGGATGCATGAAATGATTTCAAGTGACTGGGAAATGATTTAAAGGGAAAGGTCACAGCTCTCTGCAATTAGTGTCCCAAGCAATTGGTGCTCAGGGACTCCCTGGGCCTTGCTTGCTTCTCTGCAGTTAATGATCACGTCAATGGGGAATCACGCCAGCCTGCTGTCCCGGGCCCCCCAAGATGCATTAGCATTTTTCTTGCCTGTGATCTTGTCTACTGCATGCAGCTTTCTCCTTAGGAGTAAGGACAGCTCCCAGAGACCCCCGAGTGACAGGCTGGAAGGTCTCCCGCCCTCTCAAATCTGCCCACACACCACATGCCTCTCCTCGGAAGAGATGAACCTTAGAAATGGTCGCCCAAGTGCTGACTTGCTGAGGACCAATGGCAAAACAGAAACAAGGTATTTTTTTACAATCTTTGTAAAATTGTATTTTCTAATAACATGTCTTAATTTAGATATTAATAGAGTTTAGTGTGATATTTCATTACATGCATATAGCATGTGTCCATCAAATTCAGCCCAACCCCCTTCCTAACCTCTAGTAATCAATATTCTATACGCAGGACAACCGTTTTCATTTTTAACTTCTACCTATTAGAGAATATGCAGTACTCATCTCTATTGCTGGATTATTTCACTGAATAAAATACCCTTCGGGTCCATCCATTTTGCTGCAAATAGTAGGATTCTGTTCTTCTTTATGGCTAAATAATATTCCCGTGGGTATTTAGAGTATGATATAATTTCTTTCTCATCCTCTGATACACACCTATGTTGATTCCACGTCTTAGCTATAGTGAACAGTGCAGCTCTTTGGTGTGCTGATTTCATTTCCTTTCAAGACAGCTATCCAGGAAGAAGTGGGAAACCTGAATCACAGGTGTGTACAGGGGTTCAGACCCTGGGAAACAGATTCAAGATCCCAGCACATGAAAGAAGCCTAAGACACTGTTGGGACAGTAGATGTGCTTATTCAGAGGTGGCAGCAGCACCCAGACCCCTGAGTCTTCCCACAGACCTTTTGTTTTATATGCAGGCCAAACAAAGAAGGTGCACTGCCAACAGGTTACCTAAATAAGGTCATGCTCTCAAGCAGATGTTTTTGACCTTGGGTACATCCTAGAAACAGCTGGCCAGAAGTCTTGGCAAGGGACCTAACTATAGCCAGTTTTGGCCTGCCCCACAACAGGGTAGATCTACTTCTAGTTTCTTGAAGACTCTTGGTGCTGTTCTCCACGGCAACAGTTGTACTAAGTAACTTTCTAACAGCAGTGTATTTGAGTTCCTTTTGCTCCCCATCTTGCCACTGTCTGGTTATCTGTTGTTTATCTGAGGTTATCTATTTATCTGAGGCTGGCCCTTCCAACTGTGAGATGATATCTCATTATAGTTTGGATTTGCATCTGATAATCTTTTGATTATGCCCCCCCCCAGGTGAGATGACTTTGGTGTTAATCTGCAATGGCTGATTTTGGTTTCCCACACGGTATTTCAGTAACACTTCCATGAATTATAAAATATGACAGCGACTGAGATGAGCCTCCAAATAATCCTCCATGGCAATAACTTCAAGGGGCTGGAGGAAGCTGAGCCCAGAGTGGCTCTGGTCTGTTTGCATCCCAGGCGTGAAGTCCCCTGCATCTGTTGAAACCTCCCAAGGGCAGGCCCAGCAGCCACGCCTTTGTGGTCAAGAATGGTTCTTTGCAATCAACATCTTCTGAAGAGGTCACTCCTGCTACACAAGGAGACTCGGGTAGCAAATCAGGGACCAGGAAGGGAAGAGCCTCCCTTCCACCCCAGGGTCTGGAAGGCAGTTGGGCCACTGTCCCAGTCACAGCAAGACCAGAGGGCACTCCAGACTCCCCCTCCCACAAACAAAACAAACAGGAAGTCAAGCCAGAAGGGGTGCCTAAAAACACCAGGTGCGGCCTGGCCCAGGGAGGAAGTGCCAATCACCCTCAGAGTGTGACTTCTTCCCATCTCTAAGTTTTAAGAGAAGATCTTTAAATGGGATTTTTTTTTTCCCCTTTGCATCGCTCTGGGAAGTTAGAATATTCTGTGACAAGAAGTTTCTCTCCCAAGACAGAGTAGCCACAGCGATGACCTTTGCCCATCCAAAAGCAGTCTTACACCTGTGCACGGGAGAAACCAGAGGTAACCCAAACCCAAGACTAAGTGGTTGAGTGCACGTGAGCCCAGAGAGCTGCTCAGAAATCCTGGGCCACTATGAAGGGGTTATTTCCAGCAAGAAAGCCCCAGCGGCGTTGTCATTTGAGGAAACCATTATTTACACGGAAGCCTAAGAATCCCTCTGGTGGCCACAGCATTTTCTCACTTTTCTGTGATTGACATCTAGATTGTTTCCAATTTTTCACTCTTGGAAAAAAATGTCATTATGTCATTTTTATACTGAAAACTTCTATTTTTATAACTTTTTTTGAGATGTAATTCCTACATCATAAAATTCACCCTTTAACCACTTCAGAGGTTTTTAGTATACTTACTGAGTTGTGTAATCAACAGCATTATCAAATATTAGAATTTTTTTTACCAACCCTCAAAGAAACCCCTTACCCACAAGTCATTCCCCATCAGCCCCTCCCCCATCCTTTGACATCCACTAATCTACTTTCTGTCTCTATGGACTTATCTATCTTGGACATTTCATATAAATGAAACCATAGAATGTGTGGCCTTTTGTGACTGGCTTCTTTTACTTGGCATGATATTTTCAAGGTTCATTTGTGACAAAGTACTTCATTCCTTTTTTTGGTTGAATAATATTTCACTGCATGGATACGCCAAATTTTTTTTAGTTTATCGGTCGATGATCATTTGCATGATTCCACCTTGTGACTCTTACCAATAATGCTAGGATTTGGACAAATTTGTCCAAATTTGTATGTGGATATATGCTTTCAGTTCTCTCGGGCATATATCTATGTTGGGAACTGCTGGGTCATGCAAGTAGCTGTTTAACGTTGTGAAGAATGTTAGCATTTTGCCAAACTGCTTCCCAAAGTGGCTGCACTGCTTTCTAATCCCACCAGCAGCAAACCCTTTTCTGTTTTGAGGATTCTTTCCATAGAACAGATCTGTAGCAGTGGAATTCTAGAGCCCAAGTGCATGCATATTTTAAAACCTCTTGATACACATGCCAACCTGCTTTTCCAAAACGTAGCACAGGTCATTTTTTTCTGACAGCTCTCCTTTGGTGTTCTCAATTCATGTCCATCACAGATTTAGCATACATGTCATTTGGTCCCGGAAGATTTATCCCAGGTTGTTTTGATTCTACTTTCTGTGTACCACCCGCATCACCCCCCACTACCCTATGCCCTGTCCCAGATTTTCAAGTTCAACATGAAACTTACTTGGGAATTTTCTCCAACGCTCTTCAGCTGTGTGTGCTTTGCAAGATCCCAAATGTCAGGCATGGACCATGTCTTCGATGTGTGTTCTCTTTGGGCGGAAAACAGCGAGGGGTTCAGCATGCAAGACACTCAGCAAAGGCTTTCTAACTGGTCACTTTAAACGTATGTAAGTTGGGTACGTCTTGCTGTATTTGCATTATTAAGAAAGCTGCTTGATAGAGGTCCCTGCCTGTTCTCCATTGAGAACGCAGAACCTTGGAAGGCAGAGAGTTCACCAGGCTGGGGTTTGCTATTCCACCTGCTGGAAGAAGGACGAGGGAGCTCTCGGGTCAGAGGTACCAACCATGCGCCGGGCACTCGGATTGGACGCTTTACCATTTACCTAAGTCATCAAAGCAGTCCATGAGAATCACAACCAAGTGCCACCCTTGTCACTTTACAGGAGGCTATTGAGAGGCAGAGACGTAGTGTTGGAGGATGCAATGTGACCTTGGCCCTGCCTGTCCATAGCACCACGTTATGCTGTCTGCTCGGTGCAAGACACGGGCATTCCAAAACCAAGCAACACTGTCCAAATGACAGAAAAATCCAAATACCTCAAATATAAGAGAAGTTTCATTTTTTCCTCTAGGATCTTTTATAAAAGTTCTTTATCCCCCAAAAGGTTGTCACATTTGTATGTGATATTTGTTATGGGCCAGGCTATACGGGCAATGACCACACAGAGTCCATTTTACCCTGAGACTCCATATCCTGTAAGAAATGCTTCTCCCCTGGGAAATCCCCGCCTCTGTCCCCATTAATATTACCTAGCATAACATACTTGGCAACACAAAATAGCAATTCTTATACAATGTAACGTTGTTCTCTTTGGTTTCCATTTTTTCTTGGGCTAGGTACTTTGTCAGAGATTGTCTAGACCTTAGTAACCATTCTCTACCGAATTAGGGTCATTTCAACCCACTTCCCTTCTGCTTGCTTGCTGCTATGCCAACCTGCAAAGTCCTGTGGAATTCCCAATGTACCAGACCAACGTACCCATTGCATTGTCATGCTAACTGCCCAATACAGCTTCTGTACCTGCTTGCTTGCAGCTATGTCAACCCAGATGTGGTTTTTGCAGTTTTTGCCTTTAAACATCCTAACAGGCTCAGGCTCAGGGCTGTTCCTTGGTCTCGTAGCTGCCAACCAGCTGGCTAAATAAAGACTCTTCGATTTGGATAAAACTGGGACTTGGTGTGTCTTCTGAGCAACCTGCCCCACAACGATACTATTGTCTTGTCACCTCGGATCTTTTCACAACTGATAAGTCATCTTGAGAAATTGGTAAAGTGAATTGTCTTTTATTTTTTAAAAAAGTCATGATTATATGGTCTGTCTCTCAGCGATAGATTGAGAGAGCTTTGTATACCTCATCAATGTGTTGAGAATATGCATAGCCCTTCCAACTGGGTTGGCTTGTGTTTTTCAAGAATGTATTTACTGGGTTTGCAACCATCGGCACTATCAAATTTTGGAATATTTTTACCAACCCCCAAAGAAACCCCTTAACTATTATCAGCCACTCCCCACGCCCCTCTCCCCAATCTCCTGACGACCACGAGTCAATTTGGTGTCCCGATGGAACTCTCTGTCTTGGACATTTCATATAAAATGGAATCATTTTTACACAATGTGATTTACACACAAGGTGATTTGCTGTGGCAGAATTTTCCTAAGCTGTAACAGCCTTTAATGTGGGGAATAATTTCTAGTAAAGCTTCATAATCAGCCTAGTCCTTCAATGGCTGTCCAAGTTCATCTGGTAGATCATCTCTCTGCATACAATTTCGGGATCATGCAGGGGCTGGTTCATAATGTGGCCTGGCCCCTGCGTGATGAAAAGTGCTGTGTCCTTATTCTCTCTGCCCTTCCTTCAGTTCCACTCCGAGTCTCCCTCGCTCCTCCTCGTTGGCTTCCTTGTTGTTCTAGAAGCAGGTTGCACACATCCACATGTCACCCTCTCTTTGTCCTGCGGGTGAGATCTCTCGTAGGCCCCGGGAGACACCCCTGTTAGAAGACGAACCCTCTGGACGGCAAAGCCCCCAGCTCCACTGGCTCTCAGTTCTCAGATCTCCAGGACTGACCACCAGAGGAATCCCCGTGGCTGGGTGGCAACGCGCCGTGGCGCTAACGTGGGTGCGGCCTTGCGTCTCCGTTGGTGGCACTCCTTGCACCCCGTGCACAACCCCTTCGAACGTCACGTGCTCGTCAACTTCTGAACCCCCAAGGTGGGCAGAGGCACGTCCCGGGCCACCCCCAGGATCAAACCACTTTCCATCAGTGTCTTCAGAAGGAACCCCAAATAAGATAACCCAAAGCCTCAGCGGGGTTGTTTCTTTTTGACACCAAGTTCGTTCATTCTCTGCAAGTTTCTTAAGGCTTCATTCTCGTGGTGTAGCAGGTGCTAGGACTCCACAGCTCCGCTCCTGCTTGCTTAGCAGTGTGGTCCCCAGCACCAGCGCAGGCCCCCTGACCTGCACAGGGCCTCAGATCCTGCCTGGCATCTGAGGACAGCACCAAGGGGCCTCTGCAGGCAAGAAGTTCCTCTAGGGGAGGGGCTACGGCAGCTGATGGGTAATTTTTTTTTTTTTAATTTCCCCCATTTTCTTAAAATTAAATGTACTGTGAATAAAATAGTAGTGATAAGAAGGGGGAAAATCAAGGAAGAAATTATGGCATAATTGCTCAAGAGAATTGAGACAGCCTTCTGGGAAGAACTCAGAGCCTCCTCTTCTTTCTGTATGTTGCCAGTCACCAAGGGAGAGGAAGAGAGCAAATTCTCAGGGTTTTTTTTTTCCTACTATGTACAAACCAGCAATTCAGGGACTCATTTGGTTGCACTGACATCTCAGGAGAGAGGAAAAAGTCATTTGACAACATTCATCTCATTAGCTTTGATCTATGTGTCTTTGTGGCTTTTATTGTCATTGCCTGTTTTCCTTACTGGTAAGAATCAGGTAAAAAATGAACAATAAGCCCAGTGGGGACGAGCTGAGGTGGGCATCGAGTACTACAGCAGGACCCCCTTATCTGTGATTTTGTTTTTCACAGTTTCAGTAACCCAAGGGAAACCACAGCCTAAAGCTATTAAATGAAAAATTCCAGAAATAAACAATTTCTTTCGTAAGTTTCAGATAATGTTTATTTGAGTATATTGTTATAATTGATCCATTTTATTATTGTTGTTAATTTCTTACTGTGCCTAAGTTATAGAAGCAACTTTATCAGAGGTATGTATATAAAAAAGAAAGCACAGTATATATAGGGTTCAGTACTGTCCATGGTTTAAGTGTCCATGGAATGTCTTGGAATAGACACATTCCCTGTGGATAAGAGGGAACTACTATAATGATTATGGCCTCTAATTTTTATTAAGCACTTGCTGTATAAAAGCACCATGCTAAGTACTTCAAATACATTCATTGATTCTCAGATAGCAGGAACTTCTATTACCCCCAGTTTTAGGATGACAAACAGGTTTCCCGGATGTAGTAACCTGTCCGAAGCTACTTAATGCCCACCAGAGACCTTACACCTCTTTGAGACCATCATTAGCGGTTCTAACACTAGACTCTCTTGTAGCTACATAAAATGCAAACACAATGTTTTCCAACACATCATGAGGACACAAATCATTTTTACAACCTTCTTACTAGAAAAATGGGACCACCAAGGGGGATGGCAGACAATTTAGAAACTTACAAGTTCAGTGTCTGAGAGTCTCCCTCTGGGGCAGAACTATGCTCTTAGAGGGAAGTTATACAAGGAGATAGAACTTTCCAGTAAGAAGCCATTCCCCACTCCTTAAGTAGGTCTTTCTAAAGGATATACAAAGTCCAGTATCTATTTAAGAATGCTAAAACACACACACACACACAAAAAAAAACTAATTCTAAAATCTGTAGAAGATAGAAATAATTAAGATCAGAATTTAATGAAATAGAGGATGTAAAGAACCAATGTAACAAGGAGTTGGCTCTCTGAAGATAAAACAAGATTGATAAGACAAACTACCCAAAAGAAAGGGAGAGAAGACCCAAATGAACAAAATGAGAGAGGAAAAAGGAATTATCACCACAGACATTTGTGAAATCCAGAGGATCATTAGGAACTAATTTGAAAGCTTAATATTCCAAAAAATTGGAAAATCTAGAAGATACTGACAAATTCCTGGACACACATGAGCTACCCAAATTGAACCAAGGGATACAAAAACAAACAAAATAACAGACCAACATCAAGCAATGAGACTAAAGTAGTAATAAAAAGCCTTCCAACAAAAAGAAGCCCAGGATCAGGTGGATTCTTAGGTAAGTTTAACAGACCTTTAAGAAAGAGCTAGAGCCAGTCATCCTCAAATTATCCTGTGAAATAGAAAGTGAAGGGAAACTCCCAAATTCACTCTATGAAGCCAGTGTCACCCTCATACCAAAACCAAATAAAGACACATTAAGTAAAGAAAACTATGCACTAACATCCCTGATGAACACAGATGCAAAAATCCCTAATAAAATATTAAGGTTGTCTTTATTAAACCATAAACACATTGAGAAGATTGTACACTGTGATCAAGTTGGACTCACCCTACTTGAAGTTTGGCTCAACACATATAAGTCAATAATTGTACTTCATCAAGAACAAAAATCATATGATCATCTCAATTGATGCAGAAAAAAAATCTTTGACAAAATCCAGCACCCATTTATGTTAAAAACACTTAAGAAAATGTGGATAGAAGAAACTTATCTCAATACAATAAAACTATATAAAACCCAAAGTCAACATCACCTTGAACAGAGGAAAAGAGAAAGCCCTCTAAAATCAGCAACAAGACAAGGATGCCCACTCTTACTACTCTTGTTCAATATAGTTCTTGAATCTCTAACCAGAGTAATCAGGCAAGAGAAGGAAATTAAAGAGATAGAAATAGGAAAAGAAAAAGAAGTTGAACTATTTCTGTTTGCTGATGACATGATCCTATACTTAGAAGACTCCCCAAAAAAAAAAAAAAAACTTCACCAGAAGACTTCTAGATTTGATACACAAACTCAGCAAAGTTGCAAGATATGAAAACAACACACACACAAAAAAATCAATAGCTTTCCTATACTCCAATAATGGATCTTCTGAGAAAGAAATCCAGAAAACTATTCCATCCACAATAGCCTTAAAAATAAAATAAAATCTTGGGAATAAATCTAACAAAGGAGGTGAAAGACCTCTACAATGAATATTATAAAACACTGAAGAAAGAAAGTAAAGAAGACCTTGAAAGATGGAAAGCCCCCGCCCATCCCATGTTCTTGGATAGGCAGAATTAATATTGTCAAAATGGCCATATAACCAAAAGAAATCTACTGATTCAATGCAATCCCCATCAAAATGCCAATGATGTTCTTCACAGAACTACAGTCCCAAAGTTCATTATGAAGAATAAAAGACCCAGAATAGCCAAAGCAATCCCGAGTAATAAGAGCCAGACTGAAGGTATCACAATACTTGGTCTTAAATTATACTACAGAGATATAGAAAGAAAAGCAGCATGGTATTTGCATAAAGTCAATGAAATATAATATAAGGCACAGAGACCAATCCACGTAGATACAGTCATCAGATCCCTGACTAAGGTGCCAAAAACACACACCGGAGAAAAAGGCAGCCTTTTAAACAAATGGTGCTGGAAAAGCTGGACCTCCATCTTCAGAATGAAACTAGATTCCTCTCACCCTGCTCAAAAATCAACTCAATGTGGACCAAAGACCTATGCACTAGACCAGAAACACTGAAACTGCCAGAAGAAAACAGAGACAACACTTGCACATATTGATGCAGGCACTGGCTTCCTTAATAAGGCTCCCAACGCTCAAGAAATAAAACCAAGAATCAATAAGTGGAATGGCATCAAATGAAAAAGCTTCTGCACAACCCAGGTTGTGAGATCTCATCTCACTCCATTTAGAATGGCAGATCATTGAGGATATAAATAACAATTGCTGGTGAGGATGTGGGGGAAAGGGTACATCAATATATTTTTGGTCAGACTGCAAATTAGTACAACCGCTTTGGAAATCAGTATGGAGATTCCTCTCAAGACTAGGAATGGAAACACCATATGACCCAGCTATCCCATGCCTTGGTATTTATCCAAAAGATCTAACATCAGCATACCATAGTGATACACACTTGCAATATTTATAATAGTGAGCATGAAGAGAGAGCCTACAGAATGGGAGAAAATCTTTGCCAGCTGCCCTTCCAACAGAGGATTAATACCTAGAATATATAAGGAACTAAAAAACTTCACACACACACACACACACACAGAAAAACTAATAACCAAATCAATAAATGGGCAGGAGATGCACCTTCTCGGCAACCAGGGCGATGCAAATCAAGCCTACACTGAGACTTCATCTCACTCCGTTTTAGAATGGCAATCATCAAGGATATAAATAACAAATACTGGTGAGGATGTGGGGGAAAAGGTATATCTATATTTTTTTTGGTCAGACTGCAAATTAGTACCACCACTTTGGAAATCAGTATGGAGATTCCTCTCAAGACTAGAAATGGAAACACCATATGACCCAGCTATCTCATGCCTTGGTATCTATCCAAAAGATCTAACATCAGCATACCATAGCCATACACACCCACAATATTTATAGTAGTGCATTTCACAATAGCCAAGTATGGAACCAGCCTAAGTGTCCATCAACAGACCAATGGACAAAGAAAGTGTGAAATTACGTCATTTGTGGGTAAATGGATGGAACTGTAGACCTTCATGCTAAGTGAAGTAAGCCAGAGTCAGAAAGCCAAGGGCCAAAGGTTTTCTCTCATATGTGGAAGCTGGAGGGAGAGAGGGAGAGAAGAAATAAAAATGTGGGGGAATCTCACCAGAATCAAAGAAAGACTAACACTGATAGAGTATAGGAAGGGAATTTAGAGGGATGGAGGAGGGGAAGGCATGGAAAATACTGGGTAATGAAGTCTACCAAATAATGCTATGCCCATGTACAAATATACCACAATAATTCATATATATATATATGTGTGTGTGTGTGTGTGTGTGTGTGTGTATAAATTTAATTTAATCATATGCATAAAATTATAATTTGGTTTAATCACATATATGATTACATTAAATTCATATGCATGATTGTATGTATGTAATGCAGTCGTTAAATAACAGTAACAATAATAGAAGGGAAATCAGTCGAGCCAGCAGTCGTGGGAGAGAGCGGGGAGGGGAAGGTGAGCTGCTGTGGCAGGAGATTGATCAAATGACCTGGGCAGGGCATAATGAATCAAACAATCATGTACAATTCCAAAACATCAATAAAATAGTTAAAACAAAGCAACAACAAAAATGAATGTGAAACACTACACGCAGGTATTGGATTTAGTCCCAAGTTCAAAGCTTTCCTCTGCCAAGACCAAAATGTGGTCCTTAATCTTTCTCATCCACATTTGTTTTTCATCTGAAAAGCAAAAAAAAAAAAAAAAAAAAAAAACAAATGGGGATTAAGAAGGACAACCCTCATAAGAATGTTATGAGCTCCGGGCAAGGTGGCGCACACTTGTAATCCCAGCGGCTCAGGAGGCTGAGGCAGGAGGATTGTGAGTTCAAAGCCAGCCTCAGCTATGGAGAGGCACTTAGCAACTCAGTGAGACCCTGTCTCTAAATAAAATACAAAAAAGGGCTGGGGGTGTGGCCCAGTGGTCGAGTGTCCTTGAGTTCAATCCCTGCTACCCGTCCCCCCAAAAAACAGAATGTGATGAGGGTTGAATGAAGTAAAGATAAAATATTACTGCTAAACCACATCCACCATACCTTGCATGGTCTTAGACGGTAGGCAGTGCATGGCATGGCTTATTTCAAGTGTTATTAGTTTCATAAATATCAGCTCTTCGGTCACACCAATAGCCGCACGACGCTAGTGCAGCGATGCGAGGCAGAGCAGATGTTGAATATTTCCACCATTGTGGAAGGGTCTGTTGGATGACGTGGGTCAGGAGGAAGAACAGAGTCAGAAAGAGTTCAGGGAATCCGTTCCCGGCTGCCACCCAGCTGTCTGCGGCAGGCCAACCACATGGCCACGAAGTCCTTCTGCACCCAGGAGAAGCCAACGCTCCTCGGGCCCAATTTTTCAGAGTATCTTCTTGTGTGGATGTTTTTACAATAATGACAGCAGGGTCCCCAGAGCGAGAAACCCAGAAACTAGGGCTGTGTTTCTCGAGGACTTAATGCCTCTCCAGGATTTGGGCCCTGAAATGGTCAAATGACTCTTGTCCTGAGTTTGAGGCTGCCATTAGAGGGCCCTTTGACAAATAAGATTTTCCTATTTTCTGTGATGATACTATTCAAGAAAAAACATAAAGCATGAGAGATAATGTTTGCCACAGATTAATGGTCCGAAAGCAAACAGGAACATGAATTTTCTTTACATCTGTTCATATTTTGCATTTTGTCCCACCAATGTGACCATATTTTTGTATAAAATATTTATGTGGGTATGAAATATGTCACATTCAGATTCATAGAATAATACCTCAACAGCACTTCTTTCTAAAAATGTTGTTATATTTCCAAAAAGCACTCAAAAGCTTTCATAAACATGCTTTTGTAGTACAGATAAGCTACGTTAAAGCAGGAGACGTTATGTGCCAAAAAAGCACTTCTATTATGAATTTTTTTTGTTTTAAAAAAAAAGAAAACCCAAGAAGAGTTGCAGCAACAGGGAGGCCCTAAGCAACTCAGTGAGACCCTGTCTCCAAATAAAATAAATAGGGATGGGGATGTGATCTTGCATAGCTATTTAAGCTATCTGAACCTCAGATTTTTCACCTGAGAAAAAGGACAATGACAGTTACCTTAGGGTCATTGTCAGCATACAACAAGATGAGGTGAAACATGAGGCTCCTTGGGAAAAGGGAAGCACTCGGTTATGTTAGCTGCCATCATCATTATTACTGTTGTTACCAGTATCACCATCACCAATGTCAAAATCATCATCATCACCACCAATATCATCATCATTATTACCAATGTCAACATCATCACCACCAATATCAACATCATCGTCACCAATATCAACATCATTATCACCAATATCATCATCATCATCACCACCAATATCAATATCATCATCACTAATATCAATACCATCATCACCAATATCAACATATCACCACCAATATCAACATCATCACCAATATCATCATCAACATCATTATCACCAATATCAATACCAACATCACCAATATCAACATCATCATCACCAATATAATCATCATCACCAATATCGATACCATCATCACCAATATCAACATCATCATCTCCAATATCATCATCATCATCACCAATATCAACACCATCATCACCAATATCAACATCATTATCACCAATGTCAACATCATCATCATCATTATCACCAATGTCAACATCATCATCATCATCACCACCAATATCAATGCCAACATCACCAATATCAATATCACCAACATCGGTATCACTGTTATTATCACTGTAACAGTCAAACCCAACTGAGGGGGAGGGAGCCATAAAAGGCTTATAGATTCCAGTTTGCAGATGCTATTTTCATCTACAAGCAATACATTGAGTAAGCAGAGGGATCTGGTCTATAGGAGAGAGATCAATGACAAGCAGATTGGGGAGGCACTGGCATTTAGTGGTCACAGGCCAAGGACACGAAGCATTCTGTAATGCACAAATGTGTCGTACACAAGAGGCATCCTGTGTCCCACACGACTTTTAAAAAATCCTGCTGGGCAACTTCATATTACAAATGAGCATAACTATGTTTACTAGGTTTGAATATGCAGTGAATTTTCTAGACATGCAAATACTGTGCGATTCAAATGAAGACCTTAGTTTTTATTGGAAACTTGCTGAGGTGGTTTCAGACATGGGTGCAAATTCTTTGATGTTCTTTTGCTCAAGAGGTGGGACCTACATACTCAGACCCTCTCTGCCTCCCACCCCCTACCATATGACTGCTCTGACTCAAAGTATGTCACAAAGGACTCCATGTGCTTGTCTGAGGATAAGTCATAGGTGGTCGCGCAGCTCCTGCTAAGACCCTTGTCCTTCACATCCTGACTTCATGTGAGAGAAGTCTGAACGCCACGAGATCACCAAGGCCACAGGGAGGCAGTCGAGTCTAAGTGCCTGGCCCAGGGGCCAGTCGAGTGAGTGAAGGAGCGCCATCTTGGAAATGAGTTCTGTAGCCTGCCCTGCTCCAGAGCCAGCCACAGAAATCATCCCAGCTGAGGACCCAGGAGCACGGAGCAGGCACAAGCCTTTCTCACTACTTTCTTTCTGAATTCCTAACCCACAGGATTTGTGAGCACCATTAAATGACGATTTGGGGCCTCTTACCATTGGTTTGTGACCCAGCAATAGATAACTAGAGGATTCACCATTTTGGAAAATCACATTGCCAGTACAATCAGAATCAGAATTTATCAGTCTGTATTGGATGTTTCCATATTCATGGTGATTCAACCTTGAATATGGTATTTTGGCAGGAACACTTTACTAATTCTTCTGTCTGAACTTTTTTTTTTTTTTTTTTTTGGCAGGGGAGGGGGGTGTTGGTAGTTGAGGCCAGGGTCTTACATGCTAGGTAAGTGCTCTACCACTGAACTCTACCTCTAGCCCCAAACATCTATTGTTAAACTATTTCTTACTTTCAGTTTAAGATAAATTACGTGCCTTGTAGTCCTCCTTTATATTTTAGTTAAGTTAGGGCACCATATTAATCTTATTTTGAAGTAAAGTGTTTAGGTAGGTCATGTTAGCTATACGGTCCATCTTAAGGAAGCAGAAGGAATGGTGTCAACTATTTGTTATGAAACGTAAGAGCTGACCCTGGCAGGTGAAGACCACTGAGCTAGGCATGCTTTTCCACCCTAGACCAGGGCTTGTTAGCATCTTTCTGGTTCTCCTGAGGTTTGGCCGTTCTTGGTTTCCACTCCTTGAGTCCTGTGAGATTTTTGTGGCACCCCTGTGACACCCCCACCTCACTGCTGTCTTTTCTTAGCTTGTAGGTTCTTTCAATCCAAGAAACTTTGACTAGACGCCCAGTTTGTTCTTGACCTCCATGGGCAATGCTCTCTCCTGGACAGGACAGTGGGTGTCTCAGGCCTCTGTTGGCACGGTCTGATCCAAGAGGGAGGCAAACTCATCCTTTTTTACCTTTTTTTTTTTTTTGGTACCAGGGATTGAACTCAGGGGCCCTCGACCACTGGGCCACATCCCCAGCCCTTTTTTGTATTTTATTAGAGACAGGGTCTCACTGAGTTGCTAAGTGCCTCGCCATGGCTGAGGCTGGCTTTGAACTCGTGATCCTCCCGCCTCAGCCTCCCAAGTGCTGGGATTACAGGTGTGCGCCACCCGCGCCCGGCTCCAACTTCTCTGCTTTGGTCTGCCCTCTTCCCTTCCACTCCAGGTTTGTGTTCAGCCTTGCTGGGTCCCTGCAGTTTCCATCTTTACTCAGTCCAAGCTCACTGTACACATTCCGGGTGCTACACAAAGATGCCTTTTGAATTTTACATCACAGTCCTGGAGAGTTAGGGTATTAGAGATTCATTTTTGACTGTCATTCACTTCTGGAGTCATTAAAAAATCTCTCCATGATAGCACAGTCTTCACTCCAGGGCAACATCAGCCCTGAACAACAGCCCTGTAAGAGTAGAGCAGGGCTGGGCGCAGTGGCGCACGCCTGTCATCCCAGCACTTGGGAGGCTGAGGCAGGAGGATCTGAGTTCAAAGCCAGCCTCAGCAACGGCGAGGCACTTAGCAACTCAGTGAGACCCTGTCTCTAATCAAATACAAAAAAGGGCTGGGGATGTGGCCCAGTGGTCGAGTGCCCCTGAGTTTAATCCCTGGTACAAAGAAAAAAAAAAAAAAAAGAATAGAGCAGGGCTAAAAAAATTCCTCCAGCCTGGGCTATGACAGTGCCTCACCAGGCTCGTGCGTTTGTGGTGAGGTCGGTGTAAACAAACTTACAGCACTAATGCTCACAGAAAGTAGAAAAAGTACAGCCAACGCAATTATGTGCAGTAGATCGCATTTGATTGCAATAAACAACTGTTCCTGGTTTATGTACTTACTATACAATTGCCATCATTATTGTAGAATGTCCTCCTTCTAGTCATAAAATGCTTGCTGTAAAGCAAAAGCTGTGTTGTGCCGGCAGCAGCCTCAGACAGCCCGTGTTTACGGGGTCTCTTGAGGGCATCCAGAGGCCACATGGCGTGATCAACCTCCGTCACCCAGGTCTGCAGAAGTGCACCCTAGGCTGTCCACACACTGACAAAGTCACCCAATGTTGAAGGTCTCAGAACATGTACCTATGGTCAACTGACACAGTTGCATATATATATATATATATATATATATATATATGTATATATATATATATATATTTTTTTTTTTTTTTTTTTAAATCAGTCTTCCTAAACTCTAAGAAGGTGGTAGGTCTTACTGCACGAAGGCCCTTTTCCTGAGATCCGGCTGTCATGAATCCAAACGACACAAGGCATTCCCCCAGTGTGTGCTGAAGACGTTCTTGGGGTTCTTCCAAGTTCATGTTGATTATGTTCTTCGCTCATGGATATGGGCTCCCCACTGCCTGCTCTGTAACACACAGGACCCGGGCCCTCTGGTCCTAGCAGATTACACCCAGGCAGACAAATGATCAAGGTCAATTAATCAAGTTCTTTCTTTAGTGCACTTAAAACTAGGACTACAAAGTCCACAAGATTTTAATGCAGCTTGGGCAGGTCGTCGGAGTTTTACAATATACGTGTGTGCGTGTGGGTATGTGTGTGTGTGTGTGTGTGTGTGTGTGTGGTGAATATATATTCAAACACTGTGGGACAGAGGCATCTTTTTTCCAGAAGAAGAAGAATAGCCATTTTCCAAGAAGCACAAGAAGAGGCAGATAGACGGCCCCAGTGCCTTTGAGTTCTTGGTTTTAGTGCCCGTCCAAGGCTCAGGGGTCCTTTTCCCTCATGTCCCATTAGACACTTGATAAATCTGCCCCTGCCTTTTGTCCCCTCAAGCCAAATCGATGAGATTTCCCTCATGTGCAAACAATCTTAACTAATTCAGTTTTTTTTCCTTTTGAGCCAGTTTCATGGTCAATTTTCTTTTATCATCTAAAAATCAGTATGAGGAAATTTAAAAGTAATTGAAGCAGGATTTCCTGTCAAATTTGGCCTACTATTTGGAAAAAAGAATAGAAATTTGGGAGGACATTTCACATTTTTGGTGTTTTTTTTTTTTTTTTTCCTTAGGAAGAAAAAAGAATGAGAGAGAGGGAGAGAGAGAGACTGACCGACCAAAGAACCCACGGGAGAGAAATCCACAAAAAGAAAATTATAATGATAGATTATGACTTTCTCCCACACCAAAAGGAGCCAGGGCAGGACGTGCTCATCATGAGCAAGCCATTATCAAGTAGTATCAAGTGAGGTCTCTCTCAAGTGGCTTGCTGATGACAGGGTTTGTAAAGCTTGGCTTTACACAGACCCAAAATAGCCAGCACATAAGTTCCTCAGGCCTTGGCAGTGAGCTCACAGCTTATGCCAGGAAAAAAAAAAAAAAAAAAAAATGCCTGCTATAGTTTGATTTTTGCAAAGCTTAGGAAAGGAAGCATATTCAAAAGAATATGCTGCTGCTAAGCAACCCTTCAGGCTGCCATATTTGTTTTTGTTAGATTATAAGATGACAGGTGTTCCGTGTCCCCGAGTTGTTTTTTTTTTTTTTTTTTTTTTTTTTTTTTTTTTTTTTTTTTTTTGCTTGTCCTGTGTCTGTAGACCAGATCTGTCCTTGGAAACTCAGAATATTCCTCCACCATTCAATGATGGCTGCAATACACCTGCACCAAAGAACTCTGAACCCCAGCCAGGGTGGAATCACCTTCCATATTTGCCTTTCCTTGGGCACCCTCTTTCAGCCCTAGAGAACCGCATAGTCTCTTATAAACCAACTCTGTAACCCTAGCTTAAGAATTCTTTATTTTAGATTCTCCAGTTTAAACGATGATGACAATAATGATGATGATAACCAAAAAGGGCTTCGGACCAATTAAGTACTAAGTCATGAAAGTCTCCTGGGATAACTAGACATCATGATACTTGCAGATTCAAAACATCCACAGAAGCATCGTGACCTTTGTAGACTCCAAGATCAAACCTATCCATGGAAGAGTGTCATCCTTCAATTTCAGAACAAATTGCCTCACGTCCCTCTGGAGAGATTTGCATTACATTTCTGAATGCCAAAATTCCTCCTGTATTTCACATATTATATTTTAGTTTTGGGGATTGGGACTATCCCAGCCCACTGATGATATTCTCTGGTGCAGTGGAATAGCACACTGACTTCTGGAAAGTTCCACCGTTGCCTGGTCATAATTCAGGTCTAACGGCTTGAACTGTGGTTTACAAACACTCCCCCACTCCAGCCACAGACCAAAAGCAGGAATGTAAGCTGCCTTGGGAAGAGAATTCCAAGGAAGACAAAGCTCTAACCACCTCCTCGGTGTTGTCAGACACTTAGATAGTTCCGAGCTCTGACATAGGACAGAAAGGGAGAATAGAAACAGGTTCTTGCCTTCTGCTTCTGATAAAGTACCAGACCTCTGACCCTTTTTTGCTTCCAGTTTTCCATCATGGCTGGGACGAGCTGGAACCTTTGTTTCTCTAGCACCATCTTATCTCCCAGAGTGTTTTAGTCAGATTTTTTTTTTTTTTTTTTTTTTTTTTTTTTTTTTTTGGCTTCTGTGACTAAAGGATCTGACCAGAACAGCTGTAAGGAGGAAACATTTATTTGAGGGCTCAAGGTTTCAGAGGTCTTAGTCCCTAGAAGGCTGGCTCCATTCCTTGGGGCTCCAAGTGAGGCTGAACACTATGGAGGGAGAGTGGCAGGGGAAGGATCTCATATCAGGAAGCAGAGAGACTCCACTCACCAGATACAAATATATACCCAAAGCCATGCCCCAATTCCCACCCCCTTCAGCCACACTCTACCACCTCAGTGAATCCCATCAGGGATTAATTTACTGATTAGGCTAAGTCTCTATGATCCCATCATTTCTCCTCCAAACTTTCTTGCGTTGTCTCACATGTGGGCTTTCAGGGTTCAAGTCACATTCAAACCATACCACAGAGGATGGAATTGGTACCCCTTGAAGAGTTATCCAGAGCCAGAACTTCTAAGATTTGTACACTCCTAAGACCCAAATTTGTCAGACTCCAGAATAAATTAACCTATTTCTCTACCCAGGAGAGAAGACAAAATATTTCCATCTTCACTGACAAGGACTTCTGGCAATTTGGATGAATGATGCGGAGAGCCAAAAAGGATGGATTATGAACTTCCCGAGGAAATGAATTTCCAAAGAAACCCCAACATCACGAATCACAAGATGCTTTGTTTTCTTATTCATGACCTTCATCTACCTTCCCTTTCACAGAGTAAATGGAAATGTGTCATTCTGATTAATGGTGATTGCTTCCTTGTCATACATCAACTAAAATGAGATGTTTTATCATGACAGATTTAGGGGACATGAGCGTCTATTTAAGAGGTACTTTTAAAAAGCTGCTCTTGATTATCCACAGCGTTTAAAAAATTCCTCTTATCTTCTTCCCACCCCACTCCCTTTTCGGCAGCCCTTTAAAGGTAGAGAAATCATACGGCATTCAGCGATAGTTGATTACTGCCTTGTTTGTGTAGCTGCATTGTTTACAACGCTGTCGTGATGATGTTGACCAGCATCAGGGCTGGGTCTAGCCAGAAAATAATCCTAGCTGGCAAGCTATGCCATGATTTTCCCATGGAAACAGCACTCCAAACTCCTGTTTTTAAGAAGAGTTTTGATGGAACTTACTATTTTCCTTCTTGGCAGTGACTCTCTCTGCAGGAAAAGAAGGAGGAGGAGGAGGAGGAGGAGGAGGAGGAGGAGGAGGAGGAGGAGAAGAAGAAGAAGAAGAAGAAGAAGAAGAAAACTAAAATAATTGTAGACAAATCACGATCACAGTCATTGTGATTTTAGAACTTGAATCTGCAGACAGCAGGACAGTGTAGAAATGTGGGTGATGCCAGCCAAGGCCCCACAGGGCATCGGTTGACTACTGTATTCCCAGCGTCTAGTTCAGCACCTGTATTATGTTTAGAACTCAATGCTTATCTTTGGAATGAGTCTGAAACAGAGAAAAGCATCTTCAAAGGGTGTGGTAAGGGAGAAGGAGAGACAGTAAAGAAAGTGAATGATGGATGGATGGATGGATGGATGGATGGATGATGGATGGATGATGGATGGTTGAGCGATCACAGCCACCAATCAACATGAATCCAGAAGACAGCCATAGTATAAGCTCCACTTGGACAGTCCACTCCTTGGAGGACAGGAACCACCCTCCTCATCTGATTGACAGATTCCAGCACCAAAGTCTGCTTTCAGCAACGCTTGTTGAATGAATAAACAGATGGATGGATGGGTGAGACTGCTTCGACCTAAACATTTACCTCTAGGCACGAACAACAGATGCTCTGCCTGTAATAAATCTCTTTTCCCCCCTTAAAATCAATGCAAATTAAGGCCATTTCCTCAGTGGAAAAAAAACACAAACCTGACAAGTGTAAGTAGGGTCAGGAAGAGCAGCCCAGAGGGTGGATGTGGCTGAGGGCTAGAAGTCCCCACCACTACAGAAGGAGCATTGGACTTGGTTGCTGGTAAGCCTCGCTGGACAGCGTTTGGGGCAACATTAATTCTAATACTCACCACCTCAGCTGGTGGATAAAGGACTTGTGTGGGTCTGCAGCCTGAGAATCTGTCGGCAAATGAGATGCAGACTTGGTGAGGTCCTTGGGGAAGGAGGGTGGCCCTGGCCATTGGAGCCACCCCAGGGCACCTGCTCCGTGGGTTTGGATGATGTCCATTGAAATCCTGGCACACAGAGAAGATCCAAAGAGCACAGGAGTCATCTCGACCCAGAGAAAAGGTTGCTCTGAGTCTGGGAAAATAACCACACCCCAGGGCAGCGAGGGTGAGTCAAAGATTCCAGGTCAAGACAAGGAGGCGGAGGAAGCCCTGAATCCAAGTAGCAAAATCGGGAGAAGGATTGGGTTCAGGGAAGACAATGGGCTCAGTGTGGGCACGTGACGGATGGGCACCCAGAAAGAAATGATGGGCAGCGAGTCAGAGATGCACGTCTAGGGCTCCCACAGAGAGGGGGTGGGCACCATGGCGTTAACAGCCTGCGATGGCAGGTGATGCCAGCGTAAGGGAGGAGAGAGAGAGGCAGAAGGCCTGAGCGCAGAGGTGGAGAGCTGCCAAAGGACACTAAGGGACAGCTGGAGGGCAGGAGGAGGCAGGTACCCTGACCGTGCAGAAGAAAACAGAGCTTCCGGAAAGCTGAGCCCCAATAATGGTGAAGTGGGCAGAGTTCATGGGGGATAAAGGTCACTAAGAGATGATCAGTGACCACAAGGGTCAGAGTGAGTAGAGACAGGGGCCATGGGTGGTTGATATTCCTCTAATATGGACAGATGGTTTTTTAAGGAAGAGCACGTACTGGTCATCTTAGAAGATTCAGCTAAAATGTCACTGGATAATCATATCAAGGATATGATTATCATATCATATCAGGGATAAAAAATATCCAGGGATAGTGGTTTTTAACCACTGTTTAGTACACTATAGTTATAAACATTCGTGAGGTTCTTTTGGACGTCTTCATAAATGCATATGACGTAGTTTTCTATACTCTCTCGCTCTTCCTCGCTCTGTTTTGTATTTACTTTTAAGTGATGTGTTATAGTGGTATAGAAAAGTGGAATGCACTGTGGTGTGTTCCACATGTCCCTGGTATAATTCGGTCAATTTCATTCCCTTTCTTCCCCCTTCCCTCCCCACTTCCTTCACCTTTGGTTCCCAGCTTCTACTCTGCCATTCTCCCTTCTATTTTTCACAAGATCCCCTGTTTTTATTTCTTTCTTTTTTTTTTCTCTTTAGCTTCTGCATGTGAGAGAAAATATTCTACCCTTGACTTTCTGAGTCTGGCATATTTCATTTAGCATGATGGTCTCCAGTTCCATCCATTTTCCACCAGATGACAAAGTTTCATTATTCTTTATGACTCAGTAGAACTCCATTGTGTGTGTACACACACACACACACACACACACACACACACACACACACACACCATATTTTATTGATGGACACCTGGGTTGGATGGGATTGTGATTGGGCTGCTACGGACATTAGTATGCATTGATCACTATCATACGCTGATTTTATATCTTTTGGATAAATACCTAGGAGTAGGATAGTTGGGTCATCTGGTGGTTCTATTCCTAGACTTTTGAGGAATCTCCAGACTGCTTTCTGAAGGAGCCCTAATTAGGAAGGGCTGTTGTAGCTAGCTGGAAGCCATAAGTTCCACCTGATATGTATGTGACGCACCTGTAGGCACCCGCAAACCTGAAGGTATATAACCGGGTGAAAGCGGTCCGAGTTAGGAGAACGGAGAATTCAGTCAGCCGGGCAGTCACTCGGTCGGTCAGAAGAATCAGAGCGGCCAGAACGTAGGCAGAGCGGTTACAGAAGAGAAACCAGATAGAAGACAGAAGAGAAACCAGATAGAAGAAGTAATGACTGGTCAGAGTTAGGCCGAGACTCCTGAGGAAGACAGAAGACAGAAGAAAGAAGAAGGAAGAAAGAAGAGAGAAGAAAGAAGCTCTAATCTTTCTCTAAGCTAAGCTCTATCTTTCTTTCTCTCTAAGAAGCTAAGCTAAGAAGACAAGAAGAAAAGCTCGCTTTAATCTTTCTCTCTAAAAATCTTTCTTTCCCTCTCTAAGCTCTCTCTAAGAAAGTAGAAGTAAAAGTAGTAAAAGCTTCACTCTGCCTCCGAGAGTTTTTCCTCCCGGGTTATGGTACCAGGTAGCTTACAGCTTTCCAAAGTGGTTGTACTAATTTGCAGTTATACCAACAATGTATAAGCATGCCTTTCCCCCACATCCTGACTAGCAATTACTGTTATTTGTATTCCTAATGATTGCCACTCTGACCACAGTGGGATGAAATCTTGGTGTAGTTTTGATATGTGTACCCTTGACTGCTAAAGATGTTGTTACGGGTTGGATGTGAGGTGTCTCCCAAAAGCTCATGTGTGAGACTGTGCAAGAAGGTTTAGAGGTGAAATGATTGGATTATGAGAGCCTTAACCTAATCAGCGCATTGATCCCCTGATGGGATTAACTGGATGGTAACTGTAGGCAGGTAGGATGTGGTAGGTCACTGGGGCCGTGCCCGAGGAGCTATGGAGTTGACCATCTGTGGACTAAGACCTCTGAAACAGTGAGCCCCCAAATAAACTTCTCCTCCTCTTATTGTTTTTGTCAGGTCATGCGCTCTCAGCAGGGGAAAAGTTGACTAAAACAGATGTTGAATATTTTTTTTCATATATTTGTTGACTATTTGTATTTGTTTTTGCTTGAGAAGTATCTATTTGACTGTTTATTGAGAGGGTTACTCGTTTTGGGGGTGATGTTTTTTAGTGGTGTTGGGTTTTTTTTTGTTGTTGTTGTTGTTTGTTTGTTTTGTGGTGGTGGGGATTGAACTCGGGGCCTTGTGCATGCTAGGCAAGCTCTCTACCACTGAGCCACATCCCTAGCAACTGGTGTTAAGTTTTATGAATTCTTTATATATTCTGGTCATTAATCAAAAACAGCATGGTATTGGCATTAAAAACAGCAATGAAGACTAATGAAACAGACTAGAAGGTAGAGATAAATTCACAAAGGTGTCACGTACACACCTTGGAGAAAGCTGCCTTTTTAGCAAAGTGTGCTGGAAAAACTGCAAGAAGAAACATGTGGAAGAAAGACATGTAGAAGAATGAAACTAAATCCCTGTCTCTCATCCTGCCCCCAAATCAACTCAAAATGGATCAAAGACCTATCCACTAAACCAGAAATGGTGAAACTATTAGAAGAAAACATTTTTCAACAGTCCAACACACAGGTGCAGGCTCTGACTTCCTTAATGAGATCTCTAAAGCTCAAGAAATAAAACCAAGAATCAATAGGTGGGACAGCACTAAATTAAGAAGCTCTTGCACAGCAAAGGAAACATTTAAGAGCAGGAAGGAGGGACCCTACAGAATGGGAGAAAATCTTGGCCAGCTACTCCTGCCCTGGTAGGATTTTTGCTAATCTCCCTATAAGAAAGAAAGAAAGAAAGAAAAAATCCCTCCTAATCATCTGTACTCTCCTGCTGTTCTGTTTCTAGAGCACCTACCACCTTTTGCTTTGTAGTACGATTGCCTTGTCTGGGAGTAGTGCTCTCCCAGTACCTACCCAAAGAGCCAGTTCAAAGCGTCAGAAATATTTGTGGGATCAATGAATCAAAAACCTACTTGCTTACAGTTCCACCTGTACAACGGGAGAAATGAATTAAAAAGTCAATTATATTGATCTTTTAAAAAAAAAAAAACCTTGTTATAAAACAAACCAGATACAAAAGATGCATAAAATAAATTCTTATTTCAATCTACTCTTATAAGGTCAACACTTTATAACCAAGACTGAGGTCAAGAAATAGAAATTGCCAGTCATCTCATAAACCCTCTCTCTAGGTCCTTCCTAATAAAAAATTTCTTTCAAAGCAAACTTGGCCCTGATCTCAATGGCAATGACTTCTGGGTTCTCCTCTCTGGCTTCCTAACATGACTATACATGCCTAAGCATTTTAGTTTGCCCATTTTTTTCCATACATCCCTATTAACCCATAGTCTTTTCATTTACCTCGTTTATTGAGGAAAACAAATTACCCTATAAAGTGTCCCACTATCTGGACTTTGCTGGTTGTATCTCCATGGATCTACTGGAAGGATCATCAGATTTAGCTTTTTAGCAAAACAACAACATAGATGGTGCCATGTTCTTCTATCCGGAGCCACATGACATATGGTGGCCCCCTCCCTGTCCCTCGTTAGTAGCCATGATAAGTGACCTAGATGCACTCACTCACTAGAGTTGCAAAACAGTAACATTCAAACTCATACACTTTTCCTTTACTTATTTTAAAAACATTTCTATAAAGAGAAACATTTACTCATCTACTATCTAGCTGTCAGGGGATTATTGTGCATATAAGAAAGTTACTTACCAGTTTTTATAATGAGTGGTTCTTTATTGTTCTCCAAGGATAACAAATTAGTTTTGTATGTCCTTATAAATTTGTGAATTTAAACATGATTTTTGAGCCTCAACCCACTGACTATTACCTGTTTTGAACACATGTTGCCCAAACTTTATAGAGTAGGGACTTCTTCAAGTTGGTTCCTGTGTCTGGGTTTTGATTGTTTGTTTGTGGTACTGGGGATCACACCTGGGGTCTCAGGCAGGCTAGGCAAGTGCTCCACCCCTCAGCTCCTTCCCAGCCCCATCCTGTGACCTTTTGACATGACCCTAATAGCTCTCTAGCTTCCTTGTCAAATGGCAGGAGACAAGGTCCTAGGCTCTTCGTGTACCTGTTCTGCCTCAACCAGCATCTTCCATTATTCCAAGAATCTCTGGTTTCTTTCAGTGCAAAACAGCATTTCAAGGTCACCCTCCGGCCCTTGTGAGGTCATGGCTGTGCTGGGTTACTTCTTGGTTTTGAAGCCTTTTCAGGACGCAGGAGTAGGAGCCGATGAGGTAGAGGATACTTCCAATGTAAGCTCTGTGTCACAGGGTTTGTGCTACCCTCCTCTACCTGACAATCATATCTGCTGTCCTCTGTATCTAGAACACTCAACCCTCAGGGCACCAGGGGTTGGAGAATTCAAATTTCCATCACATCACTGTTCACATGCTTGAGCTCACATTATGTATGAAACCATCTTAGTTAAATACAGCCATTCTTATACCATAAATATGGTTCTTGAAGACCGTCTTTTTACCTCTTACATGTCTTGGTTTTTACATTTTCACAGTTGTAATGTATCTACATTGTAAGAGCATATAGACATTACCCACTATCCTTTTTTCCTTTCTGACTCTCAATGTGGTTTTAGTTGCACCAGAAAATATATTTTTAGTGCTCATTATCAAACCATATGTCAATGGATTTCTAGTTATTTTTGGTTGATTGGAATTTGCTCAGGGAAAAAACTCATGGGAAAAGCATTTACCAAGTCATAAGAGACAACTGCGTGTCTTGCCCAATGCTTTTACTTGGGGCCAATTTAGGTGGATATAAAAAATCTTAGCTCACATTTCTTTAAGTATCTTAAACATGTTATTCCATTTCATTCTAACATAAAGCACAGTTGGAGCAAGGCCTGATGGTAGCTTGGTTTTTCTCTCTCAGAACTAATGTGGTCTTCTTGATCAATGCCTAAAGTTTTTGTTAATTTAGAAAAATCAATAATTTTACAAATTTTTGATTACAGTATTGTGATCATGGTTTTCTCAGGTATATGGTACACATTTGAATATGGAATTTCAAAAAATTCTTCTTGAAAATGTCTTTAATTGCAGGTCTCAATATTTCCTTGGTTCCCTTGTTTGGATTTTCTTCTTTGGAACCCATTATTATACGTACCTTGAATCTTCTTTGCCTGTCTTCTAAATTTGTCACTTCCTCTAACATCTTCTTTAAAACTTTTTCCTGTTATTTTTTTAGCCTTGCTTGAGAAATAGAACCATATTTACGAGTCTCAATAATTCTAATTTATGTGTCTTCTTTAGCATCTTATGTCATTTTCTTAATGTGTTTAAGTTTGTTAGAAATGTCAGGATGTAATTTTTATTTGAAGGGGGTGAGCCTGTCTCTTTCTAGTATTCTTTTTATTTAAGAAAATATTTATTTATTTATTTGCTTTAATTGTACACAATGCCTTTATTTGTATGTGGTGCTGAGGATCAAACCCGGGCCACGCACGTGCTAGGCGAACGCTCTACCGCTGAGCCACAACCCCAGCCCCTCTAGTATTCTTTCACTGTGGCATTATTTTACTTTTTATTTTTCAGTAGCAACTTTGTATGGGATTAAACTTTTTTTAAAAAAATATTTATTTATTTGTTTTTAGTTGTGCACAATGCAATGCGTTTATTTGTACGTGGTGCTGAGGACTGAACCCGGGCCGCGCACGTGCTAGGTGAACGCTCTACCACTGAGCCACAACCCCAGCCCCCGGGATTAAACTTTTGACTTGGTCCATTTTGACATTTTGTGTTGCTATCTCAGGGTAACACAGGTTGATTCAGAATTCAGAATGAGCAGAACCTTATTGACTCTCAATTCAGAGACTGGGAAACCCACTTTGAAGCTGCAGCAGGTGGCTGGGGCCTTCTTGCACCTCCTACCATGGAAGAAACCATCACCCCGTGGGAGAACAAAGACAGACCGGGGAAGAAAGCCCAACTCCCCCTCTTATAATGGCGTTGGTCCCCCCAGTGCACAGAGCCTCTTTGAGGTCTCATCATTAATACAGCTACAATGGCAATTAAACTGACACATGAGTTTTGGAGGGACAAACATTCAAACCATGGCAACTTGAATTCTTCCCTGTTGTGCTTTTTCTGCAACATTAGCTTTGACAAGGGGCGTCATCCAGGATAGTTGTGGTCACTCTCTAACTTTAGGCTTTGAGCAGCCTCTTCTCTTTCCATATAGCTGTCATGGCCTCTGGCCATGGTCTGTCACCTCGGTGCCCTTCTCCCACTCGTAGCTGAGCCTTAGTTGAGTTCTGCTCTTGGCCGTTTGTTCTTGGTGAATGACTGACCGGGAAGGAGGTCTTACGAGTTCAAGACGCCCAGGGTATCCCAGCTCCTTTAAGCCAGACCACGGTCTCTTGCAACTCACTGCCGGGGGGGGACACCCAACCTGTCCCAGTTTGTGCTATTTCCAGTGAGCATGTGTTGGCAACTTTGGGGACTCAGATATGTCGCCTGCTAAACTCCTGCTGATACATACCATGCAGCTCCTTGTTGCTGTTGAAGGTCCCCCCACACCAAACCAACACTTGGCTTCATGTGTTGATAATATTCGTAGGCTTGGGTTTTGCAATCTCTTTGCTCTATTTTGGGAGAGAATTCAGGTGATTCAAAGACCCTGCTGCCAGTGCCATGATATTACAGGATATTTACACAATGGTAAGTCATTGATAGAGTCATCAGATTGAAATATATGGTTGCCTAAAAAAAAAAAAAAAAAGAAATACGCTCACAGATATTTTCATGTAGAAGTTGGATGAGAGGAAGCTGAAACTACCTGCCTTGGCTTTTCTCTGGTTCTGGGACCCATCACCTCCAGCTTTCTCTGGTTCTGGGATTCTACACATCTCGAGGGAGTCAGGATGATGTCATAGGCACAGACAGGAGCCCATTGAGTCCACATCAAGCTTGGCCACTTATTGATTGTCTGTGTGGCCTTCAGTGAGCTCCTCTGTCATCTCAGGTTCCACATTATCTGAGAGGTAGAAATGATAACGCCTTTATAAAGCAAAGCATTTTGTCCATAGTCATTTTCCTTATTTTCAGAAGAAACCCTTAGCCAAAAAGAACCAATCCAATCCTGTGCAACAAGTGAAGGCCATTTAAATGTAACTTAGAACGAAATATTAAAGATGCCCTCCTAGCCGGGTGTGGTGGCGCATGCCTGTAATCCCAGCACTTGGGAGGCTGAGGCAGGAGGATCATGAGTTCAAAGCCAGCTTCAGCCATTGCGAGGCACTTAGCAACTCAGTGAGACCCTGTCTCTAACAAAATACAAAAAAAGGGCTAGGGATGGGGCCCAGTAGTCGAGTGCCCCTGAGTTCAATCCCCAATACCAAAAAAAAAAAGATGGCCTCTGATGTAACACTACTAAGCCGTGGCCTCAGAACATCAATAGACATTGGTTAGAATAAATGGAAATATTTAAGGACTGATAGTATCAGGACACAGAGGAAGAAGTCCTTCCTTCACACATTCCTACCAAGCCTATCCACCCGGGAGGCATTTGGTGACCAATGATATTATCACTTTGGCAGAATAAATCCTATGGTACCATATTTTGGGTAATCTGCTGCTACAGCCCCAAAATGAAACACAGCAACAGTCACATAGCACTAATTCTCTCCTCCTTATATTGTCCTAATGAATTGGTGTCTAATACAAAGAATTCTTAGAATAATTTTCTGAAGGGCTTTGTCACTCCAAATCCAGATGTGGTCTGTTTCATAGCTTCCAACACTAGAAGCTGCTTTTCTCAGGAATGCTTCGCGGACACATTGCTCCAAGCATGCTTAAATTGGGAACATGAGACGGCGACTTGGTAAGAGGAACGCAGGCACATTTCACTCTCCATACACCTAACCGTCGCCTTGAGGTGTTTTTACTTTTCTCTTTGCCTTTTTGGGCTTTTCCAACATCAGCCAACTTAACCCATCACCTGTGCTTTCTTCGTTCTTTCCTACCTGCAGGTGCGTAAGAAGAGGGACTTTATCTTATTCAACTTTGCATTTCTAGTTCTTAACACAGGGTTCTAGTACTTATCACTTCTACTATTTTGTGTGTGTGTGTGTTTCAGTGAAGGGATTGAGAAATTAAGTTTAAAAAATCACATAGTTAGGGGGAAATCATATATCTGGATTCTTATTATTCATGCCTCATAAGTATCTACTGGAAGGAATAGAGGGAAACGATTGGGGTTGTTGCTTAGAATGTGGAATTGCCAGCGAATCTGCTGACTCATTAATTCAACAAGTACTTATTGACCATATTCTGTGGCGGAAACTTCCAGTGCTGGGTAAAACGGTACACAAAACCACCACAGTCCCCACTAGTATTGATACGACCTTGAATTGGGAGAGACAATCATAAATAAGTAGATATACATATATTATCACGTCAGCAATAATAGACACTCAGAAGAAAAAAATAAATCCAGAGTGAGGTGAGGTGGGACAGGGGGAAACTGCCTTCCAGGTAAGGAAGTCCAAGAACGACTGCCAAGGGATGACAGTTAAGCACAAATCTGAATGAAGGTGGAAGTAATCTGCAACATTAAAGAAACAGTGTTACAGGCAGCGAGAACAGTAGGTGCAAAGGCCCTGAGGTAGGACCATGTTCCAGTTCCTCAGACCACTTCTTTATTTACTTACATCCACAGCTTTGATGATCTCTTTTTTTTTTTAATTTTTATTTATAGTAGTATGCATTACAGTTTGTTTTTCATTTCTTTTTTTAAAATTTTTATTTATATGATGATCTCATCCAATCTCGTAGCTTTAAGCATCTGCAACACACCAACGATCCCCAAGTTCAGAATTGCACGCCCACTTGCCTCCTCCCGCCATCTCCCCTTGGATGTCTACTCAGACATCTCAAATTTGGCGTGTCCATATCGGAACCCCCCAACGCCACGCCAAATCTGCTGGTATCGCAATCTTCGCTCTCGGTAAACAGCCACCTCCCTCTTTCCACGGGCTCTTCATGTTCCTTCATGTCCCACATACAATCCATCCCTAAATCTTGCTGGTTCTTAGAAGGACGCCTGGGTTCCTGACACCACAGCCCGGGCTGCTACTGAACTAATCCAAGCCACCACCAGCTCTCCTCTGCGGCCCCACAGCATCCTCAAAGCGGGTCACCTGGTCGCATCTTCCATGCTCCTGGGCAGTCTGCACACAGCAGAGTCTGAATGCTCCTTAGAAAGGCCTAGAAGCTCTTTCTAACTCGCTCCTCTCTGCTTCCCTCCATCACTCGCTCTGTTCACCTGCCCTGGCCTCGGGACCACTTCTCAAATAGAGCAGGCCCGCCCTGCCTGAGGGCCTTTGCACTAGCTCATCTTTATCTTGGATACCCTTGTGCCAATGTCTCCCTGAATCCTTCCTTTCTTTATCTTCTTTGAGTTCTTGTCCATCCCCCCCCCCCCAAAGAAAAGACAAAAACAAAAACAAACCAAACAAACCAACCACAAAACAAAAGACAAAAAAAAAAAAAAAAAAACCAAGCCTTCCTGACCATACTCATCAGGCTTCTTAGCTCCACAGTAGTCTCCCCAGACCCTTAGTGAATGCCTGAAACCATGGATAGGATTGGGCTCCATATATTCTGTATTTTTCCTACAGATGCATTCCTCTAATCAAGTTTATTCATAAATTAGATACAATAAGGGAGTAATAGCAATAACCAACATGAAAATAGAACTGTTATAATGACATACTATAGAAAGCTGCCAGCATCACTACCTTGTGCTTTGAAGTTATAATTAAATAAAATAAGGGTCACCTGGACACAAGCACTGTGATAGTGCCATAGTCAATCTACTGACTGAGATGGCAACTAAGTGACTAACAGGTGAGTAGCATATACAGTGTGGATACGCTGGATGACAGGATGCTTCTCGCCCCAGTCAGGACAAAGCAGGTTGGCATGAGATTTCATCATCTACTCAGAATGGTGTGCAGTTTAAAATTCATAAGTTGTTTATTTTTGGAATTTTCCATTTGGTATTTTTGGATTGTAGTTGACCACAAGTAACTGAAGTCTTGGACTACTATGTTTTCCTGTTTAGGCAGAAGAGAACAGAAGTCAAAGAGACTATGGTAGTACGAGGAAGGAAGGATCCCAAGTAGACCAGCAATGATGTGGAGTCAGAAATCAAGGAGTTTGACAACTCCGCTTTGCACATCCGATGTTCCTAAAAGAAAAGAAGGCAGAAGTGCTGTAACTTTCTGTATCTTCTTAACAGATAGTCTGCTAGCTGGGCGCGGTGGCGCACGCCTGTAATCCCAGCACCTGGGAGGCTGAGGCAGGAAGATCGTGAGTTCAAAGCCAGCCTCAGCAATGGCGAGGCACTTAGTAACTCAGTGAGACCCTGTCTCTAAATAAAAATATAAAAAAGGGCTGGGGATGTGGCCCAGTGGTTGAGTGCCCCTGAGTTCAATCCCTGGTACAAAAAAAAAAGAGATAGTCTACTAAAGTAACCTTTAAATAAATACAGAAAATGCACACATGAGAAAATCTTCCCAAGGACAGGTTGCCAGACCCAGGTATGGATTCTGCTGCATAAAATAGACGACCCTGAAAGTAGAGTCTGCCGTTTAATTTCTGAGCACCAGCTGTCATTTCAAATTTATTATAGGAGTTTATTACTTGAAGAAATCCTGTCAAAGCCCTTGTATAAAGCAAGTCATCAGTATCTTCTTTTAACTTCATGTACAAAACTGGATTTTCATGTATTTGCATTACATAAAATCCAGGGAAATGGGCCCAAGAATTGGCTCGGAGGAGCATGGGTTTTTGCAAAGCCTCTAAGAACAAGATTTGTTAAATTTCCTCCTAGATGGGATGGGCAAATAGAATTTGCTCGCTTTCTGGAGGCGGGAAATTAGCAACAGTAAGATTTCCCGACTTGGGCTGGTGTTGGCATCTGTCAAAGGCACCCCTCTGGCTGTCCCCACCTGCTCTCAGTTCCCTATTGGAGGCAGTGATATTGCAAAATTGATCAAATGCATCTCAACACGGGTGTCACTTTCCGTTCCGTTCTAAAAGAATCATTACTGGGGTCTTAATTAAAAACAAAACCAAACAAAAACCTCGTTTTGCCTTTTTCTTCCTGATTTGTAATCTGTTGGTATATTGACCTACAAAAAAAAAAAAAAAAAAAAAAAAAAGGAGCTAATTGTCTTCTTTAAAAGCTTTCTGTTGTTTGTCTTTAAAATGAAACCTTAAAGGAAATCTGTGATCATTTAACATCATCTCTCTCACATTCGAAGGCTGTGAAAAGCAGCACATTGAGACAGGGGAACAGATGGCGAGAGAGAGGTCGTGAATCACAGCTCCCCCCACATCCCCAAACCACGGAGCCCTCGTTAATTTCCAAATAATAGTAAATGCTAATTTCCAAATAATAGTAAATGCTAGCTGGGGGTCATGTCAAGCATCTGCATAACCCGTGTCAGTCCCTGGGCTGCTTTGGTGTCACCAAATGAGGGACTCTGTTCTTAAACTACTTCACCAAGACGTGAGTGGCAGGCAGATCCTACAGCATCATCTAGGAGAGAAAGCCATGGACCTATCAGAAGAGGCATCCCCAGCTCCATACCCAGGAGGAAAACCACACAGATGAACAGAGATGACGGAGGCCCAGGACTGGGGCAGAGGCGTCTGTGGGAATGTGGGAACCTGGCTAGGGATTAGGTCACAAGGGACCAACAGGGTGAGGGGGCCGTGGAAGTATGGAGCTGATTAAAACAATAAAAACAAGAAAAGCAAAACAAAATAAAGCCAAGACAAATCCACTGCACTGGCAAATAAATAAATAGCCCTGATTCAGAGCATTTGCCAGTGTCCATGGTGTAAATGCTCCCGCCGTGGCCAATTTCAGGCTATTCATACTTTAGCAATGGATTTGCAAAATCCTTTCCCATTCGATCATCATCTCTCAAACTCACGGGAGTCACCTCCAGAGGACCACCAGTTTATTGTCTGATCTCATTTTTCCCTGACCTTACAATGAAAATCACAAATAATAATCTGAATATTTGATAAATAGTTCAACACCGTGACTCAATTTTAAAGAATTCTCCCCACTTGGACGTACGAGGACGTTCCGTAAATAGACATTTGCGAGAGATCATCACACGACAGTCGTTCTCAAAGTGCCCGCTGGGAACCCCTGCGTGTCCCCCAAATCCTCCACCTGTGGGGCCAAAACTACTTTTATCATCATCGTAAGGTGACATGCGTCTTTCCACTCTCATTGTCCCGTGTGTGAGCCGTGGGCTTTTCCAGAGGCTACACGATATGGCCTAATGTGACACTGAAACAGATTGATTGTAGGAGCAGAGGTAAGAATCTCATTGCTATGGTCTAGGCAGGGGCGTCCCCCAAGTTCATGGGTGAGACAATGCAAGAACGAACATTCAGTGCAATGAGCACATTATGTGAGTTGTGACCTCATCGGTGGAGTCATCCCCTAAGATGGATTAGTGGGTGGTACCTGTAGGCAGGTAGGGTGTGGCTGGAGGAGGTGGGTCCCTGGGGGTGTGTCCTTGGGGTTTATATTTTGTCCTTGATGAGCAGAGCGGGCTCTGTCTGCTTCCTGGTTGTCGTGGCCTGAGCTACTCCCCTCTGTCATGCCCTTCTGCCGTGATGTTCTGCTTCAACCCAGGCCTAGGGCTACAGAGTCAGCTGGCCATGGACTGAACCTCTGAAGCCATGAGCCCCAATAGACTTTTCCTCTTCTACATTGTCCTTATCAGGTCTTTTGGTCATTGAAGGAGCCCTAATCAAGGAGATAGCTAAAGATTGCGGTTAGCTGAGAGCCATAAAAGATGTTCTAGTTTCCACCTCATATTAATACATTATTCAAAGAATCTTTGTATGCCCGTGAACACTGTGTGACGCACCGGTAAGCTTGAGGTGTAAGCACGTGTCCTTGTTAAAGCTAAATGTATATGACCGGGTGAGGTTGGTTAGAGGGTGGGGGAAGAAGAAGAAGGTGGTGGTTGGAGTTAGAGCGGTTGGAGTTGGAGAGGTTACTGGAGCCGGAGAGAGAAGAAGAAGAAAAGACCTTTTTTCATTTCCATCCTGCCTCCGAATTTTCTCCCGCGGCGTTGTAGCTGCAAGCAACAGCATCAGGCAGCTACAGGTCATGGTGATGAAAACGTTGACAAAAGACTCCATAAATAGTGGCAGCTCATTTGGAAGGGAAGCCCTCAGTGGGTATCAATAGAACCGGCTTCGTATAGCATCCAAGTTGTCATTACTGAAAACACAGCGTCTCTACCCAGGCCTCCTTTGCATGGGTATTCAGGGCCAGGCGCATATTCATAACCAGCATCAGCAGCTACGCAAATAATCACAGTTACCAACTCTAAACACACACGCTGTTATCTTGATAGTCACCTGTCTACAAAATTGGAACTGGGTTCTAGTTCCGTAGATAAGAAATACATTAGGGTTATACTGTTATCGACGGTAATCATCTGTTTATTTAAACGGATGCTTATGCCTTCATTTATTATTGTCCTTATCTCTATAAAAGAAAATATCGTTAGATTTCAGAAGTAGGTGTGAAGGGCAGGCAGAAATTTCCAGAAGTTACGATTGCCCAGAAGGCAATGTAACTTAAAGAAAGGGATAGAAGGAAATAGGATTTTCTGGGGGAAAAAAAAAAAAAAAAAAACAATTCCCCAGT
Source organism: Tamias sibiricus (assembly GCA_025594165.1). Lineage (NCBI taxonomy): Eukaryota > Metazoa > Chordata > Mammalia > Rodentia > Sciuridae > Tamias > Tamias sibiricus. The sequence continues at coordinate 11,307,850 of CM046658.1, read as the reverse complement.
CCTTGGATTTCCAGGGGAGGGACCTCCAGGCCTCCTGGGCCAGCCTCTTACCTACAGAACCGAGGAACAGTGACCACATCACCTAACAGGGCGGGGGCGGGTGGACAGCAGTGGTCCTGGCTCCTGCTTCCCTGCAGGAGGGCTGATCTGGCCAAGTCTGTAAGGATTCTGGGTGGGCGCCTTTTCTTCCCTTGCAGGATGGGCTGGCGGGAGGCAGGGATACTGGGTGAGATTGACTCCTCCCTGGGTCCCAATTGGTCCCGTTGGTTGTCCTGCCTCACGTTCAAGACGCGGTGGTGATGAGGGGCAGGGGAGGGGACAGAGAGAGTCATCCAACGTTTCAGCCACGCAGAAGAGCCACCTTCTCCACACACCGGCATCCAAATGGGGCATCCCGGGCTCAGTCCCGCCGGGCTCGGTCCCCTGTGTTCACTGCTCATCACGGTTCCCCAGTCAAGGTAAGGAGACAGGGATGTCAATCGTGGACCTTTAGAACCCCAGGGGGTGGCTGGGGCCTGGGGTGGACGGCGTTTCTAAAAGATGAAGGAGGGAAAAGACAAGATGGTGGGTTTGATTTGGACGTGGGTTGTGAACCCATCTCTACTTTTACCAACCCCGGGAGGCCCTGGGCAGGTTGTGGGTCCACACCAGCCCTCAGGGTCCCATCAGTTGAATACAGAAAGTCACACCCACTTCGCTATATTGTCCTGAGGATAAAAAGACAGCGCCCAGCATGCAGAGCGCCAGACATTCCAAACTTTACCTGTGGCCCTCTCCTCTTAAGCTCAGCACCCTCCTAATCACAGGGGGATTATTTTGTTCATTTATTGTCCCTCTCGCACCTGGCCCTCAACTCTAAGAGGGCAGATCCCAGTGGTTGGCTTTTTTTTTTTTTTTTTTTTTTTTTGTACTGGGGATTGAACTCAGGGGCACGGGACACTCGACCACTGGGCCACATCCCCAGCCCTTTTTTTGTATTTTATTTAGAGACAGGGTCTCACTGAGTTGCTAAGTGCCTCGCCATTGCTGAGCTGGCTTTAAACTCACGGTCCTCCTGCCTCAGCCTCCCAAGTGCTGGGATTTGCCGCTGCACAGCGGTTGTTTTGATGGCCCTGTCTAAAACCCTAGAACGTAACCAAAGATCCTGGCCCAGAACCCCTGTGTGTTCTGTCAATTCTGAATGAAGGATTCAACGAATGGGCGTTACTATTTACTGTTGTGCAAATTACCTTAACTGGTCATTTTGCAAGAGCTGCTTTTTTATAGCACTGATGACGATTCGTAGGTGTGTTCACTTAAGAAACACCTCCAGGATCCAAATGAGATCTTGGTGTCCAGGTGTACTGTATGTATCCATCTACCACCTTCTCCCTGGCCATTAGCCTCTGTCCCCTCCATACCTGGGGAGGGAGAAGTGTCATTGCGGATACAGGAGATAATCCTTGTTTGCTTTGGTGGAAAATCAGCACAAACAGCACGGATGCTCTTAGAGTCTGTGATTAAGCTCAGAAAGATCAAAGCTGAAACTAATAGGACACACGCTGATATTTTTAACTGACGGGAGGAGAATGGGCGTCTCCGGAGGAATCTCAGTAAGCGTTTGCATCAGGAGGCCAGAATGGCTTATTGCTAAGGCTTCAAAGCGAGCTCTGATACCTCCATTATCTGCCATCAGCCAGCGTGTGCCCCTCCTTGTCTGTCCATTTTCAGCCGTTTAGATTAAACTAGCTGTGCACACCACCCCATAGCAGGTCTCCTGTGGCCTCTAGTACTTGACGATCCTTGATCTTTCATCGGCTTCGTCATCTGTGCACTGAAGTGGGTTTTCTCAGTTATTAGAATGTTGCTGAACATTCTAGAATGCTCCAAGTCACCAGGATCCCAGAATGTCTAGAATGTTCCAAATCAGCAGGGACAGGATTAGGATGAGATGAAAGAGACACCTCAGGCACAAAATCTCAGAAAATCAAGATAAATAACATTGAAATGCAAAATACTTTTTAAAATCAAGACAAATGCAAAAAAAAAAAATTCACAATGTACCAAATATCAAAATTTGAAATAGAGACAGGATGCGAGAGGGTGAGAGTCGTGTGTACATCAGCATTCTGTTAGTATAAGAAAATACCTGAGGTAATAACACTTAAAAGAGAGAAAGGTTATTCTGACTCATGGGGAGGTTTCAGTCCATGGCCCATTGCTTTTAGTTCATCAGAGTAGGAATTAGCCAAGCAAGCTGCTTACTTCATGGTGGCCATAAAGAAAAGAGGTCATCATGTGACTATGCTATCCCCCTTCAAGGGCCGGCCCCAATGACTTGACTTTGTTCTCCTGGGCCTCCCTCTTAAAGGTCCCACTACCTCCCAATGAAACAACGGACTGCCAAGAAAGCCTTTAACTCAAGGGCCTTTGGAGAACACTTAGCTAAGCCACAGCCACAAGAGAGCTCAAATCACACAGGTGTAGGATGGAGCCTGTCTTTATATCAATTGTTGATTTTTTGGTCATGACAGCAAAGCTTTAAAAAACATGATGCTTGAGTTTACATTCACTATCACTGCCAGCAAAACAAATGCATTCAATGTAGCAATGAAGTTAGCAATTAGCAATGAAATCCTTTAAAAATGTTCATTCCCTTTGACCTCCTAACATCAGGTGATTTATGGTAAGGAAAGATCTAGAATTGCACACAAAGATGTACTTCCTATGACACTTAGCAGAATGTTATTTAGAGCTATAAGAACAACCTTGGATCCAGCCATAGGGGAATGGCTCATTAAAGGCTGGCGTAGTCACATGATGACCTGTCATGTGACTAAAATTTCACTTTGAAGAATGGCTGATAGCGTGGGCAAATGCTCATGAAGTACTGTTAGGTTAAAAAAGGATAGCGCCCATTACATGTGTTAATCAGCTTTCCATGACCATAATAAAATGCCTGAGATAATCAACTTATAAAGAGAAAAGAATTATTTTGTTTCATATATTTGTAGGTGCCAGACCATAACAGAATGTCCCCATTGCTTTGGGCCTGTGATGGGCAGCACATCATGGTCGGAGCCCATAATGGATCAGAAACACTTTTTCACTGGTCAGGGAGCAAAAGAGGAAAGAAAGGGCCTGGGATTCCACAATCTCCTTCAAGGGCACACTTGCAATGAGCTAAGTACCTCCCACTATGCCCCACCTCTTCCTGATCCTGCCTCTCCCTAGAGCACCAGGCCTTTAACACAAAGGCCTATAGGGAGTATTCAAAATTACATATGTGAAAGAAATTAAAAATTCTATGTTCAATAGTTATAAAAACGAAAAGATCTTGCATTTTTAAAAAAAAAAAAATCTCGCATTTTTAAAAAGATCTCAAGCCTGCTTGCTCTTGCTAAGATGAAGAGGAGGATGCCCAGTCGCTGCAGACTCTATAGTGGTTATCATTATGTTCAGAGAGAGAGGGTCTGCAGCAAAGCCCCCAGTAGTTCACTTTGAGACTAGTCCAGTTTTAGCTGGATTTTCTTGCCTCTCCCCAGATGGTGAAGTCATTGCAATGAATTCTGAGCAGGAGAACTCCAACCACCTCCTCTCTTGTTATTGACTAAAAATCAAAACGGCAGGTGATATGTAAATGTAACTATACTGCCTGCAGGCACGTGCAAAATAAACAACAACACTGACCTTGTGGACTAGAAGTAGGTAGGATAACATATCAGCCATTTATAGTTTCCAAATATTATTTTACATAGTTACCTTGCTGGAGAAATGGAAATGGACGTGGAGAGGAATTCAGGGCTCTGGGCATTCCACTGGATAAAGTTATTAAGTTTTAGCTATGACTGTGTACTGCCCACGTAGTGGTGGCAACTTCTCTTTGGATGGCATTTTAAATTGGGGCAGAGATTTCCCAGTAGGATAACGTGTTGAAGCAATGTTGGCTAGAGAGGAAATCCTATTTCCCCTGCCACAATGTATCACTTCCATTAAAAAAAAAAAAAAAAAAAAAAAAAGCTTTGGAATAAGTGGGAGATTTGTTCAGAAAGAATACAGATGCTGGCTGGGGCTGGGGTTCCATAGGCATGGTCACACATTTGTGCATGACAAAAGCAACAATCTCATTTCCTCTTGACAGCTTGAGACAGCTCTTGGATCTTCTTTCAAACTCTGATTTCCCATTCCTCAGCCTCAAGAACTTTGCTTCCTGTGCCAGGGACGAAGCTCGCTGACTAGCAAACTCATTTCTTCCTGCTCTCGAGAACACAGCTGGCCTGTTTTCCAAGCTCCCGTGTGGTTTTCGTGTCATTAATTACTGATCAACTACATGTCATTATGAGTGACAAGTGCTCAGGCATAGTTCAAACAAACCCTCCGCATGCAGTCCTTGGCCTCCTCTCCACCTACTGGCTGAACGCAGTGTGAGCAGCCACAGGGGGAGGAAGGAACCTGGTCCCTCGATGGCCACATAGAAGGCCACACAGTGTTTGGACTTCTGAGAAATCAGGAATGCCTCTTTTGGACTTCATGGCAGCAAGAAGTCAGCACGTATCCTTCAAGTTGCTGAGATCTTGGGGTTTAGTTGTTACAGCAGTTAGCATTCCCTGATACTCTCCATTTTCATGGGTCTTCAATAGGCTCATAAAAGTGTGCTCCAATACGTTTCGAACTAAGTTTCATTCATCACGTGAGCTGTGGCAGCTTAAAAATGTCCTAAATATGCTACTTTACATGCCTTGGCAACAATTAGCTCAAGCTTTGTTAAGTCTGTAATGATGGAATTAATTCTCTATGTGTAAACGAGCATGATTTAATTTCCGAAGTTGAACCGATCTTCACATTTATCACTTTTCAATAATTCTAAAGCCACATGACTAGGACACTCATTTTATTTTTTCATATACAGGAATAAGGTACAGCCGAGAAAGGGGACTATTAAAGGAAAACACAACAAATTTCTGTTTCTTTTGGTGGAACGAGAAAAAAAAAATCAAATAATCTTGCCTGATATTTAATATGCCATGACTCAATCTTAGTCTTGTTTGCTATTTTAAAGTGAAGACATTAGTAGCTGAAGAGCCATATAATTGGACTGGTCTTAGAAGGAAGGTCACCTGCTCTATCCATTTCCCTGGTCCTGGATTTCTTTTTCAGAGGACAGGCATGACAAATGAATCCTGGCACATCCTATACAAGGTACGGATCAGAGGTGTGTTACTTATTTGTGAAAAGAAAGACTAAAGTGTGGAAGTAGTTTCTGGTGATTGTTTGGAGTAGAAAGAGGAAACCAGAGAGAAATGTCAAAGAAACTTCAAGTTCAATAAAACATGCAAATGCTTCAAAAGGAACATTTCCAAAGAACGTCTCGATAGGTTTCACCTCCTCGATCCCCTTCTTGACCTTCCTCCTCCTTCAAAAGCAACAACCCCATAAAATAAATGGGCAGAGCTTCTTTCTTTAGTTTTCTATTAAAAGTTTAATTTGCAACACAACCAAATGTGGCTTCTCTTCTGCTCTCTGGAGGAAATTGATGGATCCTCTGTCGTGGAGACGGTGCAGGTTGGTGGCTAAGGAGAGGCCATTCGTTTTCCTCTGTGACAGCAGGCTGACCACAACACGGCAGCTGCAACCACGTTTGCTCCTGTTGCTATGAACATTTGGGACACTAAAATAAATTGATCGCTCCGAAAGATCCCTTCCTTCTCCCCACTACATCATCTTAATGGAGAATTCATACCACACGGAGCTGCGTTTACCTCTGACGTGGAAATGACAGTTTCTAAAATTACTTCGGTGCATATTGGATAAACCTACAGTGATTGGGTTACAGGACAACATTTCGGTTTTAGTGAAGCTCATCTTTCCAGAGGCCCTGGCCTCTGAGTCAATTACTCCTCTGTTCAATCCAGGAACATGGACCTCTGCTTTGGCCTGAAGTTCCTGTCTCCATTCCTCTGCTCAAAAATAAATACCTTCACTTATTAAACTGGTAAGCATGTTCTTTTTTTTTTTTTTTTTTTTTTTTTTTTTTTTGTACCAGGGATTGAACTCAGAGGCACTCGACCCCTGGGCCACATCCCCAGCCCTTTTTTGTATTTTATTAGAGACAGGGTCTCACTGAGTTGCTAAGTGCCTCGCCATTGCTGAGGCTGGCTTTGAACACACGATCCTCCTGCCTCAGCCTCCCAAGTGCTGGGATTACAGGCGTGCACCACCGCACCCAGCTTGTGAGCATGTTCTTAACCATCCCAAACTGAGGCTGAAGGATGTTATAGATCCTACAAATGAATACAAATAAGATTCAAGGGAAAGGATAAAGTAATGAAGACAGATAACTGCAGGGTCAGCGGGGTGGATGTAACCTTCAGTCCTGAGTACACACTCGTATGGAAAAGGTCTTAGGATGTGGGGTGGCTAAGGACACAAGCAGTTTTCTATTATCCCCCTCTCACAAAGTACTTCTTGAACTCCTACTATGTGCAGACCCTTCCTCTTGTACTGTAATCTACCAAGAAGAACTCTTTTGTGCATTATATAGCATTCAATTCATTTTTTTTACTATCTTGCTTTTTGGGGAAACGGCCCACAACCACTTAACATGCATCTGTTATAGGCCAACTGTTAGTTATTGTGTCTTTTAGTATAATGTGACATGTTTCTATCATAGCTTCTTCTATTTGCAAAACACCTAATTTTATAAAATGTGTTCCCATTATGATCGTAATTTAAAAAAAATATATATTTATTTATTTGCTTTAGCTGTACACAATGGGTTTATTTACGTGGTGCTGAGGATCGAACCCGGGCCTCACATGTGCTAGGTGAGCGCTCTACCGCTGAGCCACAATCCCAGCCTATGATCGCAATTTTTTCTCTTCACATGGTTATTGCAAACCTCAGGTGACATACAAAAGTACTTAGCCCAGTGACTGGCATGCAATGGGTATCCTTCTTCAGATCAGCTCTCTCCTGCAGAACACTCTTGAGTGGCATTCCCATCTTGCAGACCCAAACACTCGTGTCAGAGGTTAAAGGACATTTTGAAAAGTCACCTGGCAAATAAGTATGTGTTAGCAGACCTGAACTAGCTCCTAGCCCAGCCCCGCATCCTTCCCTGCACTGGTCCCCATGCCTGGGGTGCCCCAGAGCTCCTCCGCAAGAGGGGAGAAGCGTCCCTCTGAACAGGCACGTCGCAGGGGCTCCCTGCTCCCCAGGGCATGCAACTGGGTAGGACGAATCACACATTTAGAACATCTTCCTTGAAAACCTCAGGGAAGAATCCTAGCAAGGCCGCTGCAGCAGAGGGACCCCCACATCCCACCCCTCTCCCCGCCCCCAGTTCCACTCAGGCAAAAAGGGTGGGCACACCATCTGCAGGTGAAATGCAGGGGCTCCTTGGGCAAGGCCCTGCCTCTCATCCGGCCTCAGGACTCGCTCCTTGTGCTTTGCTGGACCCATTACTGACCTCTCTCTTTCTCTATTTTCCAACCTTAATTTTGGAAAAATGTGAATACCGTGTTGTTAAGAGGATCCGACTGATCACAGTGACTGGAACAGAGCCTGGCATTGAAGAAGCACTCCATGTTGGTGGGATTAAATTCACTAGAGAGAAAAAAAAAAAAAAAAAAAAAGAGCAAAGGAGCAAGAAGGCTCCCGCTGGGGCTTTCTTAGACCAAGCAAGCTAGTGTCCAAGGGAGAGAACTCTGGGACCACCTTCCTCTGGGCCCTGTCCGTGGGGTCCGTATACAGAGGTCCCTTTCAGGACAGGCCAGGCTGGCTGGGTGGCTGCTGACAGTGCAGGGGCTGCCTGACCTATGGACGTGCAGCCAGGCCCCATGCCAGCGGCCATCTTGTCTGTGACACTGGGACTTTCCAAGGCCCCTGCAACTCCAGAGCTGGCTAACAGCTCTCTGAAGGTTCCCAACTACTAATATCATCTGAAAAGTAACCCCTCAACTCCCTGAAGAGAGAGAGAGAGAGAGAGAAAGAGATTTGGAAATTGAGTTGGAGAAAGGGAGAGGGAAGGAGAGAGGAAGGGGAAAAGACAAGAGGTTTAGCTAGAAATAAAGACAATGTCGCTAAAAGGGAAAGTCTATCACGGGCATTTGGGGGCAAGCATGGATTATCAGCCAAGATGCAGAGGAGACCTCTGAAGGCCTCTTGCTCGTCCTTCATCATCTAGCCCAACGTCCCCCCTGTCCCCAAGACAGACTGAGCTGGGGGAGGCCATGCGCCAATCAAACAAAAGCAGCACAGGTGTGCCGGGGACACACTTGAGGAACACCGGTGCTTGAGACACAAACACTAATGATGCCACCAGGAGCCCCACCGTCCTCGGTGGGGCGAGCCAGATGTGCATGTCATCTTCCCCAAATGTCTCTTTTAAAAACAGAATAACTAGCTCACTGATGGCCATTCACTTCCGGAACAGGTGGGGCAGGGAGGATTAGCATATGAACTGATTATCTGAATAGGATGTGCTTCAAGTACTTGTGAAATACTTGGAAAAATAAATTCAGCAAAGCAATATACTGAATGCAGGACAGGATACAGTATATGTGTACACAAAATAGTCATGAGCATACACATGGTGAATTTTGTGCCATATTATATAATATGTTTTTTGCATTTGTACATGTGTGTCATGAATATACTGTGAAGAATATATTATGAAGAACATATGCATATGCAAAGATAAATCAGGCTCATTCCTAATCCCTTGTCTTCTTAGAAGACTGGGGTACAGTGCCATAAAAGAATAAATATTAGTGTGAAATATTTTTATCCTAAGCCTGCTTTTTGAACTTTTCCATGTCGTAAAAAGCTTTCCCATACTAGTTATAAAAGTAATACATGTTCACTGTAGAAATTCAGAAAACAAAAAGAAAGAAGAAAATAAAATCTATTATCTCACTGTTCATAGATCACTCCTGTTCCTATTTCTGTGTAATTTCTTCTAGGCATTGTTTTTCCTTTTTATTTACCAATTCAATACAGACAGGTTTTCATGTCAATATGCGTAGATCTGCCTAATTGTGTTTAATGGTTCTAGAATATTCCATTCTAGGGATGAGTCAAAATTCATTTACCCAATCAAGTATTATCAAATTTTTATTGGGATTCCCATTTCTCACTGTTGTGAGCAAGAGATAAGCTTTAAAATAGCATGAAAACAAGACTACATGGGGCATACATCACCCAAGGTCAGCTCCCCAGCACATCAATACCAACCGCTGCCATCTGTGGTGCCCGTGACATAAAGCCATGGTGTGGGTGACATCATGGCCCTGGCTTCCCCACATTTCACTAGTGCTGTTCCCAGTAGGGACAAGGAAGGGTGATGGGCAAAAATCACACTGGTGACAACCATGCAGCCAACAGATTTATTCACCAGCCTTTATGGCTGGTCGGAGGTCGAAGAGGTGCTGGGAGAGGGGAGTGTGCAAGCACTGGTGAGAGAGAGGAGTCAGGGAGAGGGAAGTGTGCAAGCTCTGGTGGGAGAGAGGAGTCAGGGAGAGGGAAGTGTGCAAGCTCTGGTGTGAGAGTGTGCGAGCTCTGAATGGAAGGCGGGTGCCTGGTCGCGCCAGCTGTGATCTCTGGAGCTGTCGGCTAAGGCAGCTGCCATCAGGCTGGAGGCTGGAACTGTCAGCTGGGGCAGCTGCCATTGGGCCAGAGGCAGTGGGTCTAAGGCTGGTGCAGTGGCTGCCTCCTCTCAGCAGGGATGAGCTGTTGTGTCTGTGAGTCTCTCCCTAGCTCTGAATGGATGGGAGCTTTTATAGGGATTTCTGGTGGGGGGTGTACCAGAGCAAACTTTAATGCTATTGGCTCTTTGCCTGTGGGGTGAGGGCAATGTTTAAGCCTATTGGTTCCTGCTCGGGGTTTGAGGGCAGCCTTCAAGCCTATTGGCTCCTGCCTGGGGAAGATGAAACATACTGCCCGGAGAACAGAACAACCTTTTGACCCTCTGTCTATGGAACAGGGTGACCTTTTGGCGACCTGTAAGCCTATTGGCTCCTGCCCATGGAGTGAGGGCAGGCTTCAAGCCTATTGGCTCCTGCCCAGGGAAGATGAAACATACTGCCTGGAGAACAGAATGACCTTTTGGCCCTCTGCCTGTGAAACAGGGCGAACTTTTGACCCCTTGCCTGTGGAACAGGGAGAACTTTGGGCGACCTTTAAGCCTATTGGTTCCTGCCCATCTATCAAAGGGAGGTGTTGGGTGGAAAACAGCTGGCAAAACTGACCACCCATTCCTCCATCAGGCCCAAGATGGTCTAGTTCAGTGACCACTCTGGACAGGCCCTTCTGTCCCTTCCCCCCGTCCTCCCTGGGATTCTGGGACTGGATCCCAAGGAGCACCTGGAGTTAGAGGAAGAGGTGTCAACAATACAGGGCAAAAGTGAGGTGTGGGGGGTCCCCAGACCAGAGAGGAGAATGTAGAGGGACAAAGAACACTTCAGTCCACTCACCTGGCTCTGGGAGAGTCAACCTGTCAATATACTGATCAATAAGGACCAGCCTCACCTATGAATAGAATCTCTCCATTAATAAAAATCAAAATTCAGATGTCCTTATAGATTAATTTTTCTTCTATATTAGGTTGTTTTTAGAGAGATTTTCTACATATTGTTCCTCTTCCCAAAGGCTGACCCCATTGATCAAAACCTTCCATCCAGCTGTGCCTAGAGTTCAGTGGTGTCCGTTTGAATTAAAAAATAAGAACTAAAGATAATCCAACAAAGTCTGAAGAGGGGTTGGCACAAGATCAGAAGGTTGTCCCACGGTAGGACAAGCAGGCAGCCCCTGCACAGGCTGAACTTGACCAACCCCAGGTCTCTATCCTCAGCAGACTTCCAGGGTACTGGCCACTCCTGTCCCTTCCCCTCAGGGTCTGGGATGGAGGCTCACTGCTGTCCTGGGCATGCATGCTCCTCTCTCCCAGGTATTCTTCATACAACTCTGGAGAACTAAAGAGAGAGGGCACTGCGCAGCAGGCAGGCAAAACCCTCAGGAAAGAACTGCACCTGCCCTGAACCTGCCCTTGCAAACTGCAAACATGGTAACTGCTAGATCACATTCCCACCATGGGTCTGGGGATGGGGACACAGAAAGGGGTGTGGCGTGGGCAAGCCTGAGTGAGCAGGTGGTACCTACAAATTAGAGACTGAGACAGAGACCCAACGCAGAAGGAGTGACAGCCTGGGGAAGCAGAATCGTCCTGGGAGAAGGATTTGAGTCCCTCCACAATTCCTCCAAAGGCAGAACAAGGCAGAGGAAGGACGACAACCAGATTTGCCACAGTGAGCCAAAGGCTGGATCCCGGGAGACTTGGCTTGGCCCTGGTGGGCAGCACTGTGATCTGTCCAAGGGCAACAGCTGCCAGTAAACCTTGCTGACTCTCCATTCCACTTGTTCTTTTGCCCCCATGGAAGTGCCAAGGTTTGGCTGCGACTGATGAAGAAGCCCTAATGACGATCTGAAATGTCAAGTGCTCCTCCATCCTCAGAATATGCATCTGGAACTCTTCCCAGATGAGAGAAGACGTGCTACCCTTTGAGGCAGAGTTGGAAGGATGTCAGAGCGGAGGCCGTAATGAGGATGAGACGAAAGGCAACAGCGAGGTGACAACCTCCCTTCACATTGAGAAACCAACAAAAGGGAATCAACAAATTATGTATGATGTCGGTATTAGCACCAGAAACAAAAATGTGACCACCTCCAGCAAATGCTGATAAAACACAGCCACCTAAGGGGCCATGCCCGGACTCTTAAGGGGCCCTTAACTTCTCCTAATGAAATACAAAGCTGTAGGTTCCAGCATCCCAGGATATTACCCTGAGAGATCAAGGCAACATGCATGCTGGCCTTTCAACAGCAATTATTTTAATTAAATATTAAACTAAACTGAACTAAACTAAAATAAGGAAGTACACTACTACTGAACCATGTTGTACCTAGTTTAACCATACCACATTCTTTTTTTGATTGTGCTCTTCTTATCAGCATAGATATATTAGTTTCCTATGACTACTACATGGAAATACTGAGAGACATAATACAGTACCAATTTAGAAGATCATACGTCTGAAGGCAGGAAGTCCAAAATCAAGATGGAACCAGGGTTGGTCCCTTACAAAGACTCTAAGTGAGAAGGTGTTCCTGGCCTCTCTCTTAACTTCCGACAGCCCCAGGCGTTCCTTGGCTTACAGATGCACCGTTTCAACCCTCTGTCTTGATTTGGTGCCCTGACACTGTGTCTTCACATCTTCTTCCCTCTGTGCAAGTTTGTTACTCTCTCCAGATTCCCCCTTTACATAAGAACAACAGTCGGGCTGGGGTTGTGGCTTGGTGGTGGAGCACTTGCCTAGCGTGTAGGAGGCACTGGGTTCAATCCTCCCTCCGCACCACATATAAGTAAAGAAAGCTCCATCAACAACTAATAAAATATTTTTTTTAAAAAAAGAACAACAGCCATGTTGGATTAGAGTCTACTCTAATGACCTCATATTAACTTAACTGCCTGTGTAAAGACCCTATATCCAAATAAGTTCACAGTCCAAGGTTCTGAGAGCGAGGGCTTCAACATGTCTTTGAGGAGGACACAATTTAACACATAACAAAGAAGCTGGTTCCTTTTGATGAAGCTGGGAGAAAATAACAGTGTAGGGCATCCATTTCCAAATTTTATTTGCATGACTGGGGTTTTATACAGGTGTCTCAAAGGTTCTGCAAACCTGGATTCAAATTTCTTTTGAAAACGCATTCAAAAGTTATCACGTACACTCAAATGTGATACATGTCACTTAGGAACACCAGTGTACAGATCGTGCTTCCAGAATAATCAGTGTGTGCTGTTCCAGGCACGGGAATAAAAATCCTTTTGCAAACATTTTCTAAGTAGGCTATGATTTTAAGTGATTGTAACTTTATCCTGGTCTTCTTTGAATTCAAGCCCTGTGCATGACTGTGTAAGAGTCCAGATGCTCAATTTATGATGGGCTCACCTCTCCATAAACCCATTGTAAATCAAAAAATAACATAATCCCCAAGTGCATTGAATCACCTAACCCAGTGAACACTGAGGCTCAGCCTACCCTACGTCAGATGTGCTGAGAACATACACATAGCCTATTGATGGGCGACATTATGTACCACAAAACCTATTTTATAATAAAGTGTTGATCATGTTGAAGGCAGGAAGTCCAAAATCAAGATGGCACCAGGGTAGGTCCCTTCTGAAGATGCTAGGTGAGAAGGTGTTCCAGGCCTCTCTCTTAGCTTTGGCAGCCCCAGGTGTAACTTAGAAAGGTACAGGTGGCCAATAAAGTGTTGATCACGCAGTTTATTGAATACTACACTGAACGTGAACAGCACGGTGGCTGTCTGGGTGGCTTCCACCCCATCATGAAGTTGTAAAATCAGAACCATTAGAAGTTGGGGTCCGTGTGTATAAGCCAGTAGGCTCCCGAAGGTTCATCCTGAGCGTCTTAGATAGTCCTGCTCAGGCAGAGTGCTCACCTGGCCCTGGGGATAATCATGTAAAGGAACACATGTCATCATGATAGATGGAATCATGTACAAGATGGCATTTGCTCAGGTTGCAAGGGACAGAAACCCAACTCAATCGAGCCTAAGGAAAAGCGGGGTGTTGTTGCCTCCTCTGGAGTAGCCTCCTCTGGAGTAGCTCCTCTTCTTTTGCTCCTTACCGTTAATTTTCCTGTATTTCTGTGTTGGGGATACCACAGATTGCTCACTCCACACACATTCCACCCTGCTAAGGCCCACCTCCCTGAACTACAGGAAATGGACAGCGAAAACCACATCTCCCAGATTCCCTTGCAGCTAAGGGGGTGTCCTCTGACCTGCCTGGGAAAGGTACAGGTGGCCAAGAGGCAGCCACAGTGAGTGAGGAGATCTGCTCCTTAGCGAACTGGAGGCAGAAGCCTGAGGTTCTTCAGTGCAGCTCTGGGGGTGTCTGGTGTCCCCTGCTCAATGTCACAGGTCTGTGCTGTGCGAGGCAAGAGCTGTGCGGTTTCTGCTAACAGTCTTGTGGGGAGCAGTTGGCTGGTTTCTCCTGGCCACAGTTGTTCCTGGCTCTGTAGCCCCTAAACCTAGTTGTCACAATCTCCTGAAGATTCTGTAAACTATCCAAATCTCTTTTGCATAAAAGAAAAAGAAAATGTCCCTTCTGTTTCGGTTCGAGTGGATTCTGTCATTGGCTCCTCAGAACTGTGATGGAACTGTGTGACTCCAGTTGCCAGTACACACCTCAGTGACTCCCAGGCCTGTCTCTTGAGCCCAACTCTCTCCCTCGAGCTTCAGACAGAGGAATGACTGTCTCCTAGTCAACACACCAAGATGGCGCATGGATGTCTCTGCCATCACAGGCCTCCGCCAAACCCTTCACTGCCCCTTCAAGTCAGCTGCTGCCAGTTTCCTTCTCAGGTGCTCCAATATTCCCAGTCACCCCCATCGGAGACTCGTCCTAGTCCTGACTCTCACTTTGATCTTCAAGTTTCAAATAAGGGTAGCCCCACTTCCTAAATGCTCCCTGAAAATACACCTTCCCACTAATTGGACCATCCTGTAGCACGGCCTTCCCCTCTCTTACCAAGACACACTCTCTCTTGTCTTCAGTCTGAACCCAATTTGCTCTTTGCTCTTCCTATGGAGTCATCTTTAAGATGCCCAAATTGAACCATGTCAACCTTTTGCTTGAATGTATTACGGGCTCCTCCATCACTACTGCGGTTCTAGAGCTGGACCGGGTGTCGTGAAACCAAAAGAGGGCCTGTGTGACCGAGACAGGCTCGAGATTCCCAGATCCATTCTCTCTTTCCCCCAGAACACACCTAGACCACCTTCCCAGACCCTCTTCCACTCAGAAGGTTGTTTTAAGTCAAGCCTGATTTCAAATACCAGCACCACATGGTTAACTCTTATGTGTAACCATGTACTACTTAACCTGCAAAGGCCTAAAACAACCACCATTGATTATTTCTTATGAGTCTATAGGTGGTTGTGGTTCTGACTCTCTGCTGCTCTGACTTCAGCTGGGCTTTCTCATGCACTCGCGCTTTGGTGGGCCAGCTTGCAGCTGGCTGGCCTCAGAGAGACTGGGGGAACTCACCTCTGCTCCACGTGACCGCTCATCCCCCAGGCAGCTAGACCAGGCCTGTTCTCAAAGTAGCGGCAAGGTTCCCAGAAAGCAGAAATAGGCCAGGCGTCTGGAGGTCTAGGCTCTGGACTGACCCAACCTTTTCCCCATATTCTTTTGGCCAAAGTCAATCACAGCCTGGCTCAGATGTAAGAGTTGGAGAAATAGACTCTATCTATTACTGAAGAAGGCTTTCAAGTCCCATTGAAAAGGGAGAGTAAAGAATTGTGGCCACTTTGGCAACCAAACTACCACAGCCACTCACTAAACATATGGCCTTAGGGACGTTTCGTATCTGGGCCTCAGTTTCCTCATCTGTAAAACAGGGAAAATATCATGTGCCTCACAGTCACTAGTCAAATGAGGTAATTAAAATCCTCGGCAGGGTATTTGGTACAAAATCCTCAATCATCCTTTGCTAGATCTGGTTTTCACATTTCCCTGGGTTTCAGTCAGATTTTTGTTGCTATGACCAAAAGACTTGACAAGAACAATGTAGAGGAACAATTCTGGTTCACGGATTCAGAGGTCTTAGTCCATGGATAAGTGACTCCATTGCTCTGGGCCCAAGGTGTGGCCAGACATCATGGCGGAAGGACACGGTGGAGGAAAGGAGCTCAGGCCGTGGCAACAAGGAATCAGAGAGAGCGAGCTCTGCTCACCAGGGACAAAATGTAAACCCAAAGGCACGTTCCCTGTGGCTGCCTCCTCCAGCCACATCCCACCTGCCCATAGTTAAAACCACCCAGTTAATCCACGTCAGAGGATTAATCCACTGATTAGGTTACAGCTCTCATGATCTATTCATTTCAGCTATGAAAATTCTTGCATTGCCTCATACCCAAGCCATAATGCTCTGCAATCTTCACCATCATGACTGTCAGGTAGTTGGTATAAGCTCAGGAAGTATTTGTCAAACAAATTAACCATGCACCTGGCTCTGCCCACCAGCTGGATCAAGGGTCTTTTAATGGCCTGTCACGTTTCTAGAGCCATCACAAGCCTGTGCTTCTCACACGTGGTCAGTAGCTTTTCTTGCAGCCATCCTGTTCAGACTTGACATGGAGCCCTCTTAAAATATACCCTCCAGCTGTTCAAACATGATCTGTCCTCTGTGTACATCTATGAGGCTGACGAGCACAGCTCACATCTTCTAAACAAGCCAATGAGAGCAGTCTTTCCAAAAGAGAATGTGCGTGAAACTTGCTGATCGGCACATTTCGGAATCCCATTTCCAACAGCTCAAAAATTGTCAAGAAATTTTGTATTTGTCCTGTTTCGATTACTGTAAAACAATTCCTGAGGTTGATATCTTAAATTCCTGAGGGTGATGATATATTTTTAAAAAAGAGAGAGATTTATTTAGCGCTCAGTTTTGGAGGCTAAAGGTCTCAGTAGCGTGGTACTGAGTGCAGCCAGGGCCTCACCCCCCCCCCCCCCAACCTGGCTGCATCACATCATGTCACAGTGGTGAGGGCACTTGTGAGAGGGAGAGACCGCATGACAAGGCAGTAAGCCAGGGTGACCAGGAGGGGGCAGCCTTGTTAATCCTTCCCAAGGACAGCGCCTCCAATGACCCAAAGGCCTCCCACTAGGCCTCACTTATTACCCATCTCACCACCTCACACTACCACACTGGGGACCAAGAATCCCACACATTAGACTCTGGGGGACAAGCCACACCACAGCAGGGATCCTTGGACACCTTCTGAAGGTGTGCTCTGTATGAGGTAGAGCGATGACATTAGTGGCGCTGTGGTTCACAGCTCCCTGCATCCGCTTGCTTTGGAGTTGCCTCCTCACACTGCCTCTGGGCTTGGTGAGATGACTTTCTTTGGTGGATGGGACAAAACCAGACTGGATATAAACAAAGGTTGTAACAGGATAGCTGTGTACATGTTTTTGTGTGTGTGTGAACCACCATCATCACTATGAAAATATCCAAAGTTAGCCTATTAGAGGGGTGTGAGAAATGTATGGGGGAAGTGAATGTTTGCAGCTGAGCCCACTTTTGACCAGGCAGTCTCCAGTCCACAAATGATTGAAATCAGTCAAGATCAGCTAAACCTGTCCACATTAGCAGGTTTTCCTGATCAATCCATAGACTTACAAGAAGTAAATAGATGTTTAAAAAAAAAAAAAAAACACTAGGTTCTGGGGTAGTTTGTTATGCAGCAGTAGCTAACTGATACAAACCCAGGTCATGATTTTCAGTGTCAGTTGTACCATGAATCTTTTGATTTTGTTCTATACTTTTGGAGAAGGAAAAACATTAAAGAGAGGTTAGGCTCCGATGAGGAAGCCAATCCAAGAACATCCATATTGAAAATAAGCACCTGGGCTACTAAGTTGACCCAAGTGAGTGACTTGGCTTCAAATTCCACAGGAATAAGTGCACTTAGAATATCCAACTCCCATTTCACTATAAAAGTGTTTTTACGGGCTGGGGTTGTGGCTCAGCGGCAGAGCACTCGCCTCGCACGTGCACAGCCCGGGTTCGATCCTCAGCACCACGTAAACATAAAGGCATTGCATTGTGCACAACTAAAGTAAATAAATAAATATTTTTAAAAAAAGTGTTTTTACGTGTGATTTACTCGGAGACAAGGGAGTGAAGGAACACAGAGTGCCGGCTTGAGTCAGCACCAGGGAGGCGGGCTGGCTCCACTCCCAGACCTCATGTCAGATTTGAATGGTGACACTTAGCTCCTCCGTGCCTCAATTTACCCGGTTTCTCTGCAGGGACTGTTTGGGTTTAATGTGAATGAATGGGCGGCCCCAGGAGCTCTGTATGAGTCAGGGCTCTCCACGTAAGTGATTTCAGGATTAAAATCACAGGGCAGACACTCAGCTCTCTATTATCTGACTGTAGATGGAAGCCACAGCATAAAAATAAATACCAAGGAACCAACACTTTAAAAAAAATGTCTGATACCGAATTCCATTATGGCAAGAAAAGATACTGGCAATGAAATTATCTTTATTATCGTTCTAATTATTCAGCCTAACATTAATTTGCGTTTCCTGAGTACCCGCTACCAGGCAGGAATGCCTGGTTTCCCACACGTCCGTCGGACTCCCGCTCTCCTCTCCGTCTGTGAGTCCGCACATCCAACAGGAATCGAGATCCGGGTCCCTCCCTGGATGCCAGCAGGCAAGGGGTTAAAAGATGCTCTGCTCCTGAGGGACCCGTTGGAGTTTTTATATTCCCTAAATTAAATGTAAATTTCTGGAATAAACAATTTGCATAGACCTTTTGCAACATCTCTGGGGCTCTATTTTCTGTTACCTCATGGGGTAATGCTAAACACACACAACTAAATTAAAGTACAAATTCATGCAATAAAGCATGAGAGGATCTCTCTCTCTCTCTCTCTCTCTCTCTCTCCTACATACACACAGACTCACTCCTCAGATCTCAGCTTCATTGAACAGAATGTCTTTGAACACTAATCTAAATTAGGTTCTAACACATCTTTAAGACACCCGTTGTAACTCGTTATTATAGTATCTTATTTATAGCAATGCCCCCCCCCCACTGAACCACTTAAGGGCAAGGGTCACGTCTTTCGCTTTTGTAGTTGTTTTCCCACGACTTCACACAGTGCCTGGCACATAGTAGATGCTCATTGAACAAAGAAGAAAATGAGTGGATGGAGAAGTATCCTGAGGATCAGCTATGACTGACAATCGGGCTTCCAAGACAGGGATTCTGCAGCTCGAAGGTTTCCGTAGAATGTTAAAATAAAGCTCTGGATCTAAAGCAGGGTTTCTCAGCCCTGACCTCCGGGGCTGAGTAAGTCTATGTTGTGTGGGGCTGTCCTGTGTATCGTGGGCAGTCTAGCAGTAACCTTGGCCTCTGCCCACCAGATACCAGTAGCACCACTATCCTATCTCCCAACTACCAGTCAGGACAAGAAAAAAATGGATGATGAAAGTCCTCTGGAATAGAAAGAACAAAATTTCTCTTCTTTCCTCTTAATTGAGAAACATTTCCGTAAAGGGTGATGGCGGAACGTGTGTTATTGAGCGAGTGAAATGTTTGCTGACGTGAAAGTAGACATCACGAGGACACAGGGACTTGGGGGAGGACCTGCCATGACTTCTTTTGTGGTCCTATTTAAACTTTTCTTAAAACTGCCTTTTTGGCACCTCAAACCTACCAGGAATCTGAGAGGGCAGAGTCTAGCTTTAGGAATGTACGGCATCTTCATTGAAATCGTCAAAACATCTCGAGTTATGTGAGGTATTCCCCACTGGAAGCCAGTTTTCAATCTTCTTTTCCTCAAAAAATCACCCACTCCTTCTCCCTTTAATAACCTCTCAAGAAGCAGATGCTCTGAGGATCACCACCTATAGATAGGAAATCCATTAGGCTTGATTTCTTATAGAACAAGATAGAAAAGGGCTATGTTAGTAAAACTTCATACCTGGATTTCAATAGAGAGATAACAAGACCCGACCTCCTGTTCCTCTCATTGCTGAGAGGAAAAAATAAAAAGAGAGAGAAAACCCTGATGAAAGTGCTTTATAAACAGGAAAGTGATCTGCAAATATCACGAGGTCTTTCTCGAGGCTCCCACAGCCCCTAGGCAGGCCTTCATCAATATTTACCGGAGTGTGACAGTGTCTGCGTGACCCACTAGATCTTGAGCCGTGCTGTGGTTCAGGTGTGGTTAGTCTCCCAGAGGCCCCTGAGCCAGAGCTTGGTCCCCAGTACGATGATCGCAGGGAAGTGGAAAGTTCAAGGGGCGGGGCCTCCTAGATGGTGATCTGGTCACAGGGGCTCCGCCTTCACGAAGGGATTAATGCTGTCCCGCAGGACAGGGTCCGTCTCACAGGAGTGGATTGGTTCCCCTGAGAACAGGTTGTTACAAAGCAAAGCCACCCACGTGCCCGGCCCCTTCTGCAGTTTCTCCTTCTGCCATATTGTGTCCCAGCTGGACACCAGCACCATGCTGTTTGGATATTCTAGTCACCAGAATCATGAACCAAAGAAACATTTTTTCCTTCTTTATACATTTCCCAGTATCAGGTATTTTGTTATAGTAACACGGGTGGGTTAATACGGCCCCTGGACGTGTGTGGCGTAATGTTCTGTCCCTACAGCTTAGTGCAGAGCCAAGCTGAATGTTAGGCACGTCATGAAGTCCATGCATGCAGAATGCAAGGTAGACTTCTTGTTGCCTCCTTCTGCAGTGGCGTCTGCCCTGCGTCTGCTCCTCCTTCTTATGGTAATGATACTTCCACACACTGCACCAGACCACAGAAAGATGATCCATCTTACCTGTGGCCAAGGAGGAGGAGGGCTCAAAGACCTAAGATGGGCCATTTGGACACTTCTAAGAATCTGAATTTTGATCAAAATAGCATAAAGATAGAAAATGGGTAGAGCCAGTCCACCCCATCCCAGCCCTCTGTAGCAGCTGCTATTGAGCTCTCGACCCCTAGATCCCGTGGCTTCCCTCTTTCCCATCTGTCTGAGGTGGTGTCCTTCCACTTGTTCCATTAAAATTCCTCCCTACTTAGTAACCAGAGCTGGTCGCTATTGCTGACAACCAGAGAGCCCTAATGATTCCCCGCCCCTAACCTTCCTTCCATGATTTTGTTACTATGTCAGATACCCTTTCCTGTAACAGGGACCATCAGCTATTAGATCAGCATAAATTCTATTTGGTTATCATTTAAAGGCATATCATTAAAATAAGCACTTAATATAAGAATCACTTATCTAAAAATGCTGCATAAAACCTGTTTAGCTTGTAATCCCAGCAGCTCAGGAGGCTGACGCAGGAGGATCGCAAATTCAAAGCCATCCTCAGCAACCTAATGAGGCCATTAGCAACTTAGCAAGACCCTGTCTCAAAATAAAAAAATAATAAAAAGGGCTGGGGATGTGGCTCAGTGGTTAAGCACCCCTGGGTTCAACCCCTGGTATCAAAACAAACAAACAACAACAACAAAAAAAAACCCATCTGTCTGATGTGAAAATAATCACCACATTGCCTCTTAGTACTATCCAATTCCATGACAGCTCTACCAGTTGGATGGGCTTCTCCATTCTAAAGGTCCCCATCCTAAGACTCTCTCTTCCTTCAGAATAGAAGAAGGCAAGAGTTCACCTTTTTTTCCAAGTCTCATTTCCACCTCCATCTGTATATTTGCACAATAAACACTGAAAACAACTTTGCATTTCCCTAAATTCTCCCTTCGGGATTTCACAAAAGTGCCAGAGGTCTCAAAAGAGAGGACTTTTCTCTATTAACTTAAAAAATAATAATAAAGTACCCAGACACAAGCTTAGAAGAGAACAGCATTACGACTTTATGTCACCTTCCATTTCTTCTGAGCAGGAAGGTGATTACAGAAGCACTCTGTACCTGATAGGGCTGCATCTAAGCCTGCATTGCCTGCGGGTTACGTTTTATTTATTTTTTTAAAAACTGGCTTTAAAAGATCAAGGTCACGGTGGCAGAATGGGAAGTGCATTGCAAGAGGTACATCAGACTGTGTAAGCATCAGGCCTTTAGACTGCAGAGCTCTGCATCTGAAGATGGAAAATACACACGGCTTCTCCAAACGCACAGGGCAGCGTGAGCGAGGAACGGGGCGCGAGGCACAAGCACAGCCCAAGGGTGAGCTAAGAGTCTTTTGAATAATCAGCTTATCCTCAGAGCCTTTAGTTAGGTGAACTGAATTCTTCAGCATTGACTTGAGTATTTCTTTCTCCCATGATCTTTAAGAGGTGGAAATCCGGTGGGGTGAGTGGACTTCAAAATATCCCAGGGTTATTTTCTTGGGAGGAAAGCGCTGCCTGTCTACTCTTGTTCTAAGCCGTGCGTATTTTCCATCTTCTGGTGCAGAGCTCTGCAGTCTGCAGGCCTGAGGCTTGCAGGGTCTGGTGTACCTCTTGCAATGAACTTCCCATTCTGCCACCGTGATCTTGATCTTTTAAAGCTATTTTTTAAAAAGAATAAGTAAAACTTAACCTGCAGCCACAACCTAGGAGATGGCTCTGGAACTTTCTCCATGAGGGTGTCACATCCCAGAAGGTGACGAGAATGGCCAATGGGGAGGGAGGGGAATGGAGCGGGGAAAAAGGGTGAAGAAAAAAAAAAAGATGGTAGGATGAGATGGATATCATTACCCTAAGTGCACGTGTGAAGTCAGGAATGGTGTGAATATACTTTGTATACAACCAGAGAGATGTAAAAATGTGCTCTACAAGTATAATATGAAATGTAATCCATTCTGCCATCATTTCTAACAACTTAGAATAAAAAATAAATTTAAAAAAAAAAAAGAAGGTAACAAGAAAAACCCACACTTGAAGGGCTTCTTGTCACCGCAGCTAGTGTCAGAGAGCTTCTTAGGACAAGGGCCTTCTTCAGGTGCCGCAGTTTGTGCAACAGGAGGGCGAGACGTTCTCTAGGGCTGTCGACACGGTCCCGTCTATGGGCACGGCCACGAAGCCAGCAGTAGCTAGAGAGCCCGGTGACTGCGTCGGCAGCAGTGCCCTACCAGGACCAGGGCACTGACTTCAGGAAGGCCTGCAGGGATGGCAGGTGCCAGTAACAGGAGAATCTAGTTGATGGCACCACTCCCAACGTGTCCTCCCCCAAGCACGGTGACAGAGACTGGCTGAGCTGACCCTCCCGAGCTGTTTGGCAGGAACCTGACCTGAGGAATCCCCGAGGCTAAGCCCTCCGCAGGCTAGTTTAGAGAGAGGCTCCAGACCCTCAGATGGCTGATCTACGCCTATTAACTCACCTGGGGAGTCTGCTAGGCCATTTAAAATTAAAGAGAGAGAGAGAGAGAGAGAGAAGAACGATAAAGCCACCCAGTCCGCACTCCATCCCAGATCCTGGCAGGGCCGCTGCTCCCTCTCCAGTCAGGTCACCTCCGCTCCTGTCACCTGTGGCTGCTGGTGGCTCTGGCTTGGCCAGGGAAACACAGGGCTTTGGCAAATAAGCTTTCAACACAAATGAGGAGGGAAAACACAGCTGAGAAGAGACAAAGGAAGGGGAAGGAAGAGGAGTGAAGGGGGAAAGCAGCATATGAGTCCACGTCTCAACCAGGACGGGTTTTGCCGACCCAAGAAGGGGAGGCCGCGGAGGGAGCAGGACCTGAGAGAAGGAGAAGATGGGGGAGGAGGCGTGCTGGGAGGCGGGGGAAAGAAGGAAGGAGAAGGGAAAGGAAATCAAAAAGAAAAAGAGGCAGAAAGAACAGGGTGGGGAGGTGTAAGCTGCCTGGCACCGAAACCCGGGAAAAAATCTCGGAGGCAGAGTGAAGCTTCACTCTCGGAGGCAGAGTTAAGCTTTTACTACTTTTACTTCTACTTTCTTCTGTCTTCTGTCTTCCTCAGGAGTCTCGGCCTAACTCTGACCAGTCATTACTTCTTCTATCTGGTTTCTCTTCTGTCTTCTATCTGGTTTCTCTTCTGTAACCGCTCTGCCTACGTTCTGGCCGCTCTGATTCTTCTGACCGACCGAGTGACTGCCCGGCTGACTGAATTCTCCGTTCTCCTAACTCGGACCGCTTTCACCCGGTTATATACCTTCAGGTTTGCGGGTGCCTACAGGTGCGTCACATACATATCAGGTGGAACCTATGGCTTCCAGCTAGCTGCAACAGCCCTTCCTAATTAGGGCTCCTTCAGGGAGGAACCGTCAAAGGGCAAAGCCCGCGCTGCCCGCGCTGCCCCAGCTGCCCGCCTTACCTTTGACGCCCGTCTTGAGCCCCGACTCGCTTAGAGATGTCACCGGTGTGGTTTATTTTTGTTTCTAATGTTTAACTCACTTCATTCCTAGAGATGGGCCCCCAGAGGGGTGTTCCTGGGACTCGGCCTCTTAACAGGAGCCCCTGCTTCAAATCCCTGCCCAAGCCTAGTTCTAGGCAGAGAAGCCACCTGGCCGTGGCCATGGATCAATAAAATCCAGGCCCTTCCTTG
The DNA here is from genome assembly GCA_025594165.1 of Tamias sibiricus. Taxonomy (NCBI): domain Eukaryota; kingdom Metazoa; phylum Chordata; class Mammalia; order Rodentia; family Sciuridae; genus Tamias; species Tamias sibiricus. Next base: position 11,283,761 of record CM046658.1, on the reverse strand, counting down.
ACCTGTCTCCAGCAGAAGGAGCCCCCAAGGTTCACGGAAAGTTCTCTGCCCTTCCGTTCTCAGCATTCAAAAAGTGTGTGTGTGTGTGTGTGTGTGTGTGTGTGTGTGTGTAGGGGGGCTCTACTGCAAACAAAGCCACTTTCCTGCTTTTTTCTGGCATTTGCTTAATAAATAACGATCCGAGGCCTTTGGGGGGACGAGGGAGGGAACTGCCAATAGGAGATTTAATTTTCTGTAATCAACCCCTCTTAGCATGCAGAGTCACACCGTACGAGTCAAAGAATTAATCTCTACCAGAAAGAATGGCCGCGTCGCTGTTATGAGTCTAATCGCTGATGAGGCTGAGTCGGCATTTTGGGTCTAGATGGAGTTCTCAGGAATAAAAGCCACAGGGTCGGGTTTCAGATGTCACCAGAATGGGACACTTCATTGACTTGGGGAGCCTGCAGACTGGAAGGGGGCCAGGATGCAGAGAGAGGTGCCCTGCCTCTTTCGGGACCCCCACGCTGGAAACACTGAGGGGATCTTTAGGGAATAAATAGATGACGGGGGTCGGGGTGCTTCTGGGATGCCCACGTGAGAGGCTGCCTTCGCGATGCCCTTCCCCGGGCCCATGGCCAGGCCTGCCAATCATCTCTGGCATCCCCATTATACTTGGGAGACGTGTCTGCACGGCACGCTCTGCTTTATAATCCTCGGAGGTGGAATTTCATAGCACAGCAATGTGTTTGCCTTTGACATTCTCCTAAGCAGGATTTATTGCTTCCAAGACAGATGTGACTTGAATCGATTATGCCTGGTAAGCAGTCTCTCTCCAAGGCAGCCTCGGGGTTCTCTGGAATACTTTTTGCCTGACTTCATTCAACTCCTGAGCTGATGTCAGAGTATTTCATCCTAATCTAATACTATTAAGGGCCCTTTGGGTTTGGAACTGAGAGAGCTATTATGCCAGCCCAGTTAAGGGATGTGGTTCCTGCTGGTGAAGAGCTTAGCGGGTCCCACAACACGCAGACCTACAGGAAGCCCCCCATTAACATCATCAAGTGCAGCCCAGACGGAAGCGTGCACACACCTTCTATCGACTTCTCACTATCGATGAACTTACAATACGAGCAAAGTATGTGCATTTGTCTTTGGAAGTGAGGTAAGAAGCAGTGTTTAAAAATAGTTGGGAAATAACCAAATTTCCCAAAACGGTTCCATAAAGATTCTCTTCAAAATAATGTAGTTCTAGACGTTCCACTCCCAAACTCGAAACCACACATCACCCCGGCCGTTCCCAAAACGCTGAGGTTCCTTAGCATTTTATAAACGTGGCAGCACTCATCAGAGATAGTACCTTTCAGAGATTCTTTGAGCCTGGGGGCAGTGAGTGATGTGATTCTATCTGACTTTAGCTAGGGACCTAGGATCACAACCACAATGTTTCAGAGTTAGTAGGTGTGGGAGAAAAGACATGGGGGTGGGATTTTAGGACTAAACTAACCAGGACCCACTTTCTCTTTTATTAACCTCAAAGACAAGAGCAAGAATCTTTGTACGTCAAGAGGTTAAAGAGACAAGAGTGTTTCCAGATTCCATATGACGTTCCTGCCTGACCCTCTGTGACATTTTTCTTCCTGAAATAGATCCAACCCACCTTGATTTTAGAGTATGCAACTTTGATACTCATAGTCTATACCACTTTCTGTTTTCTCTGGCTACCTAAATGGGAACACTCTAGTGCATATTGATTTGGGATCAGGAAAAAAATGAGATAATAAAATATTTCTACCCAGTAACCACATTATATGGGATATTCTAAACTCCTTAAGTAAAAAAAGGGAACGTGACTACCAATACCACTAAGGACTAAAGGTGTCACGTGGATGAGGAATTTAGGGAGGGATAATCTTTCCTTAAGCAATGTACAACTTTTCTTAACAGTAGTCATACGTATTTGGGGGTACAGTGTGATAATTCACATATATAAAACGTGTGACGATCAAATCAGGGTAATTAGCATTTCCCCTTTTTAAACATTTTCCATTTCTTTGTATTGGGAGCTTTTGAACTCCTCTCTTCTAGTTCTTTATTTATAGATATACAATATATCGTTAGGAATACAGTCACCCTAGTGTGTCACAGGACACTAGAACTCACTCTTCCTGCACGACTGTGCTCTGGTTCCTGTTACCCAGCTTCCCTCGGATGTTAACAATTCTGGAAGTCCAGTTCTAGGCATTAGCAAACTCAGACATGAAGGAGAGAGGGGAAAATGTAGGTTTTGTTTTATCCTCTTAGATTTTGCAGATAAGAATGTGCACAGTGTCTTTGGGGATTCCTTTAGATGGTTACCTGGGCTGGAATGCTGGCGGTAGGACTGGGTCCAGGCACTGAGGAAAGCTAATCCTTTCAAGAACAATTTGCTCTGTTTTATTCAGTAAATTGCTCCAAACTTCCTTTTCTTCTGAGTTTAAAAAAAAAAAAAAAAAAAAAAAAATGGCTGTTGTAGCTTCAGAATCCTTCCTTTCTCCCAGAGAGGCTTGGGGCGGAAGGAGACCCCAACGGCTGCTCACAATGCAGAGGAGAAGGGGTGGGGGTGGGGGCGTGAATAGAAATGAAAGGCTCTGCCTAATGTGGGGCCCTGCAGCCTCAGGCTCAGAAAACCCCACAGGGTGGCTTCCTGACGTTGACAGGTGAGAAATGCACAAAAAAACGTCCCTCTTTAAAGTCTTATTGGTACCAGATCCAGGTTTGGGGATTGGTTTAAAAAACTAAAACAGAAAACATCACCATGGGAGAGAAGCAAAAGCGGCAAACCACAGTTCCAAAGCCCTCATCCAGAGCTGAAAGCAGGCAACCACCAACCACAATGACCTCACTGTTGCTCATCAGAAAACAGGGAGAAAGACAGCCCCAGGCAGAGCTACACACGGAAAATCACTAAACCCGAAGAGCGTCTCCTGAAACACGTCTAGGTTCCAAGAGGTAGAAATGACAAAAAAAAAAAAAAAAAAAAAAAAAAAACAAAGTCTAGCACAGCTTGGCTTCCCAAACCTAGAAAACTATGGATCTCCTGAAGACACCTGGTGTTTGCTATCAACATATCTGGAGAGACCCACCAACAAAGACAGAAGGAGTAGATAGATTATTTTTAAATATTTCAGTGAAATAGTGTACCAGGAGAAACCTTGAAAAATAACATCTCAACAAAAGCACGCGATGGGCTAAATACATCCTGTAATAAATTCATTGCTAGCATTAAAAAAAAAAAAAAAAAAAAAAAAAAAAAAAAGTAACGGTTCTGATTCACTTACTGGGTGGTACATCAAATACACCAAATATTCATTAGCTACTCAGAGATGCAGTTTGGGATAAGTATTTGCTCCACTCCGACGCCTTTGCCAGCTTTGATGCCTGCCAAGTTGGTATGTAAATGGATTTTCACTTTACCAAGGCTAGTGGGAGACCTGTTAGACGCTCAGAGACAACACATATATTATTTCTCAGCCCTATTACTTGGACTTTGACACAAGCCATTTTAAAAGCAGATCCCAAACAGACCCCATCCGAAACCCAGTTCTCACTGCATCACAACGTCCGTGCTATGGTTGTTTATCGCAAAGGTAACTTCCAGAAGGTCTGGGCATTGACCATTCTTGAAGAGCTCATCTATAATAGCAATAATAAATTAACAACAGTACATAGCCACGACGATGGTGGTCGGCGCTCTCTTGGTCCCTTTACCTGAGCATCCATCAGGAGGTGCCTCATCAATATCATGGAACTCTTCAGAGTCTCCTTCTTCAGCGGGTACAAAGGGGTCCTCGTCTTCCTCCAGGGCCTTCGACTTGGTGACAATGAAATGGGAAATCTGGCCATTCAGGGTGTGCAAGGATTGCACCGCTGCGGAAAGAGAAAGAAGGAAAAGTGAAATCGCGACGGGCCCCTTTCCAAGAGAAAGCAGCTGGCCGCCGTCGAGGGAAAAGCCAGGGTGTGTGGAGCAGAGCGGATGCAAGCAGGTATCCTGAGGTCCTTCCGCTGGTGCGGACCAGTGTTCCTTAACCACCACGCAAGTGCAGAGCCCCTGGGGGGGTCAGGGGGACACACTCACGAGCAAACACAGACACAGAAACCTGCCGCTCAGGGCATCCAGCCTTCCTGGGGAAACGGCCCAGGAACAAGTTTGCAACTAGATGTGGGGAGATGTGACTTTGTGGCAAGAGTTTCTAAGCCACAGAGATTGATGGGGCACGAGGGGACGGCCCTCCACTAGATTTGCATTTATGGTAATACGGTTGGCTATTTCACCTCTAGAGCAGATGGCCTCTGTCATTAAAGTTTATGGAGGGACAACAGCCATGGTTTCCAATCAGTGCCACATGTGGGCTGGGAGGGTCATTATTTCTCCGTGATTCCCATAGCACGCACCATCTGACGCGTTATAGATTTTAAGAATTCGCTTACTTATTGTGCCCATTGTCTCTTTCTCTACTTTCTCTGCCATGCACTTGATAAGAGCAAAGGGTTATTTTGTTTCAGGCTTTGTTTTTAGCTGATTACGATCACCTCCAACCACCGGAACATACGATCACCTCCAACCACCGGAACAGCACGTAGCAAGTAGAAGGTGCTCAATAAATATCGTTCAATTAATTTGCTTACATTTCCTTGAACGGAAGTGCCTTTCCCTGTAGACCTTTTATAATTTTCAGGTAAATCTATGCTTTCAAACCCAAAATACAAAGTGAGTCTTAGGTGTTCTCGATACAGTGACCACCTTAAGCACAATGATGAGGAAGAAAGAAATAACCCACAAACTGGTATATAGGAAAGGCTTTGAAGCCTTCTGCCTCTGGCCAATGGTAAGAAGACAGCGCAGATTACCATCTTGCTGTAAATAACTAGAAAGACAGAGACTATTGTAGATACTGTGAGCAGCAGGCAGCAGGGGTCTGTGGTCCTTGAGAAAAGGGGAAACCAAGCTTAGTCCTGTCATTTCCATGTGTTAGGAAAGACTTTCTAGATTTCAACAGAGAAAGTCAGTCAAAGTGCACCCACAGTAGTATCACGGAGTCTCACTGAAAGAGACAGACGGGGAAGGCTCACTGAGCTCAGATTTGCAGGACAGAGGGCAGAGGAGGACCTTATGTAGCAAGTTCCAGAAATGTGCGTTGGGTTTCTTTGAATTGTGGGCTGGATATCAGTCCTGCGTGTAGGTAGGAGAAAACCTCACATGCTCAGGCAAGCCACACGTCTAGGAGAGAAGTTGCTGGGGAGCAAAAAGATGAAGGATTCCCAGGGATCACAGAGGGCCACGGTAGTTGGCAGGCACATCAAGCAAAGTGAGGTACTTTGTCAACACAGGCACATTCAGGAGAAATCTCAGAAGCTCAGCTTCAGAAAGGAAGCCAAGTGATCCCTAGAATGAAGACTACCGTTGCCTGTCGGAGGAAAAAAAAAAAAAAAAAAGCTTTAAAAATAAGCATTGAGCTGGGGTTGTGGCTCAGTGGTAGAGCACTCGCCTAGCACGTGCACGGCCCAGGTTCGATCCTCAGCACCACGTAAACATAAGTGCATTGCATTGTGTACAACTAAAGTATATAAATTTAAAAAAAGTAAGCATTAAAAGACTGCCAGGCATGGTGGCGCACACCTGTAGTCCCAGCACTTGGGAGGCTGAGGCAGGAGGATCGCGAGTTCAAAGCCAGCCTCAGCAATGGTGAGGCTCTTAGCAACTCAGTGAGACCCTGTCTCTAATAAAATACAAAAAAGGGTTGGGGATGTGGCCCAGTGGTCGAGTGCCCCTGAGTTCAATCCCTGGTACCACCAAAAAAAAAAAAGCATTAAAAGGATCCAATCAATCAGCAAGTGACTAAAATGCCTTCTAGAAAAAAATCTGAGTGCTTTTTTTTGTATAACAAATTCTAGTACCCCAAAATGTAAAGTATATAATGTTTACTATTCCATAAAAAAAATTACCAGACATAGAAAGGAGCCAGATAATGTGACTCGACTCAGAGAAAAACCACTACTTAGAAAGATCCAGAAATAACCCTAGTGATTGTATTAGCAAGCATGGATGTTAAGAAAGTATTAAAGATGTGCTGTGCACCGCCAAGGTTGTAAAATACAGCACAGATAGAACGAGGAGAAAAAGAGAATGTTTAAATAAGAACCAAAGAGAACTTCTAGGGATGGAAAGTGTCGTATCTGAAATGAAATTTTCACTGGGTGAGATTAATATCACACCAGACAATGCAGGAGAAAAACCAGTGAACTTGAAATCATAGCAACAAAACCATCCAAGATGAAAGCACAGAGCCTTAGGGACACAGCAAGGTACAGAGCAGCCAACGCACAGGCAGCTGGCGTCCAGGGTGATGGGCGTGAGGGTGCCAACAGTCCCTAGAGAATGACAATGTTTTTTCCAAATTTAGTGGAGGTATAAACCCACAAAAATCTCAATAACACCTGAGCAGCATATACACAAAAGAAAACTACACCAGTACATGTTATAATCACGTTGGCACGCGCAAACACACACACACACACACACACACACACAAAGAGAGAAGGAGAAAATCTTAAAATCAGCCAAAGAAAAAAGGCTTGTTTCACTCAAAGAAACAATGATGTTGCAGTGTTCGTCGGAATCTCTGCACACCAGAAAATACAGCAGTGACATTTTGAAAGTATCGAAAGCAGAAAACTCGCCAACTTAGAATTCTATACCCAACAACAATATCTTTCAAAAGATGAAGGGGAAAGACCTGGTTTTTTTTTTTTTTTAGATGAAGAAAAGCTAAGAGAACTTACTATCAGCAGACTTGCCCTCAAAGAAATGTTCCAGGGAATTTCTTTAGGGAGAAATACAATGGCGTTGGGTGGAAAACTTCTATTAACAAACATGGGGCGCAAAATAAAATTTGCAAAAACAAATGTTGTGGCTAACAGAAACATATTTTCATTCTCATCTTTTAATTCATCTAAAAGATAATTCATGATTTAAAGCAAAAAACCCCCCACAAGCCGGGTGCGGTGGTGCACGCCTGTAATCCCAGCACTTGGGAGGCTGAGGCAGGAGGATTGTGAGTTCAAAGCCAGTCTCAGCAATGGCGAGGCACTTAGCGACTCAGTGAGACCCTGTCTCTAATCAAATACAAAAAAGGGCTGGGGATGTGACCCAGTGGTCGAGTGCCTCTGAGTTCAATCCCCAGTACAAAAATAAAAAAACCCACAATAATGTATTGTAGGGTTGATAACATACATAGAAGCAAAATATATGATAATAATAGCACAAAGAATAAGAGGACAAATGAGCTATATATGCTGGAACATCAGCTGTGATACCTAAAGTGGTATCATATTTGCACCCAGAATGTGTCAAGGTAGAGATGCAGGTTATAGATCCTTGAGGAGGCTCTAAAAACAATGAAGAGTTAACTAGTCGATAAAACCAAGACGGTTTTGCATTGGGGAGAATCCAAGGTGGAGGATGAGCCCAGAGTTGTGACTGCAGGCCTGGAGTGCGGAGGGCACAGGGTGTGATGTCACGGCAGTGTCTCAGTGCCCAGGAAGACCCTAAGACCTTTCCTGGGCTGGGGGAGAAGTCAGCTAAAACAGAGAAAGGTGAACTAGAAAGGAGGGGCCCCAAATCCTGCTGGCCCCAAATCCCCCATTCTGCAACAGAGACGGACAGAAACGCCCAGGGGAGATTTGGGGTCTGGAAGCAGCAACAGCACGTAGACAGCCCACAGCCCGCCCCAGGAGGCTCGGGGACGAGTCTCTGTGCACATGCTGCTGTGGCAGCCTGTGTTAGGGTGGCAGTGACAGCCACCTGGCATTGGAAGTCAGAGGAGATCGGAGGCGGCTCCACTGCCTTGCCCTCCTCATCTCCCCTCCCCCAGGGTCCTTCGCTGTCCCTGGGGTTGAAGATGTCCCCACCAAATCCAGAAATGGCCAGGGAGAGGTTCCTGGATAGAAATGCATCCCGGGTAAAGATGAGAAGCAAAAGAGGAGGGGAAGAGAGAGGGTGGGGAGAGCAATTTGGATGTCTTTGCTATTTCCTCAGTTTCAGCTGCAAGTGACCAAGTCCCCTCAGTGGAAATGTGAGCTTCAGGCCCAAGCTGAGTCCTACCATAGAAAGTTAAAGACAAAAACAATAATGATTTTTTTTTGGAGTCACAACTATTAATGTTAAAATTCTCTTTACACCTTCCGTATGTTACTTGCAAACAGGAAGTTTGAGGCGCCCCAAGCCATGCAGAGAGCATTCAAATGCAACCTCCCTGGCCTCCAACCAAGCTCTGCCTCGTCCATGTCACATGTCCCCCACCGTCAAGCCGCCCCCTGAGCTTCCTCCCAAGTCTCCAGAACAGCCTTTCTCCCTAAACCACGCTGGGGATACCCCAGGTCCCAGATTCTTTGGTTGTAGATGCACAGACTGATAGATAGGCTTGGGCCAATGGGCCACCTCCCCATGGAAATTTCCATAAGGAGCAACCTGGTTTCATTTTCCCCAGGCAGGAGCCAATCGGCTTAAAGGTCGCCCTCTTTACTGGGAAAGGTCGCTCAGGTACACCCCCCACCAGAAATCCCTACTTAAGTCCCTGCCTGCCCGGAGCTCAGACACAACAGCTTGTCCCTGCGGAGAGGAGGCAGCCACTGTAACAGCTCCAGACTCACCAATTCCAGCCCCACGGCAGCTGCCCCAGCCGACAGCTCCAGAGACCACAGCCGGCACGACCAGGCACCGACCCTCCGTCCAGAGCTTGCACACTCCCCTCTACCTGACTCCTCTCTCCCTCTACTTCTTCTACCTCCGACCAGCCATAAAGGCTGGTGAATAAATCTCTTGGCTGCACGGTTGTCTCCAGTGTGACTTTTGCCCTTCACAGACCCTGCCACAGGCAAAACTCTCTGGGTCAGTTCTGGAGAGAGAAGAAAGACTCCCAATGCTTTTCCCTCTAACTACACTGGTGAATTTGGGGTTCTCAAAATGTATCTATTACAACCCCATCTTCCCTTGTTCTGAAAAATTGAGGCTTAGTCATGAACACCTGCTCTGAATTTTTTTTTTGTAATTTTTAAGGTGTTGATAGACCTTTATTTTTATTTATTTATATGCGGTGCTGAGAATCGAACCTAGTGCCTCACACATACCAGGCAAGTGCACTACCGCTGAGTCACAGCCCCAGCCCTAAATTTCATTTTGTTCTAAATTCACACAACAAACAGAAAGAGTTAAGCATTCCCTACCTCTGATCGAGGAATAGAAAACCTCCCAGAGAATTTACTACATTGTATTGTAATTGCGTGTTCAAGGATCCATCTGTGGTAGGTTTAATTATTGGTTCAGATAAATGCCCTCCCCTGAACCTAGCCTTAATGAGATCTTCCTAGTCACCTTCCTTGTGGGAGAAGCATAATTCCTGCCTTCATTAACGTCAGGCTGTGCTATGTGACTGATTTTGACCAATTAAATGTGAGCAGATGTGAACTCTGCCATGTCTGGGGCAGAATCTGTAGGAACCATCAATGGGACTCCACTATCTCTCTTCCCCTCTTTCTGTGAGAACAGCCTGGACTCCAGAATGAAGAAGACATGGAGGTGAAAAAAATAAACCTTTGCTACCATAAAGCAGCAACATTTTGGTGATGTTTGTTACTGCAGCATAGCCTAGTGAAGGCTGACTGTTACACAGTCTCTAGACGAGGTGGTGATTCCCTTGAGGGCAAGAATGAAATTTTGTTCACTGTGTATCATTGGTATTCAACAAAACAAAACAAAGCCATTCTGGAAAAGTTTTTTTGAATGGAACAAATGCAGCAAGATTGAGACTATAGGCTCTGAAGCCTGTCTATCTGGCTCTCAATCCTGCCTGCCCCTCCAATTAGCTATAACGTAATCATGACAAAAATGGATAGTTTACTAAGTGCCTGTCATACATCAGGGGTCTTAAAATCCTTTGTGTGGAATAATGAGTGACTCCGAATGTGGATTCTGGAGTCAGGAACCCTGGGGGTCATATCTCAGCCTCTGCTGCTGACCAGATACTTAGTCCCTTTGTAGCCCATGGTGCTACTGGGCACACAGTAAGTTCTTGGTCAATACCAGCTGCTGTGATTGTTAACGATCTCGTGCAAATGAGGGATCTGAAGTTCACACACGTTCACACGACGGAGACGTGGCCCACCAATGCCCAGGCTCACCATCTTGCCACAGTGCCAGCCTGCTGCCCCCGGAGGGTGCTAAATCAGGGACACCATGCCACATGGTCACGAAACAGGAGAGGCGGGGACCCTGGCTAGGCCTTCTTCATCAAACATAGAACACCCCCGAGGCAGAGCGCTGGCAGGAGGGAGCCCTGACACCTGCAGTTGAACCCGTCCACCTGCGTTGCCCTTAACCCTCCTCCTCCACCTCGCACTTCCTTGTTGTTGATGATGATGAGGAGGAGGAGGACTAACAGCTTCGCCAACACCCACGGAGGACCCACTCTTTGGCAAGCACGGTGCCAACATTTCACAGAAAGCCCCTTCGTCATTGCATGGCCCCAAGCATCCTGCAGAAGCAATGGCGTCCTTCCTGTCCCTGTGTTACAAATGACGAACCCCGGATGCAGGGCCTTGATGGAGATCGTGGACTTGGTGGCAGAGGCAGGATGGCTGCCAGCAGGGCCAGGGCACAGGACCCCTACCCTGTGCCACTCCACCCGCCCACACGTGCTTCTCCCTGCCACTGCTCGGCTAGGGACACCCACCTGGCCCTCTGGTCCCCACCTGCCCGCCTCTCCGTTCTAACCTCCTTTAGGACACAGCTCCCCAGGAGGCGGCACTGGGGGGTCTCCACCTGGAGAGCACATGGAGTGATCCTGGGGTGTCAGAGTGGCCCACAGGTGTCACCCCAGAATCCCCTCGCCACCTGCACGGACAAGCAAACGGAGAGGTCCCCAGCTCCTGCAGATGCCGGACGGCTGATCTGGGAGCATGGCGTCTGAAGACGGGCTGCCTGGGTCCCCACCGCATCTGCCCCTCCACCCGCCCGCACAATAAGGGGTGGGGTCTGCAGAGCCCCCGTGGTCCCGTCTGCAAGTAAGGGTGGTGGCGGTGGTGGTATCTGTCACACAGAGTTGCTTCGAGGATTTAATGAGACAGTTTTCTTAAACCCTGGAGCGCGCGCCTGTCACCTGTGCGCATCATGTTAGCTCCCGTGACAATCACTCCCCGGCTGGCACCCCAAGTCTTCAATATGCTGATACTAACTAATTAATATACGGATAAGCAAGGTGAATCACGAAGTCCTCGTCACGTCAGCGAGCTGGAGGCGGCCTCTGGGTATCGGCCCCTGGTCGCTCACTTCTTCACTGCAAGGCTGAGACCCCGAGCTCAAAGCCTGCTGGTGCAAACGCAAAACTGTACGAGTCCGATTGCCTTAAACACGACTCAGGCGAGCAGGCTGGGAGCTCAGAGCCTGTCTGCTCTGCACACCCAATAGCTGCACCCCACACCTGCCCACCATAGGCAAGATAAGCCCTGGGCCATACAGACCCCAAGCCCACCGCAGCCCTGCCGTGCTCCCTGGCCTAACGTGTCCCTGCGAAGCTGCCAAGTGACATCACTGGACACGAGGTCCCGCTGTCACCCCTCTCTCCCAGGGAGTTGCCATATGCCCTCCCCTTCTGAGAACCAATACCTGGTACAGGACAGGAGAGGGACAGAACCACTGGCCAGCCTGTCAAAGTGTCACCCCAAAAGAGCTGTGTGCGCTACTGCCACCTGGTGGCCGTCCTCCAGCCCTTTTGACTCATCTGTGGGTTTTGTGGTTACCCTTAGTCCCGGGGCTTCCTCTACAAGGCAAACTTAGGACGTGTTGCTGAAACAGGGAGGTAAGGACAGGAGGGAAGAGTGTCCCTCCCACATGGGCGCACCTGATCTTCAAGGCCGGTGCCCTGTTAGGCTTGGGCTACTGTACTTGATATTTTGTCTGGTGAGCATCTTCTAGTAAAAGCAACTTTCCTTCCTTTTGCAGAAACGCCTATCCCCACTGTGGTTCAGAGAGGGCTGACCCCACTCCCAGCTGCCAGAGTGGACACACAGTCTAGGTTGGTCCATCCCAGCGTGGCCGGTCTCTGGCAGCCACGGTGGGCTCACGAGGCGGCCTGTGGTGCGATCCCAGGACCGTTTGGTAGAGCTGTTGAGAGAGGGATAAACAGCCTCTCTTTTCCGGTCGGGGGTCACTGGTGGCTTTTGTATCCATCACTTGAGTAGCCTCTGCCTGAAAATAAAACCAACCTAGCAACCAGGTAAGCGGAGCCCAGGGGCAGGGCCAGGGGCTTGCGACCACTTCAGTACAGGGCGAGATTCAGCCGCAGCCTTCCCAGGTTCGGGAATTCTTTCCTCCTGTGAGCCCCTCTGGGCTGGGTGTCCGTCACTCGCACCCTGACAGCTCTGATGACTGTAAAGAGGGTGTGCCTCTGCCTCCCTGCAGAGTCACCCACGTGATCCTTCTTGCTGTCTGCCGCCCTTTGGGGTAGATTCGAGATGAGCTTCTTGTTTTTACTCCTCTAGAAAAGTGGACCCTAAATCCTGCCCTCCGAGTCTGGCTGGCCAGACAGGGCAGAAGTGACCCTCTGGGATTTTAAGCCTGGGCCCCCTGAGGCCTGAAGCTTCTGTCCATGACTCTGAGAAACAGGCCACCACTAAGATTCCCAGGTGACCTGCACCCCTGTGCCCGGACAGCTTGGAAAGAGAAAGAGATGCCCCGCCGTCTTGGTCCAGCCCTCTCAGGCGCCAGATGTGCGCGTGAAGAGACCACTCGGCACATTCTAATCCCGAAAGGGCCATGCAGAGGAGGCCCAATGGGCCCAGGCATCTTCCCCAACCGAGGTCCTGCCGACAGGGCACCAGCCGCCGCCACCGCTGAGGTCAACTCAGGTGACTCAGAACAGGGCTGAGCTGCCCCTCTGAGCCACACCCAAGTTCCCGGACCACAGACTAAGGGCATAATGACACTCTGGTTTGCATTGCTCAGCCTTGGGTGGCGTGCTATGCAGAAACAGGTGACTAAAAAATAACTAGCCTCACGGAACACACGTGAAAAGGTAGATTCCAGGGGCTGGGGCTGGGGCTCAGTGGCAGAGCGCTTGCCTAGCGCGCGTGAGGCCCTGGGTTCGATCCTCAGCACCACATAAAAATAAATAAATAAAATAAAGGCATTCTGTCCATCTACAACTACAAAATTTTTTTTTAAAAATACATGTAGGTTCCACGAGGCCGCAATGGTGTCCCTAGCTTTCAGCATTGGCGTGTGACAGTGCTTGGACAAATAAGTATTTTTCCAGAAGAAAAACAAAGGATGAATAGATGAAGGTAAGAAGGGAAAAGCCAGCTGTGTTCCACCGGTCCCCATGCCTCCCCCATTGTCCTAGAATCGGGTGGCACACACGTCCTTCTCCGTTTGGCCTATAAAAAAATCCCAACTAAATAATGCCGTTCTTAAACCGTATGATGAATTACAGAACGAAGAGCCATATATATGCTTTCTTACCTACCCGAGCTTAGGAAATTGAGTCATAAAAACCAGTTTATTTGGTCGGCAGTTCTGAATGTGAAATGATGTTCCCTTTATTTCGTGTTATTTTGGCCTACAAATTTGAAGAAACACGTATTTGTACGGCAGGCTTATTTATAGGCGGGGTTCATTTGAGTCTCGGCGTGCATTAATGAGCACTTATTTAGTTTTCCAATAAGGATGGCACATTCACGAGCGGACGGAAGGGGGAAAAAGAAATGGCAAGTCCCAACATTTTGTGTCATTAGCAAAAATAGAAGGGACACAGAAGATTTCTTAATGTTTTCTGAAGAGGAATAACAGTTTCCCATATTGAGCCTCTGTTTTTATGGATCAGACGAGGTATAAAACATGGAATAATAATAATAATAAGACCCTACACGCTCATTTTATGCAGATGAGTCCAGATGTCACGGTGATGGCCTACTGTACTTTTTTATAGAAAAATATAGCAGATGAATCATATTATGGGGCTCAGAAGCTCCCTGGGTTTTATGATCTTGTCATTTATATGGTCCATAGATATGAACTAATGATCACATTTATCCCCACGTGTTAAACAACCTTGGCTTTTCATGTATCTCAAAAGCTGTGATGTATTTTGCATTAAAACACTCACAAGTTTCCAGTTCTTGCTTTAATAGGATCTCATTAAATAAATGAAGCCTAAATAATTCAGATTTTTTTTTTTTTTTTTTGCCCCCGTTGTTATAATAAAACTCATCCTGCAAGTCGAAAGTTGATGCCGGAAGCGAGGGTGTGGAGACACTGGAATCCTAGTTCACTGCTGGTGGGAATCTGAAAGGGCGCAGCCACCGTGGGGGAAAGTTCGGCGGTTCCTCAATTAGTTCAACATAAAGTTTCCTTATGAAGTGACAGTTTATTCTTAGGCATATGAGCAAACGAACGGAAAACAGGTTTTCAAGAAAATACTTGCACATGAATATTTACAGCAACACCACTTACAATAGTCAAAGATGGAAACAACCCATCATCGACTGATGAATGGATGAATAAATGTGGCATATAGGTATACAATGGAATATTATGCAGCTGTACAAAAGGAACAAGGTACTGTTATATGCTAAGACGTGGATGAAACCTGAAAATATTATGCTGAATGAAGGAAGACAGACACAAAAAGATTCTATTTATAAGAAATTGTCATTTTATTTATAAGAAATGTCCTTGATGGGCCAATCCATAGAAACAGAAAGCAGAAGAGCAGATTCCAGGGATTGGGGGAGGGAAGAATGGGAGGAACTGCTTAATGAGTCAAAGGTTTCATTTTGTAGGTGATTAAAGTGTCCTGGAACTAAATAGTGGTGATGTTTGTGCAACATTGCGAATGTAAAACGCCATTGAACTGTGCTCTTTAAATGGTTAAAGTGGTTAATTTTATCATGTATGTTTTTCTGCAGTTAAAGAAAAAATGTTGGGAGACTCGCTCAAAAGCATGTACCGCCTCCAAAATAAAAATCAAAAGTTGGTTCTGGATCATCTCGCTGGAGTCAGACATCAAGCAGGCTCTCCTGTGTAAGGGTGACACTGGGGACCCCACAGCTGGGGCTCGTCTGAGGGTGGGATGAGGGTAGGACCCAATTTGCTGCCTCGGCACCCGGGGAAAAGCCTCAAGTTTCAAAACCGACCAGGTTACAAAATCGACCCTCAGGACCAACCAGTCCACGTAATCCTCGGACCAGCGTCATTGAGTGGTGGATCAGCAAGAGACCGGGAGTCCCTTGTGAAGGTGCCTGCTGAGAGTCCCAGCAAGGGTGGGGACAGGCCCTGGCCCTGCTGAGCTACACAGCCAAGAGGAGCTGCGGGGAGCCCCAGGAAGGAGGAGGGCGCCCAGTCTTAGAGAGCCAAGACCACCATCAGGAAGAAGCCTGGGGAGGCCCCGCCTGCGGCGCCCAAGGAAGGAGCCATGTTTCTCCAGAGGTGGCAGGGCCTGGGCTCCCTGAGGTCAGGCCCTGCCTCCTCTGTGACTCGCTGGGCAGTGCCTTCACCTCTGTGGTAGCACTTTCCTCATCCCCACGTTCCCATGGAGATAAAGCCACACCCACTTCCGGGTCACGTGTTGAGCTAATTGATGCAAAGCGTGCGCTCAGTGCCCCAGAGGTGGTGCGCAGCGAGGCTCTGCAGGGCGCCCCATCTCCACGACTTAGCCCTGAGCCATCATCAGTCGACCCTGCCTAGGAGGGCAGCGCCTAGGGGGCACGAGGGCTGTCCTGGAAGTCACCTCCCGCCTAGTCCCCCAGCCCTGTGTTCCCCCAGCAGCCAGAGTCCCCTCCTGTGGCCATCCCAGTGGAGTGGGCGCCACCAAAACTGCTCAGTTGCCTGCCAGAGCCTGGGGCATTGAGCAGGGCGAAGCAGCTGGATGCGGCTGGACATGGTGCACGGAAATCCTTTTTTTTTTTTTTTTTTTTTTTTTTTTTTTTTTTTTTTTGTTTTTGTTTTGTACTGGAGATTGAACTCAGGGGCACTCGACCACTGGGCCACATCCCCAACCCTTTTTTGTATTTTATTAGAGACAGGGTCTCACTAAGTTGCTAAGTGCCTCGCCATGGCTGAGGCTGGCTTTGAACTTGTGATCCTCCTGCCTCAGCCTCCCAAGTGCTGGGATTACAGGCGTGCCCACCGTGCCCAGCTATGGTGCATGGTGCACAGAAATTCTGAGAACAGCAGCCACCCCCGTGTGCTCTCTGAAGGCAGCTGGAGAGCAGAGAGGTGCAGAGACAGGGAGTGAGTGCGACAGCAGGGAACCGGAGAGCAAGGAGCAGAGACGGGCCACCAACGTCCTGTCCACCTGAGCCCTAGCTGCCTCCTGCTCTGACCCCTCTGATAAATTCCCTTCCCCACGGGCCAGCTTGGGTTGGCTGCAGCACCCAGAGACCTGCTTCTTATAGCTGTCCCTCGACAGGTGACATCACAAACTGAGTATGTCCTTAAAAATGCACCCCGTACACCTCCCTGCTGCCTGCCGGCCACACGGCACTGGAGACGGCCGGGGCCCCTATCCCTGGGGTCACGTCGCTGGCACTGCCCGAGAGAGTGCACCAGGAAAAGAGCCAAACTCACAGCCGGAGTGCGGTTTCGACTGAAGGCGTGTGGCTGTCACACCCCGGGGAAGTGGCGCCCCTGCAGGTCAGGGGCCATCTGCAGGTGACCTGTCCGTCCTATTTATGGCGTTCCTGCGATTGCTCGGGGCTTCCAGGCCACGCGTGAGCTGGCCGTGTAGGTGGGTGTGTGCGGCGCTGGGGCAGCGAGGGGGCGGGTCCACCTCGCACCTGCGGGGGCCGCTGCTCTGGACCAGGCGCGCGCTGGACTCCTTGCTGGGCACTGAGGACCTCGCGGACGTGCTGTCCTCTCATCTCCCCACCACCGTGCCCGCGTCCCCGGGCTCTGGTCCTCTGTGGAACCCCTGAGGCTCGAGGGTTCGCTTGATTTGGCGGTGGCCACACCTCCTGGGCCCATGAGGGGCTCCCCGGTCCCCAGGTTCTCCCGCCCGGCGCAAGGGGTGGAAGGATACCAATGCCCGTGCCTCTAAGAGCCCGGCGGTCTGGACTCAAGCAGACCAGCCTGTGATGGGCGTCACTGACGGTCCATCTGGAGGGCGCTGCCTGCCTGTCAATCCTGCCGTCCCTTCGAAGCCAGCCTCAGAGGCTCCCTGCAGGAGGCCGGGCCTCCACATCCTCGGGCAACCCCGTTTCAGAGAGATAAGAGGTGCCTTCCTTGTCGGGGCTCCCTCCCAGGTCCCAGGACCCCCCGGAGTGTGGCAGAACTCTCTACCCGGCTGCATGCTGACCCCACCGCACCCCCCACGGTGGCACTCCTGTCCCTGAGCAGCCTCCCACCTGACCGAGGCCAAAAGTCTCCCCGTGAGAAAAGGAGGACTGCAAGCTCAGGTAGCCAGGGGACCCGCCTCGGAAAACCCGCAGACCAGGGCTCCCCACCGCAGGGCGAAGGCTGCAGCAAGAAAGAGGAGAAGCAGAGCCACAGATGTGTCACCTGACGGTGGCAGAAACTGAAGGACACAACTATGGTCCTGAGGGAGGTGCGTCCCCTGGAGGAGCCTGTCTGCCCCCTGGGACCGGTGGAGCTGGGGGGAATTCGGGGACTTGGACTCTCCAGGCAGCCCTAGGGCAGATGGGGGGGCTCACAGTTTCAGCTGGTTTCTCCACCCCGTGCCCAGTTCCAGCCTGCATCTACCCTCAAGATGTCTGCCTCTTTGTCCCCTGACCCTTCCTCCCTTATCTGAATTCAATTTCCCAGACGTTCCTGGACTTCACCCTTGTATTTAGTACACAGACAGAGCCCCACTTTCCAATCAAAATGCTGGGAGCCTGGCCAGGAGGGACATGCCCCTCTGTGCCCCAGGGTCCTTTCGCGGGCCAGGGTCCTAGGCAGAGGCCAGTTCACCCTGTGATAAAATAAACCCAGCAAAACTTGGAATGGAACTTGAAATCCACAGGACAGTTTAAGTTGAATGCAAGATTTCAAAGAAGGATCCACCTGTGTCCCGCCATCATGGCCCTGGGGGGGCCTATTTCACTCTCTTCTTCATTAGCTATCTTTGGGTGCCAGGTTTGAGCTTCTTAGAGATTGCAACCTCAAGCCCCGTGACATCGCAGCCACTGCACGCAGCTCAGAGCAGACTGGGGCCCTGCGGCTCTTCACATAGATAGTGGATCCTCAAAACTTTCCAAGTGCAGGGGGGCTAGGGTTGTGGCTCAGCGGCAGAGCGCTCGCCTAGCACATGCGCAGCCCAGGTTCGATCCTCAGCACCACGTAAACATAAATGCATTGCATTGTGTACAACTAAAGCAAATAAATAGATATTAAAAAAAAAAAAAACCTTTCCAAGTGCATAAAAGGTAAACACCTCCTTCATTATGCCCAGAGACGAGAAGTCCGAATTACTTAAATAAATAACAATCAAAGAAATTTTAAAAAGCAAATATACTTCCAGGGGTATAAAACGAGAAGTAAATCAAACATATGTGAATAAAACCATAGAAATGGCTTTTAATAACAGATAATATTTGCAATTAGCATGTCGATTGTATGGAAGTAAGTCTAACCAGAGGGTTCAAGTGTGCTTTAAAAGTAGACCTCTGTTACAATACATGTATAGCATGAATGTATTTACCAAACACCTTGCAAAAAATCGTAACTTTCCTTACTCACTGTGGCACTTGGGGTGGGACAGATTCCTACCAGAACAAAACAACAATAACAGCTCATGCTTGTGAGCGGCTGTGGGTTCTGGGACACAGGCTCTCTTGTTGGGGACACAGTCCTTACAAAAGCCCAAGGAGTCTGCTCAGATCACCTGCGTTTAAGAAATGAGGAACTTGAAGACAGAGAAGCCACTTGCCCAAGGTCACCCAAGTAACCAAGGGCAGAACTGGCATTCAGACCCGGTTCTGTCCGACTCCAAGGCCCCTGATGGCCAGGTTCTCATTTTAAAATTGAGGAGTGAGGTGCGGATGTGAATTTCCCTTATTTACGTCGAGACACTCAGCATCCTTTTCTGGCCTTTGTAGGACTGGGGGAGGGGATCCCGCTGGAAGGTACTCAGTGTCCTAAAACAAGACAAGTCACCATCGAGGTGAGCCCTTGTGCAGAAGTCTCAGGACTCAACTCTGCCGAGCACCTGCGACTTCCAGCTATTTGCCTGACCGTGGAGTTTGCTCCAACTGTTTGCCCCTAAGAAGTGACGCCAGTAAAGCCCAGTGAAAGCCAAAGCTCCCGAGCGGCTGTCCCTGGGGCCTGCGTACCCAGAATGAAAAGGAGGACCAGGAGCGCCACTCCAAGGCTGAGGGTGTGAGTGGCCACAGGGGTGACCGGGGGCTGCCCTTTTCTTCTCAGAGAGAGTCCAAAGAAAAGCCACGGAGAAGCTTCCTCTGCTGTAGGGACCAGCTAAACTTCTCCACCTGATGTGAATGGGCTCTTGACATTTTCGTGTGCAGGCCAGACGCAGCCTGGCGGAGCTCAAGGACGCGGCCTGCATGCAAATGAGATTCAACAACTGCCAGAGACCTGGGCCAGCCCTGGGCAGGAGGCCCGCGGCCAGCAGTCCATGCTGAGGTGACCAGGTCAGGCCTGGAGGAGGGACTGCATGTTAAACAGATCCTTGTGATTCCTGATTTCAGCAGGGAGACGGGCTGGGCCAAGGGCGGAATGAACTAGAAACCGGGCTCTCTGGTGGGAAGGCCTGGCTTGCTGCCCGTATCTGACCTCAGTGTAGCAGGTCCTCTGAGAAACATGAGCCTCCCAGGGCCCCAAAGAATGTCGCCTGGGCCTCCAGGCCGAGTAGAAACTTAATAAATATTCAATTTCCCAAAGTGGGGAGAATGTTTGAAAACCGTGACACATCACCCAGGACTGTCAGAAAGGCTGAAACCTGGCCACGTACATGTGACACCTCATTGTGATCCAAGCTGTCCCGTGGCAAATTAAAACCTGCACAAATGTCACCAAGGCAGAAACAAAGAGGGAATGCAATGATTCTTTTTTTGTTTTTGCTTTTGGTACCAGGGATTGAACTCAGGGGCCCTCAACCACTGGGCCACATCCCCAGCCCTTTTTTGTATTTTATTTAGAGACAGGGTCTCACTGAGTTGCTAAGTGCCTCGCCATTGCTGAGGTTGGCTTTGAACTCTCGATCCTCCTGCCTCAGCCTCCCAAGTGCTGGGATTACAGGAGTGCGCCACCGTGCCCGGCTGAGGGAGTGCAATGATTCTTTTGTATTCTATGTAACATAAAATAATTTACATACCATAATAATGTATTTGCTTATGCTTAACACATAGCAATGCTTCCACTAAAGCATCTCACAGAAAGACCGACACCGTGGAGAAAGGATTTGTGACTTCCCTAGTCCGTATTTTTTTTTAGCCAGAGCTGATCCCTCCAAATTAAAATAAATATGCTCAGGGCTGAAATAATCCCAACGAGAAGTCCCTCTCCGTGATTAGAAGTGGGAACTGGGGGGGGCCCTGGAAGGAGGGTGTGGCAGAGAAAAATCTTGCCGTGTTGATGTCAGTGGCATTGATATCAATCTCGTGGCCTGAATCCCAGCATCATGCGCAGTGAGACCCACTTTCCTCCTTCTACAAACCGGTCTAAGGGAGTAGCTCCCACCAGGAGTGTCCACGCAGGGCTCAGCCTCACAATGAACCAACTAATCTGACAAATATCAAGTTCCTACTCGGCGCAGAAGCTTGAACCAAGTGTCTGCAGGTTCAAGGGCTCTGAGAACCAATCTCCCCCCACCCCTCCCAGAACTCTTAAGTCTGTGTAGGGCCCACGGTAACTGCTTTTATAGATTGTATAGAACCAGATGTGGATGAGATGAGTGGCAGCAATGTCCAAGATAATTTTTGTTATCATTCTAGAGAAAGAAAAAAAAAAAAAAAAAAGGTTTGATGGGGGTTTCCCTTCTCCAAACAGAAGGGGCAGTTCTTGAAAAAAAAAAAAATAAGCACCTCAAGCTAAATAAATAAAAGAAGCAATACAGAGATACAGCCCCATTTTATATAAGAAATCGTTCGTTCTTGGCTAGCAGAAAAGATTTATCAAAGGAAACCTCATTCTCCATTTTAATTACTACCTATACCATTTAATTACTTCTGGTCTGTTAATATTTTAAAATCATTTTGCTTTGCTGCATCTTGTCTGTATTCAAAAGTTCAGCAGGAAACCACTTTGAATCTCAAATAAGTTCTATTTTGGGCTGAGAGACTGATGAAAGAGACAAAGAAACCAATTACCTTGGAGCCATATGCTCTTCCCAGATAAATTTCTCTTGTTGGAAAGCCTCTACCTTCGCTTATGCAATCAACAAACACGGTGGTGTGGTGGTCAGAAGTCAGGCTTTGAAGTTTCAGACGGTGGCTCCAATGCTGGGAAACTACCGTCCTCGGGCACGTGAGCAGATCTCTCAACCTCGGCTTCCTCGTCTGTGAAATGGAGCTAGATCCACCCACACCCCGAGGACTGAGGTCCAAGTGAATTACTGTGCACCAAGAGTCGGCGACAGGGCTGAGCCCAGGGCAGGGCCTCTGTGGACTTGCTGTGTTTCATGAGCACTGCTGCTCCCTCTCCTACGTGGATCATGACCGTGACCATGGCCGTGGTCATTTCTGAAGTTCAAGGTTACGCAGCAATGGACACAATAAAGCTAGAAAACACCTTTTGCCCTCTTGGGGCTCACAGCCCAATGAGAGGCTCTCGGGGACAGGTAATTCCACCTGCAATGAGTTCTGTGAAGTCTGAGCCACGTTCGTCCGCGTGTCTCGCTCGCCTACAGACATGGGGCACGTCCGAAGGATGTCCTAGGTCACGTTGTATAATCCGCCATCGCGGTTCACTCCTGGCTCATGCCCTTCCACCGGAACCTGGAAAGCCCAAACCAGCGTGCATCCGGCTTTACTCTTCATTGCTTTTTAAGTCTTTCCCAAATCCACCTATTTCAGGTGCTCTGTTGAGACAAAGGGATTGACCATGTAGCTTTTCCTTTACTGCCCACCCCCTGAATCCAGCTGAGATGATGGTAAATAAGTAAACAAGATGGTGGTAGATGCTTTGTCTTCAAAACAAGCAAACAAACCAAAACTTAAATCCACAAGACAATGGAAAAGGAGGAAAGGCAACCAGAAGAAAATCGGAGAAGTTCGAAGCAGAAGGACAAGCGGACCTCCCCCATGGGAACCCCAGGGCAGCCATGGAGGAAGCCGGAAGCAGCCTGGCTGGCATCCCCGGGGTGAGAGAAGCCAGGGCAGAGCGCAGAAGAAGATCCAGAGGTCCGGGTGGAACAGGCTCAAGACCCCCTCCCAGCCCGCAGCAGTGCCTCCCCCTCCCACCCAGGCTGGCCCTGGAGACGCTGTCACTGTGAAAATAACAGAGCAGGTCTCCAGACTGAGGAGGGAGGGAGGGAGGGAAGATACAAGGAAGTGGAGGAAGCAGATTTGCAGCGAGATGAAAAGGCAAAGGCAGAAGCACCTTTTGGAAAATAAAGGCTCTAAGTAGAAGCTGGCCGAGCTGTGAGACATGAATCCCAGCCTTTGTCCCCAAACAGGCCTGCTCACGATAAGGATGAGGATGAGGATGCCACCTCGCCTCTGTTTACTGCTTATTCTGGGCCGCAGACCGACCTGTGCGTTTTCTGTATATGATTGCATCTGATCCTCGCAGCAGTGCTATGGCTGTAGAGGGGGACTCTACTAAGTCTCCAGTTTGTATCTGCGGTGATTGAGGTACAGAGAGGTTGGGTCATTTTCTGAAGATCACACAGAAAGTCACACGGTCAAACTGGGGTCTGAATCGAGGCTGTGAGCAAATAAGACGCTGATACCCAAATAGGAGGCCGGTGGTCCTCCTAGGAACTGAGCTAGCCGGAGAGGTACGAGCCAACCACACTGACGTGTGGATTCTCCAATGAAATAGCACAACCGGTTGTCGGGATTGCTGCATTACTTCTAAATGGGGCCAAGGTCTAAAGCTACCCCCCTTTTTGGGCCCAAAAAGGGGGCTCCTTCTGCCAGCAGAAAGAGTTAAAGTAGCTTACCTGGCGAAGATAGGCTTAACGGGCAAAAGTCGCCGAGTGTCTACCCCCGCCTGATTGACGGACACCACGCCACACCCGGGGAGTTTTTGTAGAAAGCAAAGCCAAAAACTCGGTTTATTGAGGAAGTTGGACGGTCTTATAGAGGACATGGGCCAATCAACAGAAAGATCATAGGGACACATAAGGATCATGGGCGGATGCCATTGGCGGAGCCATTGGCCTATCTTTGGGGTGGTTTCAGTTCTCACAGCCACGCCCCCTGCTTAGCCTAGGTCCTGTAACAGGGCGTGGTAATGTGGCAAGCAGCCAGAAAGCAGTGTAAGGTCCGGACAACCGGTCACTCCACAGCTGCCCCTGTGGGCACAGAAAGGCCAATAACCTGTTCGGTGTCACTTTTAAGAAAAGAGCAGACAGCAAAGAATTACAGGTAGACAATGAGAAGCTTGGGTGAGAAAGAAGAAAAGGAAAGGGGAGAGGGTTGGAGGGAGGGAAGGAAAAAGGGGAAGAACAAAAACAAAAAGAAAGAAGGGAGGGAGGAGAGAAAGAAGTAAGAGAGGAGGAAGAAACGGATTTGCAAGGAGATGAAGACTTTTTTGAAAATCCCCACTAATAGCCACAGAGGGCATATTATCATGAAATTTAAAACATTAGAAATAAAGAGATGATCCCACACAGCACCAAACAAAAGAAGAGGAAAAAAAAAAAAAAAAAAACCCTACTTCCTGTATTAGCTACCTGTGGCTGCATAACAAATAATTCCTAAACCTCGAAACGGAAAATAGCAGACATTTATCACCCTATCCCACTCCTTGGTTTATACCCAAAGGACTTAAAATCAGCATACTATAGTGACACAGCCACATCAATGTTTATAGCAGCTCAATTCACAATAGCTAGACTATGGAACCAGCCTAGGTGTCCCTCAGTAGATGAATGGATAAGGAAAATGTGGTATATATACTCAATGGAATATTACTCAGCTGTAAAGAAGAGTGAAATTAAGGCATTTGCCAGTAAATGGTTGGAGTTGGAGAATATCATGCTAAGCGAAATAAGCTAATCCCACAAAACAAAAGGCCAAAGGTTTTCTCTAATATGTGGATGATAATTCACAATAAGGCGGGGGGCACTAGGGAAAAATAGTATTACCTTAGATTATGTAGAGGGAATTGAAGGGAGAGGAGGGAGGGGAGGGAGGGGATGTGGGGATAGGAAAGATAGTGGAATGAAACAGACATTATTACTGTATGTATATATGTGACTACATAACCAGTGTGATTCTACAACATGTACACTTAGAAAAATGATAAATTATATCCCATCTATGTATGATATATCACAGTGCATAAATGCATTCTACTGTCATGTATAGCTAATTAAAACAAATCTTAAAAAAATTTTTAAATCAGCCGGGAGCGGTGGCGCACGCCTGTAATCCCAGCACTTTGGGAGGCTGAGGCAGGAGGATCGCGAGTTCAAAGCCAGCCTCAGCAATGGCGAGGCACTTAGCAACTCAGTGAGACCCTGTCTCTAAATAAAATACAAAAAAGGTCTGGGGATGTGACCCAGTGGTCGAGTGCCCCTGAGTTCAATCCCCGGTATCACAAAAAAAAAAAAAAAAAAAAAAAAATTTAAATCCCCACTAATAGCCTCAGAGGGCATATTATCATGAAATAGAAAACATTAGAAATAAAGAGATGATCCTACACAGCACCAAACAAAAGAAGAGGAAAATAAAAAGAACATACTTCCTGTATTAGCTACCTGTGGCTGCATAACAAATAATCCCTAAACCTCGAAGCAGAAAATGGCAAACATTTATTGCCACTGTTTCTGAAGGTCGTGAATCTAGGAGTGGGCTGGGCCAGTGGGTGGGCTCAGGGTTTCTCGTGAAATTGCAGCCATGAAGCAGGTTGTTGTCAATTAAATACCTGATGTGTTTGAAATTATGAATGGAAGATCTTAGGCGAAGGAAGAGTTTGGAAGTAAATTTTTGTAAGATTCATAGAATCCTTAACAAATGAACAAAATACAAAGACTACCTCCAAGGTACGACATCAAGTAAGAGCCAGCAAAGAGCAAGAATCACGACACACTACATGACTGCTCCCCCTGATTTGTGTTTACACACTCAAAATGTAAGCACTGCATACTGAACTCACCAAAGTTACTCATGACGCGTGTGCATTGGGGAGGACGATGTTAGGACAACTAAATGCTCGCCTTCCTCATCTGGATTTAATAGACAACTAAGAAAGAAAAATCAAGGAATCACATCAGAGACACTGTCTCAGTCAGCTCTGGCTGCTATAACAAAAATATCATACACTGACCGTCTTACATGACAGAAATATTTTTTGTCACCATCACAAGAGGCTGAAAGTCCAAAATCAAAGTGCCAGAGGTCCCTGGCTCGACGATGGCTCTCTTCTCACGGCAACCTCACATGATGGAGGTCAGAGAAAGGAAGCAAATTCTCTCCTGACTCTTCTAATAAGGGCAGTAACCCGTCATGACCCAATGCCATTCCATGCCCCCACCTCCTGTGCCGTTCCATTGAGCGTTAGGGTTTCAACATGTGAACCTGAGGGAGGCACAAACAGGCAGTCCCCTCAGCCCTGGGCAGGCCCTCCCCCACAGTTCTGTCCGAGGCCACCTGTCCTGTGAAACCTAGGTGGACTGGATGATATCTGAGCCACTCCAAGGCCCTTCTTCCTCTTTCTTGGAGGACAGCAGACATGCACGGCCCTCCCCGGCACTGTCCCTTTTTCCACTTCCTTTGGCCCCAGCTGGCATGATCCCACGTCCACCCCTGGCTTGTTCTGAGGCGTCTGATTCAGCCCAGGGCTCACACAAACACTATGAAATGATTTATCTACCACACCTTTAGTGTTCCCTTTCAAGCATGCTTTCTGTCTGTCTGTCTGTCTGTCTGCCTCTCCCTCTCTCTCGTAATATGGATAGGCTGAGCATTTTTCAAATCCTCTTTGCTCAACCATTCCATGTTCCATTCACTTCATTCTTCTTGAATTTTCTATACGCAGCGTGGAGAACACAAGCTGCTCCTTCAACACCGCCCTTAGGAGTCTCCTCGGCTAAGTGTCCAGCTACATCACCGGCAAGGTCCACCTTCCACAACACACAGATTGCAAACGCGTTTTCACCAAGCTCTTCGATGCTCTAGAAGAAGGGTTCCCTTTCTCCGTTGCCCAGTAACATGGTCCTCATGTTGGTCTGAGGCCTCTTCAGAACTGCCCCGACCTTCCATGTCTCTACCAACATTCCGTACGTGACTATCTCTGTGTGGACATATCGATTAGAAATCTAGAGATTGGGAAGGAAAAAAAAAAAAAAAAAAGACACCTAATAAGAGTCGGGAGCAATTGCCTCGGGATACTTGGTTCATCTCATTCTGAGGGCTTTTAAGAACTGATTACTGGAGAACTTGGGAGAAGAATATCAGTGAAAAACGCCAAAGTGCCTTGGCAAGACTGCAGCAGAATCCTGCTGGCCCTCAAGGGGCCATAACAGAAACCCAGTGGAGAAAAGGGGATCTTTGCTATGTCGTGGCAGAATGTAATAAGACCATTGTGTGGGATGCTGTGTGAAGTAGAAAATATATCTAATAAACTGGACGATCGAGCGGGAGAGTTACAGCCGGATTGCTGCAGATGCCACCTGGTTTCTTCTTGGTACTGCTAATAAAACACAAGAGGACTTAGATAAGCTAAAGTGGAACTAGGGTGGGGGAAGGCAGGACATCCTGGTTCTGGAAATTTCATTTTCTCCAAGCCCAGAATAGGGCTAAAATTAAGAAATGTTCCCTGGCAAAAAGCAAATTCAGAGCTTTCTTGGAAAACAAACAAACAAACAAACAAACAAAAAAAAACAGCATATAGATAAAGCCAAAGTGTGGCTATAGAAGCCTTGTTACAACCTTGGCAATACCTAAGGTGGTGTCCTGTCACTGCCTGAAGCGATGGCCGCTTGGAGCAACGACGCCGCGGGAATAAGTTCAGAGGCAGACTGGAAACAAACAGGCTCTTTATTCCACTAGCTTCTCTCTCCGGCTCCAACAACAACTCCAACACTAACCACGCTCCTCCAACCACCACACAATGGCGCCGACCCGCTCCTCAATCTCCCGGGCCAAGTCTCGCGAGACCATGCAAATGGTGCCAACCTGATCCGCAATGTCCCAGGCCAAATCTGGCGAGACCCTAGAAGGTGGTAATGCTTGAACATCTTTATGGCTCACAGCTAACCGCAATCTTAGCTATCTCCTTAATTAGGGATCCTACAGTGTCCCCCAAAAAACAACGAAGTCAAACCATAGGGCTATAAGAAGGTTATGGTTGTCTTTCAGTATCATAGCTAAAACCCAAGGTAGAAAAGATTATTTCAAAGAGATTTGGAGGGTGATTTTATCTAATGGAGGGAACGCCAATAAGATTTACAGGAGATTTACAATTTTCTTAAGAGAATTGTAGTGGCAGATACACTCTCAGCTTCTACTGAAAGGGTGAGACGGAAAACATCTCTATGGATCCCCAAGTTTCTACCAGCCAAAAGCAAATTAAGAAAACTGCAGCTATAAACATTAGTTGTTTTCATATAAAAGGAACAGTGACTCAGAGGGTGGAGCTGAGAGCTCAGCGGGTGCATCTTAACGCCATGAGGAATTCTTCCTGCTACTTGAGTGCCTGAGGTACTTTAGAATTTGTATAGTCCAGTAACTTCTGTGTGCTTTGCATTTTTCCCCTTATGAACAAGAGTGTTTATGGCACTTACTCTCTGTTTGTCCCTCTGCTGTGTGTGTGGGAGGTGACTTGTCTCTTTAGTTCACAGGTCTTTAGAGTGTAAGGAATAACTTTAAAAGAAATGGCACCTACGGAATTGCTCCTGGACCTGATTTTACATGACGAGATTCAAGGCAGAACTGATACCAGCGGAATGAGATTTGGGGTGGTGGTTTTGGGAGACAGGAAGTAGTTTGCATTCCAATCATTAAGGGTAGAAGGTCGATAATGATGGCCAGAATCCAAAACAGAATTCAGTGACTCTCACGTCCTGGTATTGACACACTTGTCTGCTACTCTCCCGAATAAACAGGGTTGATCTGTAGAAAAGGAGATTGTAGAAGAGTTTGAATTACATGATTAGGTCACAAAAGACTGTGTGTGAATCCTGTCTCGCGCTCTCCTGGACCACTATCTTTGTGGGGATTGAGCCAGGGTGTCCTGAAGACTCAAGCAGCATTAAGAAAAGGTCCACACAGTGAGGAACGAAGGCCTCCTGCCTGAATCTGGCACGGACTTGCCAGTCGTGGGAGCGCACCATCTTGGAGGCAGATCCTTAGTTCCAGGCAAGGTTCCTAGTGTCTCGAGTCTAGCCATCCAACATTATTACTGCATCTTCACGAGAGACACGGAATCAGAACCAGCCAAGGAAGCTGCTCCCGACTCCCTGCCCATAGACATTGTTAGATAAAGATCTATTATTATTTTTCAGTCCACTCCAATTGAATGTAATTTCTTTTAGAGCAATAGATGAATAATGAAAGGCAAAACATCACACCGGGGACAGCCGTGCAGCCAAGACATTTATTCAACAGCCTTCATGGCTGGTAGCAAAACCGGAGAAGAGGTGCTCTGGTCGAAGGTGGAAGAGGTGCTGGGAGAGGGGAGTCAGGGAGAAGGGAGTGTGCAAGCTCTGGTGGGAGAGGGGAGTGCACAAGCTCTGGACAGAAGGTGGGTGCTTGGTCGCACCGGCTAGGATCTCTGGAGCTATCAGCTAAAGCAGCTGCTGTCTGGCTGGAGGCTGGAGCTGTCAGCTGGGAGCGGCCGTTGGGCTGAAGGCGATGGGTCTGGAGCTGCCGGCTGGGGCAGCTGCCGTCGGCTAGAGGCGATGGGTCTGGAGCTGTTGCAGTGGCTTCCTCCTCTCCGCAGGGTCGAGCTGATGTGTCTTGAGTGGCTTCCTCCTCTCAGCAGCGACAAGCTGATGACGTGTCTCTGTGTGTCTGCCTGTGTTCTGAGTCTCTCAAACAGGGCCCTATCTAGGGATTTCTGGTGGGAGGTGCACCAGAGCAACCCCAATGCCATTGGCTCTTTGCCCATAGGCGACCTTTAAGCCTATTGGCTCTTGCCCGGGGGGGGGGGGAAAGAAACATCCTGCCAGGGGAAGAAAACATCCTGCCGAGAATGAAACAAGGTTGCTTCTCTCAAGATGTGGAAACTCTGAGGGGGGAGGGTAGCCCATCTATCAAATAATACGGTGAAGATTTTAAGTCTGTTATGATCTACAGTTTTGATTTTGTTTTAATACCCTGACAGAGTCCCATATTCTAAATAAGAGTATTCCCAAACACTTAGGTTTAAGAAGGGTTTAATTCTGCCTTTGTGTTTTTGCTCTTCTTCTTCGAGAGTCAAGAAGGATGGTTCCACCCACCAGGGAAATAGTTTCAGCACTTGTGTGCTTGAAGGACCAGGAGGACTCCACTGAGCCACAAAGATAAGTCCTCTTATCAGCAAGGAATTATTTCCACTGATAAAACTGGGGAAGGATGTAGCCTTTTGTTTGTTATCAGATGCAATCTTCTATAAAAACACACACAGGCCTTCAAAAAAAAAGATGGAAATTGAATAGTCATGCACTTACCCAAGATAATTTAGGTATACATCCTCCATGGAAACAGAAAGATAAACAGGGACCCCCAAATGAACTTCCAAATTCACTTACTACCAGCTCAGCAAGAGCTGCAGGCAAAAACTTCACCAAAGAACTTGAACAAACAAAACCAGCAAATGAGTGAATTAAATTGTCTTTCTTCGGGATTCTATTATACCTTCATTTTTTTTTTTTTCTATCCACAACGGGTCAGATAGCATTTATGCCACATCAAGAATTCCAACTTGCTCCCCAAAGAAAATTACCATTGGAGAGTTCTTGAACGCTCTATGGACACAGCTGGTGTCATGGGAATGGGCTGTAGGAAGGACGAGATAGTAAGTCTCTCGGCCCAAGCCCAGGCAGGTCACCCCAGGTTTCCAGTAGCCTTCCAGTCAACTGAGCACATTGTGCTATAAACATACGATCATTTTGTCTGGTGCTAAGAGTCGGGGTAGCCGGGCGCGGTGGCGCACGCCTGTAATCCCAGCACTTTGGGAGGCTGAGGCAGGAGGATCGCGAGTTCAAAGCCAGCCTCAGCAATGGCGAGGCACTTAGCAACTCAGTGAGACCCTGTCTCTAATAAAATACAAAAAAAAAAAAAAAAGGGCTGAGGATGTGGCCCAGTGGTCGAGTGCCCCTGAGTTCAATCCCGGTACCAAAAAAAAAAAAAAAAAAAAAAAGAGTCGGGGGTACCCTGGTCCATAGAAGTCACCACTGATTTGGTCACTACGCTGGAATTCCATGATGAGAGGAATTCTCCCTGTTTTGTCTGTCCATTTGATCAATATTCTGAGTGCCCAGTACAGGAGCTAGAGACTCAATAAATAGGAGTTCAATTAACGATTTGACTTCCTAACAACATGAATATGGGAATTCCTGACAGACTCACATGCAACTATCAGATTCACTCTATGACTTACTTTCAGAAAATGAATTTTGACAGGGGAAATAGCTAAAAAATGGTCTGAGGCACTAAATCATAGAGATTGTGTCCTCAAAAAAATCCTCAAAAAAAAAAAAAAAAAAAAAAAAGCATGGTTCCAAACTACCGGTTTCAGTGTTTATTTGAGCGTATGATGGAGACCATCAAGATTAGGTGATCATGGTCTCTTTCATTACTTTTTCTTCTTTCCCTACAATCAGGAAACGCAACTAGTAAACGAAGAAGCAGCACCACATAGCCATCGCATGTGGTGCTGTTTACGGAGACCGAATGTCACAAGGAAATACAGAATTGTGTGGATAATGTGTCCCCCAACATGCAGTCACCATGCCTGGGGGCCTGCTGGTCACACATGTAGCTATGTCATTGAGGACCCGCGCACGCACGTCAGCAGATTTGTGCCTACTTGATGTGATTGCCCGCAATGTACTCTTTCCTTTTCTGTGTTTTTGCACTTTCTGCATTGACACACACATGAGGATGTAACCAGATGACAACAATGTGCTGGCGGGATTAACAATTACAGCAGAGCTGACACCGTAGATTAGAGGGTTGGTGGGTCTCCATTTGACACTATCTAAAGAGGTATCTGCAAGCGAGGTCAAAAGCCTGTTTCTGCATCTCCGTGGCTCGAGCCTCAGCACTGGGAATGGGGAAGGATCCCTTTCCAGACGTGGGTTCCAATGACAGGTTCACGCTTGCCCCGTACTTGATACCATCTTTTCACAGGCCCGGGTCTATTGACACACCAATGGATGTGCTTCTCATATCACACGCAAGATGCAAGCACGGTTTCTCAGCAGATACTCAAAGGAAACCCTAAGACCACAGCTTTGAAAGGCTCGATTTCAACACCACAATGGAGTTGGAAGTTCCAGGAGCAGTTAGTTCTCTTTGTCGCGGGCCACGGGAAAGGGCGCAGGTCAGGTTCACACGGAGACATCTCATTGTTTCTAGAAACCGTCTACCGTGAAGGAATATTAAATCGCCCCTGAGATAGCAAACGGAGCAGTACAGATTTCAGGGTGTATAGGGTTACGCGAGATACCTGGCACCAGTTTTGACCTAAGCCATTCTTGGTAGTTAATTCTATGCACATCATTAACAGGCAGCAAAGTGTAGTGGGGGACCGTGAGGGTCACGTGAGGGCCGCAATCATCGAGGCTGGTTGTGTGACTTTTGGCAAGTCCTCTGTCTCTTTCCTTAGTGGGAAACCAGAGATAATGATGCTGACCAGGAACACGATACCCCAAGATGCGATGATGCTAGAGAGACTGTGCTTCCAGAAAGTAGAAGGTGCTAGAAAAGATAAAATACGATGTTGGAGCTGCTACGACTCCTACTGCCCCTGGCACCCCCATCTTCTGAGTTCTCAGAGAAATATTTTGGCCAGTTTGGGGGATTTAGCGCTCGTAATCATTAGAGAGGTCAGTTTTCCTCCAGTGAATCTGTGTGTGTTGGTCCACGTGCAAAATCATGTCCAAACGTGCACCTTGTAAAACAGTACAGTGCCAGTCCATGTGATGATCTAGCCTTTCAGTTGGATTCTTTAAATCATGGTATTTGGTTAGGAGGATGGGCTGATTTTTTTTTTTTCCTTAATATCTCTGGCCCACCTCATTCAAATGGTGGCAGGGAAACAAAATGAGAATAAATTCACAATCACAAAAAGAAGGCTGTGGGCACCAGGTTCCTTGGGCTGTGAGTTAGGTAGGGAGGAGGCGCAGCCCGGGCAGCGTGGGGCGAGGAGAGGTGGAGGGAAGGAGGAATGAGTGAACGCAAGGCCCGCTGTGCTCTGTGGGACCCTGAAGGACTTGGGGCCGGGCGACACCCTGTCCAATAGAAAGTGGGTGAGCGATGCCCCTGCACCCCGATCATGGAACACCCCACAGCTAGTCCTCACCTGTGCAAACTGAAAAAAATCAAAGCCACAACCAAATCCACATGACACACCAAACAATGGAGGGTCCTTTGTCACAGAGACGACAGAACTCCCTGAAGGGAATAAGGGCATCTGACGTGGCTGTTGGCAGCCTACAGCAAAAGTGTAAACATCCCTGCATTTGCAGGCACTTGGGCACCATGGCTGGCCCCACCTGCTCACCGCCGAGCAAAGTCTGCCACCCACATGCACGGCGGTCCCATCCGCTACGCCATCAGCTCCTTCTTGAGTATAAACAGACTGCCAAGGATTTTCCTGACATTGAAGAAAAGCCTGAGACAGGGAAGAGACACAAACAAACCCAAACAAAACAATATGGCCCTGGAGGAAGCAACGAGTTTAGGAGCAGTAAATAACAGGTCAACAGAACAGAGATTCCAGACGCCATTCCATCCATGAAATTAGAAAGGGGTCCTGTAGCCGTGAGACACGGAATAAGGAAACACTCCTGGAAATGACACCCCTCTTGGCCAAAATAAGCACTTAGTAGGGAGGCTCCGTGCTCAGTCGGAGGGCATCGTAAAGCAAGCAAAACAAGAGAAGGAAGAGATGCAGGAAAATAGAAACAATGGGGATGATGGGCCAAAAAGTCACAGAGGAAAAAAAAAAAAAAAAAAAAACAAAAAAACGGGTGACAGGGAAAGCAAAGGAGGAAAAGAAAGAAGAATTGGTGCTCACAGCTCGGAAATAAAGCCACAGAGTCTTAAGTTTAAGGAAGACATTACAACACATAGCAGTGATGGTGGTAATGGTTAAAAACCGACTAAGTGCCACACCCCACTTTCCCTGCGGTGGCTTAGTCACCCACCGAGTAAATCCAAGGGGTAGAACTGCTCTACCAACCTCACGTTTCCACTGAGGAAACAGAGACGGGTGCGGACACACGTGAGCCGGAATCCTGGGATTTAAACTCAGGCATGTGGAATCCACATTCCCAAGACCCCCTCACTTAGGCAGATTATTCTGAAATTTAAGAAGACTGAGGATAAGAAAAATATCCTAGAATCTGAAGGCAAAAAATGAAAAAGTTTTCCAAAGAATGTATGAAAATTAAACTGCTATTAATTTGCTCAGAGTATCTTCTAAATGCTGGAAGTCCATGAAATAATAATTCCCATGTGTTTGTTTGTTTGTTTGTTTTGGTACCGCGGATTGGACTCAGGGGCACTCGACCACTGGGCCACATCCCTGGCCCTTGTTTGTATTTTATTAGGGACAGGGTCTCACTGAGTTACCAAGGGCCTTGCCATTGCTGAGGCTGGCTTTGAACTCGCAATCCTCCTGCCTCAGCCTCCCCAGTGCTGGGATGACAGGCGTGCGCCATTGCACCTGGCTAATTCCCATGTTTTGAAGAAAAATGATTTTCAACTTATAATTTCATTCCTGGCAAATTATCTGTGAACTCTGAGGATAAAATAGTAAGGTTATTTGAGGGGCTGCGGGGGTTTTTAAAGTGCACCTCTACATTGTCTTTCTTGGGGAGTTATTTATGGAACGTTCCGGTGGATAAAGACACTCAGCCCAGACTGGAGCAAGGGAACAGGAAGACAGGTCCTCAGGAGAAAGGTGTCCAGAAATAAAGGGGGAAATCAAGAGATCTGATACTTGGAGAAGTAGAAAAAAGTGTAGGGTCAGATAAAAGAAAAGTAATCCCAAAGGGCGGAGGGAAGGGATCAACATAAAAAGAAATGTAAATGAGATGAGCTCTTTGTCATAACATTGTACAACACTGCCCTAAGCAGAGTCAATCACGCTTATGGAGAAAGTGTCTTATCACAAAAGTAAAAATAAAGTCAGAGAGAATCATTGAGGAAGGCAGATTTTCTTAGGAGCATATTCTGGAAGATTTGGTCCATCAGAATGAGAGAACAAAGAAAGACAAAAGGAAGCCATGTGGGTTAGTCAGTTTCCTGTTTCTGTAGCAAATACCTGAGGAAATCAACTTATGAACAGAAAAGGTTCAGCTGGGCTCACGGTTTTAGAGGATCCAGGACACGATTGCGTGGCCCCATTGCTCTTGGTGAGATGGCACGTCATGGCGGAAGTGTGTAGGCAGGCAAACTGCTCAGCACGTAGCCAGGAGCACAAGAGAGGAAGAGGCTGGGGTCCCACAGTCACCTTCAGGGCATGCCTCCCAGTGACCTAGGACCTCTCACTAGACCACGCCTCTTAAAGATTCCACCACCTCCCAACAGCACCACCCTGGGAAGCAAGGCTTCAAACACGTGGCCTTGGGGGAGACCTCCTAGACCTAAGCTATCCGGGAAGCCTGGGAGGCAACTCAGAGCAAAAGACCAAGGGAATGAGGATGGAGGGCAGCCCCAGGACAGCGGCCAAGGAGCAGACCTAAGACCCACCCATCCAAGTTAGCCAGGAGGATGAAGGAAGGGGCTCAGCACCCAGGAGGAAAACCAAAACGAGAGATCACCTGATGCCCTTGGGGAAAAAAAAAATATATATGAAGGAGGCCACTCACTACTGGGGAGAGTTGGGGATGAATTGCTCCTAGAAAACTAGATCAAAGAGGCAACTGTCGAACCCGGGGACAACAAATGTGTGCGAGGTAAGAGCTGTCATCGCAACTTAGCTTGTACCCAAGTGCGCTGCCGGAGCAGGAGAGACACCCAGTGGTGTCGCAGATTCAGAGATGGCCACGCTGGAGAGAAGGGTGGCTGTGGGCGTGGAGGGGCCGGGAGGGCTCGAAGCCTGAAGCCTCACCTTTCACAGAGGGCCGTCCCACGTCCACACGCAGAACCCCAGCGCACAACCTGGAGCACGAGTTCGTTGTTTAGAAATACGGAGGCGCACCCCGAAACTCCAGCTCAGAGGTGAGAGTTCCTCCAGGAAAGCAGCAGGGCAGGGTGCGGTCTCCATGGGGACAGCGCTTGTTTCAAGCCTCTGGGAATGCCTGACTTGAGTACTAGGGACATAGGCCCTAAAATAGAACCAAGCAGCTAGGTTAAAAATTTCAGAAGCAGTGGGCGTTGTGGGCTGAGTAACCGTGTTATTTTTTCCTGGATGTTTTACAGTTGGGAACCATTGTCCTGTCAACGCCTGCCGCCCAAGTCCCTCCACCCCCAGGGGCTTGTCCTCTGTGCCTCCACAGGAGCCACTCTGAGGACAGCCTGGGAACGCAGCTGACCTCATTAGGTGGTATCACTCTGTCCCATCCCTGGAATAATGACAATGAACTATGCTCATATGTCTTTGGTGGGACCCCTCCCTCTGCTCAGGGACATAACTGGGTGCTTGTATTCCAGCCAGAAGGACAGTAAGCACTTGAGAAGAAGTCTCTGTCCCTCTGGCCAGGGCAAGAGGATGCAGCTCCAGGCAGAGTGGTTTCTTTTAAAAGCTTGGGATATCATTATCATCATCCTAAGTGCATGTATGAAGTCACGAATGGTGTGAATATACTTTGTATACAACCAGAGATATGTAAAAAAATGTGCTCTATAAGTACAATATGAAATGTAATGCATTCTGCTGTCATTTCTAACAACTTAGAATAAAAAATTTTTTAAAAATCCAAAAAGTAATAAATGCTGACAAGGATGTGGAGGAAAGAAAAAAAAAAATAGAGGCAACTCCTGAGATTCAGTCTCTGAGTAAGTGTCCTCTGTACCATCAACACCAGGTTGAGGGGACACAGTTTCAATGAGGAGGGGAGTCCCCTCAGCTCCCTTGGGCCTATCCTCTCATGTGACCATGTCCATGAAAATAAATGGAGACAAATGTCACTTTTAGA
This sequence comes from Tamias sibiricus, assembly GCA_025594165.1. Classification (NCBI taxonomy): domain Eukaryota; kingdom Metazoa; phylum Chordata; class Mammalia; order Rodentia; family Sciuridae; genus Tamias; species Tamias sibiricus. The sequence continues at coordinate 11,247,330 of CM046658.1, read as the reverse complement.
GAGCTTTTCTACTCTCTAAAGAGCTCCCTGCAAATGCTGCAGGCTCAAGAGACTTCAAGTTCAAGGGCTGCCTTCACTGCTGGCCCCTTCTCCTCCTGCGAGTGAGTGGTCTTCATCCCACGTAGCGGGGGAGAAAGTGTGTATATTGTACTCTTTGCAAAATGCATGTGCCTCTTAAAAGGAACATGCTCGCGCAGTGGCGTGGCGTGACATTGACTTATTTCCCAAAGCCGAGGAACGCACGCTCCGTCCATTTACATTGGCTCGTAGGTACGACCTGGTAGCTGGAGAAAAGACATTTTTAGCCTGCGTTTTATTGGAATTTTAAATGCTTCTAACTGTGAATGCACAGGGGAGGTTTTGGAAATGGAGGTTTTAAAGACTTCAAGAGGGCACAGTGAGACCTCTCAGTCAAAGGCAGCAGTTTCCTGAATTATATTTTGTGACAGGGACACATGGAGGCCCCAGGTTCAGCCTGTAAATCTGCCTCCATCTGGTTTTAAGGCAAGCCAAAAAAAAAAAAAAGAGAGCAGGGAGGGGAGGGAAGAAGAGAAACATCTTGCTGCTAGAATAGATAAATAAACTCACACGATGCCCCACCAACAATGTACTCTTCAGAGCAATGTAAGAACAAATAATGAGACACACACCCAATCCCGAAAATCTCCACCCCCACAGGCGCGTCTTAACATATTCATTTACAACCTCGAGCTTAACAGTATCCGGCAATTTCCCATCATTTCTGTAATGGCCAGGACACAGAAACATGGGGTAATAACAAACAAAAACACACCATTATCCATGCACAGGTGTAACTTCAAAACACAAAGCTGTTTCTCCAGGACTTTGAAAACAAAATTGCTTTCAGTCTGCCAAACTTTGCTTATTTTTCTGCCTATTTCCGTTCAATTTGCCTTAGGCTAAAACTATTGATGGTCTGGATAGCCACATGGCCTTGGAAATTATGGAAACCAAACTGGTTTTTCCTCTTACATTGCTCAATTCTCTGGGGCCCAGGGGTGACTGACGTGAGGACTCTGCTCCGCCCTGGTCATCTCTTCCCCAGAGCTGTGGCCTCAGCCTCCCCAGGGAGATCAAAGGAATTTCCTTCCTCTTGCAAAGGAGCCTTTTATTATGTTTTGTTCCATCGGCAAGATGCGAGCCACTCACAGAGGGTTTGTGCCAACAGGTGGGAAAACTCCGTGCCCACTTGCTCCAGGGACAATGAAGACGGGCATCACCAAGCCGGGAGGGACCACTACTGGCCAGTGACTCCTGGGCTCTAAATCACAACTTTTTTAAAAAAATTTGTTTTAATGCTAAACACTTCTCGACAGCCTTGTGGACAAGGCTTCCCTAGCATTCCCAAGTTTTCCAATTTCTTTTCTGAGCATTTTATGGGGACGTTTTAAAAGAGAGATCTAGAAACAGCTTGGCAGGAGAATGAGGCGGCCAGGATGGCGCCCAGGGTGGAGAGCTTTTGGCAGCTCACAGACTCTTGGCACAGTTCCTCCGGGCCCTGGGGACCGTGCTAGCTGAGCTTGGGCATCTGCCCGGAATTGCTGAGCAGAGCTGTGTTCACATGCCACTCATTCTTGGCAAGCGAGATCCTGAAGGCTGCAGTCTGCGAGCTGCGTCTTCCCTCTACAGCCTGCCAGGGATCAGACGGGACGCGTCTTTCTTCGTAGAGAAAGAGGGCATCTTGCCAGCCAATCTCCCATCACCTGGGCAGGTACGGGCTGAGACCACTTGTCCTGACAGAGCTGCTTAGGGACACAACTAAAATGGGCTCAAAAGCTAAAATGAAGAATTGGACTCTCTTTTTTTTTTTTTTTTTCCTTTGAGAAGTCCAGAAAAAGAGGAGAGAAAAAAAATATGGAATAGCATAAAGCAAGGTGCAGGGTCAGGGGTCTCTCTCTCCCCCCCCCACTTGAACTACATTTATTTTATAATATTATATGCATTTATTTTGTAATCTCAGAAGGAATGGGAAATTAACACTTATATGCTTCCATCTTTAACTCTAACGAAATTTTCACTAACAATCATTACTATTTCATCTCTTAGGCCCTCCTTGTATGCCAGATTCTGTGCTGGGTACCTTAGATATATTACCTAATTTAATCCTCCTAACGGGTGCTTTAAGTATATTGTTGAATTTAATCCTCGTACATCCCAATTTTACAGATGAGGACATTGAGGCTTAGAAAGACTCCATGGCTTGTTCCAAATCACACTTTCTAATTGGTGGGCCCAGGATTTAGAGCCAGCTCTGTTTAATTATAAAGCACCTACCTTAAGCACTTCTTTGTACATCGCCTCTTTAATGAGGAAGGCGGGTGGGTTTCTTCCTTCTTCTACGTCAGCTCCCAGGGCCAGAGTTATTTTAGGAGACTTTTGAGGATACCTCAGTGGTGCATCCAGAGGGAAGCTGACCACCTCCCTGTCCCCCTGCCTATCACACACATGGATACAGGCACACAGGAAACTCTCCTGTCCTTCCACCCATACTAAAGTAAACCCATCGCTCCATGCCTTATCAAAAGCTACCAAAAGAATTATAGAGAAACTAGGACTCAATCCTCTTATGTCTTTGATTTAAAACACACACACACACACACACACACACACACACACACACACGATCCTCATTGAGGCTAAGAGGAACCCAGAATTCCTCTTGCAGACAGGATTCTTTCCTCTATCCATGGATACCCCATTTGCTGCTGGGCTGTGGGTAAGACAGATAGAAATCAGCGGTGGCCACTGGCCACCTCTTTAGGGGCTAATCATCCAGAGGAGAGAAACCATGGACTTATAAATAACTGAACTATCAGGTCCAGGGCACTAAACAGACCGAGAGAGAGGTGGGGCTGGGGCGGGCAGGACTGAGAAGGGAGCCGGCCTCTGTGGCTTTGCAACGCTCATTCAGGAAAGATGGTATCTGAACTAGATTGGGAAGGACCAGTAGGGTGTGACTGTCACAGGACAGCAAGGGCACCAGAGCAGCGGTGCAGGACGCTGGCTTCAGGAGCCACACTAGCTGACCCCCAGTGGCCAACACCACGCCCCCAGGGCCATGAATTAGGAACCTGGTCCATGGCTTGCCTGCTTCCTCTCTCAGGACCTTGCAGCCACGCGCCACAGGCAAGGTAAATTTAGAGATGGGCAGAGGAGTGACCCCTGTCCAGCCAGAGACTAAGGCAGGACGGCATAGTGGCAGGGAGAATTTGGGAAGCGGTAGGATAGGATTTGAACCTGAGCACACTGGCTTCAGAGACACGTGATAATCCAGGCAAGGAACAGGGCCAACCCTGTGATGTCCCTGCCAAGCCGAAGCCTCTGATTCTGGTCAGTAGGAGGTTGGTCACATGCTGGGAGGGGCCACTGCAGCCAAGCTGTCCGGGCTCCAGGGCTGGCTGGTTTGTGACCCTGGGGCTCACGCGCTGGATTTCAGTATGGGCTGCTTCAGAGGTCGGAGAGCGGCCCTGGGGTGTGAATCTACCTGACAGTCTCGGTCTGGGGTGAGCCCTGGCACCCCAGCCAGTTCCCCAGGGCTGGGCGGGGCGGGGCCGGGCTCCTCCAGCTGTGGCTGTGACACTCCTCAGCAAGGCCTCTCTCTTCCGCTTCCCAGAGGCTTCCTCACCCGATGGGCAAACCCCGGCCAAGTGAGCTCCTGCCCCAGAACACGGAATGGAGACATCTTTCCAGAGATTCCAAAGGACCTGCCCACCCCGAAGGGGCAGCAGCCTGGCCGGCAGGATCTTCCTCTCCCTTGGATTCCGGCGGCCTTTGGGGACTTGGGCTGGCCTCATGGCCGCAGCCCACCATCAGTGACATGAGCAGCCTCCTCCTCCCCGCCAGTCCTTGTCCTCGAGCTAACCCCCTGGCAGAGCTGATGGCAGTAATTACCAATGCTTTGGCTCATTAGACACTCTTCCCACTTGGGCAGGGGCTTGGCAAAGGGCTGCAATTTGGAGCTTTCTGTGTACAAACAAACTAACCTTATAAACCCGGAGCCAGGCAGCAGCAGCTGGGGACGGGCCACGCCCCCACCCCTGCCCTCTCCCTTCCCTCCAGCTCAGCTGCCTTCCGCCCTCCCTTCCAGAGCATCCCCCCCCCAGCCCCCGGGGGGGTCACCTCTTCCAGGGGACTCCCTGGGATTTATGCAATGCCCTGTGCAGTGACCAAGGAGGATTTTGCTACTGATCCATGACATTTTAGCAGAATGTCCCTCTTGCTTTTTCTTTCCATTGCTTTGCAATGCTTTAATGACCCCACCATGCTGGCCGCTGCGGTGAGCAACTTTATGAGCTTCATGCCAGCAACTCAGATGTTAGTGTCCTGGACAGCCTGGGAGGTGGACACAAGTGCCATTCTTCCTTTATTGGGAGGGGGGTGTTAGATAAAATTCGGGCAGCAGGCCATACCCCCAGGTGCCTCTAAATTGGCCATGCCCCAGGTGCCTTCCTCCCCAGAATCCACTCTCCATGGGCTCCGCGAGTCCCCGCCCTTAATCCCAAGAATACTGTCTCTCGGGGGAATTCACCACGGGCAGGCTCTCCCTTTCTGAGCCAATCCAGGGCAGGCTCTCCCTTTCTGAGCCAATGCAGAGCGTACAAGTCTCACTTCCGACCCCAGGCAGCTACGGAGTCAGGGGTCCTTCGGACCACCCAAGTCGCTACTTAAACCCCCACCAACCAGGAACCCGCCCCTTGCCCCTCCTCTTTCGTTCCATCCTTGCCGGCTCCTCCCCGCCAGTTTTCCTTCCCTTCTTTTCGCTCCCCTTCTTTCCACGTGTCCCTTTGGTCCTCACTGGCCATAGGGGCCGGCTAATAAACCCCTCTTACTACAGGGCGGTTTCTGAGGCCAAGGTCACAGGGAGAAGCTGGGCTGTGCCCAACTGAGGCTGGAGGTCCCAGTACTTCACAGGACAACCTCCATTGGAGGGAGATTTGGTGCCAACCAAATAAGTCACCTGGAAGGTGACCTTGTGCCACCTGGAGAGTGACCTTGCACCCATTCTCCTATCTCCCCACCACAGTGCGACTGCAGACTTTGCTCTCTGTGGCCTTGATCAACTGCACAGAGACTCTCTCTTCTCCCCCCACCCCCACCATCTCCTGTCCCTCCCAGGATCCTGCGGAGAGTCACCTACTGGGGACCTGCATCACTAACACGGATTCTGCACCCCGCTTGAATGGAGCTTTGAGCAGGGGGGGGGGGGGGGGGGCTTTCTGATGCAGAAGTTCTCCTGAGAACGACTGTCTTATCTCTGTGACTTAAACCCACTCCCCAGATTTCAGCAAAATCACAGAGGACGGCAATCCTTCTGTTGTCTTCGGAGCAGCCTTTGCTTGGATTCAGGATGTTAAATTAATGTGCAGAGAAAACGGAAAATAGAGATCTGGCTTCTCCTTTAGACGTGAGGCCGCGTGGCCCACAGAAGGTCGCCCTCAAAAGCCGGCAGGTCACAGAACAGACGAGGATAAAATGCCCACGGGGTCGACTAACTGCGACCATGCTCTATCACATCAATTAGGAGAAATTAAACAGACTCCCAGCTAGAACTTTCAATGCCTCAGAAGCAGAATTTCTGAAGAACAGCCTTAGCTGCTCAAGGTATCCGTCTTGAACCTCAAGGGCCGACCCCGACTCCCAAAGTCTTTGATCATCTAAATTTAGCTTTGTTCACAAACATTTCAGACAGGAGGCTAATTTTTATTCCCTGGAGAACCTCCTACAATCAAAAAGAATGTCAACTTTGAAAAAAAAAAAAATACCCGGAGCCTTCCCAGGACCAAGAGCCAGACACCAGCCGAGCTGGCTGACTTTAAATCTGGGTGTTCTCAGGGGCCCTTGGGGAGGAACATAAAATTTTACTATATGCTGCTTATAATTCAAACAAGTAATTACAACCAGATAACGTGGGCCGGGCCCCCCTCTTGGGGTGCAGCGGGGAGGGGGGCTGAGATGCAGCAGGCATGGAGGGGCCTCTGCAGGTCAGAGGAGGAGAGACAACAACCCCAGCTCATGGGGGGGGGGGGGGTGCAGGTGTGTCAAGTGTACCTGGGCTGAAGTAAGGTCTTCACAGACCCTAAACATGGGAATGGTTCCTTTATCCACCCCAACCTCATGCTATAGGGGTCAAAATGCATTTTTAAAAGAAAATAAAAAAATAAATAAAATGACTTTTTTCCAACCCATACACAGACTTATGAATGTCTGAATGACACGGCTTCGTCCTAGATTCAACAGCCTCTGTGTTTGTGTGCGTGTGCGTGTGTGGTGCACAGGTGTGTAAGCATGAGCACGTTCTCGTGTATGTGTGCAGGAAGCAGGGCACGGGGCACTCGGAGGACAGCTTCTTGGCAAAGGTGGCATGCATCTGAGGTTTAAAGGAGGACAGAACTGCGGGTAATTTTTCTTACTTTCAATTTTCTTGTGTGATTGCTGCCAGATTGTTTGTGGAATCACGAATCACAATGACACAAACCAGACCTCCAGACTACGCCACCAGGCCTGCCTCGCAGGAGGCGTGTAGTCAAGGCCAACGAGCAGGCGAGGGGGGCTGGCCTGTCCCAAGTTCACGCAGGAGACAAAGGCCTGGAAGCCAGAAACCTCAGGGGCATTGTTCCAAAAGGAATCTGCTTTTCATATCTTACTCTTGTTTTGAAAACAAATTCATGAACATGCTCCTTTCTTCACCAGCATCCCCGTATCCGAGCACACCAGCTAGAAGAGACACGTTACTGCTCAAACTTTCACTAAGACAAATTGTGTGCTAGGATAGCTGGCCAAGCACACCTGCCCCAGAGCCAACCTGTCCAGGTGCACATCCAAACTCCCTGCGTACCAGCTACTTGACCGTGGGCAGCTCCATTAGTCTTTCTGAGCTTCAGTTTCCCATATTTATTTGGAGAAATATAGCTGGAGCGGGTCCACAGGGTTTTCAAGATGAAATGAGACAATCCCTCTAAGAACACCTTGTTGATCACCTGGCCTACCGTACAGTTCCGTGAGTGTCTAGGTTGATTCAGCCCCTGGAGGGGGATTCTTCTAGGCCACATAGCATCTTGACCCGTTGAGGACATTTTTGGCCTGGGGGATGATTTCTTTGGCCATGCTTAATAAAGATGGGCAAAATGATACCCCGCGTGGCCCCCCTGACTTCACTTCATGCTGCCTGTCGTGCAGGTTGGGTCTTTTTTTGCAAGCAGAACCTCTGGTTTTCAGAACAGGAAGGAGGCTCAGACCAAGTCCCCAAGTGGAATACGGTGGCTCCAACAAAGTCCGAGAACTTTTGACTCAAATCCGCGTATTTTCCCGCTATTCAATACAAGCTGTTAAATGTGTTCATCTCGTGAATGTCTTCATTAGGATCTATTTCGTAACAGCAGAAATCAGAATCGCATCATCTCCCACGATGAAAGGTGCACCCTGGATTTTCAGGTGCAGCGGGACTTGGACCAAAAGGAGGGGGATGAGTTCATCTTTGCTCTGCTGTGGCCCCCGCCTCGGGCAGCCAGTGACCTGTCCTGTGGGAAGCCTCTGATTGAACTGCCCTGGGTCATGGTCTCACCAGGAAATGATGATCATGTACCGGTGACGGGAGGTGGCTCATCCCTCAACGAACCTTTGTGAAGAGCGTGAGGACTCTGGGCAGAAACAGATCAGGTGCATCACACCTGGTCCTTCCAAACCTCATCAGCTGAGCTTGGAAGCGGGGCTTTCTCTGCAGATATCATTTAGGACTTAAAAGAGACACTGACCAGATTAAGCTGACCTTTGTCACATTTGACAAAACAGGACACAGAACCATACAGCTTCTTTAATAGGAGTTATTAGATAATGCAGACAGAAAGTAGACTCTAGTTAATGAAGAGTTGCATGTAGATCCCTTATTTTCAAATAACTGGAACATAATAAAATATCCATCCAGGGTCACCTCGCAGGATGCCCCCAGAGTTCTCCTCCTGCACATCCTTTCTTACTGCGAAGACCCCACCCCATCTTCCTTCTTGTGCTCAGTGGTAAGTGACACGTGAGAACGTGTAACCAAGGGACGTCCTCAGATGAAGGAATAACTAGAATCACACAAAGTCCTAGAGGCCAAGTCAGGAAAAGAACAGTTAAAGAAACCAAGGGAGGGGGCTGGGGTTGTGGCTCAGCGGCAGAGTGCTCGCCTCGCACGTGCGCGGCCCGGGTTCGATCCTCAGCCACCACGTAAACATAAATGCATTGCATTGTGTACAACTAAAGTAAATAAATAAATATAAAAAAAAAAAAGAAGAAGAAGAAGAAGAAAGAAAGAAACCAAGGAAGCCAGGTGCGGTGGCGCAGGCCTGTAATCCCAGCACTTGGGAGGCTGAGGCAGGAGGATCGCAAGTTCAAAGCCAGCCTTAGCCACGGCGAGGCACTTAGCAACTCAGTGAGACCCTGTCTCTAATCAAATACAAGAAAGGGCTGGGGATGTGGCCCAGTGGTCGAGTGGCCCTGAGTTTAATCCCCGGTACCAAAAGAAAAGAAAGAAAAAGAAACCAGGGGTGTCCATACTGACCAGAGATAAGAGGTCCCAGGGTAGACAGGCTAATGATCTGTGTTTTAAGGGCTGCCACACATGGGGTTGGGGGGGACTCTGCTAACTCCATGACCTGCTCAGACACGACACTGCAGCGAGCGGGTGGAAGCTCTCAGAACACAGCTTCCTGCCGTATCGGAGAGGGCACACTTGCCTGGTGCTAGGTTCCCAGCAAGCACTGCCCATCTCCCGGGAACAGACCCTGGTCTTGCTCCTGGGAGACCTCTTCTCCGTCCTTGTCCCTTGCAGCCCCAGCAGCTTCCGTTCCCACCTTCAAGGATATGGACCACGTCCCAGCCCAGGCCAATCCGCTCTGTCTGCCTCCAGGACACAGCCCCCGGTGGGGGGTGGCCGTCACTCCGTGCCTTGGCGCACCTGTGACACCACGTTCTCGGGATACTGGTGGCTTCTCCCCTTGAGCACCTGCCAGATCGCTCTGCTTTTCTGTCCCCGGCCCCTCTCTGAAGCCCACCCCAGACCTGGCTTGTTCAATCTGAGCTCAGAGCAGCCCAGGGTGGGAGAAGGAGGGTGTGAATGCCACCAATGCCACCAAAGATGACCCTCCACCAAGGGGGACAGGACATCTGCGCATCGATGACCCATGGTCCTGTCCTTCCTAGGAACAAATCTGGGGTGCATGCTCCACAATTTCTTGGAGTTACAGGTGGGACTGAGCCTCCTGCATGCACAGCCGCCATCATGGGCTCCACGGTGCATTGTCTCCCTCCTCCCTGGGCTCAATTGGCTCCCTGCCCTGGGGTCCTAGTCTCAGGCTACGTGGGTAACTGGGTGAGGAGGACCCAAATTAAGTCATTCAGAAATAGACGTGTTATCCAGTGGGAGCCAATGATAGAATGAAAATCCCAAGAATTAAGAGGGAGCCATCAGCCCATTCTCTTGGGAAAAAAAAAAAAAAAAAACTGAGCCTGTATTTGTCAGAAACCATTAAGTAGAGCCAACTAGGAAGAAATGGAGCTGAGATGGAACTTGGAAATATCCTCTGACTCCTGAATCAAACTGTGCCTGAATCCCATCCCACTGGTGTCTAGTTAGGTGATCCAATAAATCCCCTGTTTGAGCTTAATTAACTGGCAGCTTTCTCCCCTATCACTTTCAGCCAAAGGATTCTGAACTAAAATCACAAAGAACTTTGCAACCTTAGCATTTGCCTAATAACCAGAAAAGCATCCTCGGAACATACTGAGCTTCCCATGACTGAGGATATTCAAATAGAACACGATCAAACATCAACCTGCTGCGTTGGAGAAGGCTTTTTTCCCCTTCCACACAGGTGTAGCTCGAGGGTTTCTGGAGGCAAATCCTTCCAACTCTAAAGTTGATTGGCTGATAAAAATGAATGACCCTGAGCCAGGTGCGGTGGCACATGCCTGTAATCTCAGCACTTGGGAGGCTGAGGCAGGAGGATCGCGAGTTCAAAGCCAGCCTCAGCCATGGCGAGGCACTTAGCAACTCAGTGAGACCCTGCCTCTAATAAAACAAAAAAAGGCTGGGGATGTGGCCCAGTGGTTGAGTGCCCCTGAGTGCAATCCCCGGTACCAAAAAAAAAAAAAAGAATGACCCTGTGCAAAATCTCTCAGGCTAAGCGCTGAGCAGGTGACGGTAGACCCTGCTTTGTCCTTCCTACATTGTCCCCAACCAGTGACATTTCATCAGTCAGTCGCTGCATCCCCTGCCATCTCCCCACCCTCTGGCAGACTGGACGGCTGATATTTACTTAATTCTTCCCCCCACCCAGAATTACCACCTGCATCACAAAACACAGTGTTAGTACAGGGTCCCCCCAAACAGACTCTGTTTCTGAGTAGGGCTGGGCCAGCCCAGGAGCAGTGGAAGGAGGCGTACAGGTTTCTGGCTGCTAAAGGAGTAACTCCACGCAGTGTTCCCTCCTCCCGTGGAAGCCTGTTACTACCCGATGGCAGGAAGTTTCAGACACGGTACCCGCAAGCTCAGTACCTCCCCTCTCCAGGGCAGGAAGAGCTGCATCATTCAAATGCAGAAGGCAGCAGGAAGCAACTGGTCTTAGCCTTTTTAAAATAATATTAGATTTTAAAATCAGCCCTATTCATAGTGAAAATGTACCAAGAAGCCCTTGTTTTTAGATATCCCTCCCTGCATGCAGAAAGGGATTGGGGGCCTGGTCAGCAGGTGTAGGAGCCCTGTTTGGGGAGATGGCTTAAATTGCGGTTGACTATGGGCCATAAGGATTTGGGCATTGTCGCCTTCCGTAGTCTCACGGGACTTGGCCCGGGATCTCGAGTGACTTGGCCGAGATTGCTGATCAGGTCAGCGCCATTTTGGTGGTGTGTGTGGCGCGTGTTAGTCGTTGTTAAAGCCAGAGAGAAAAGTTATCAGAATAAAAAGCTGTTTGTCTCCAGTTTGCCTCTGAACTTCTTCCCACGGCTCCGTTGCTCCAAGCGGCCATCGCTTCAGGCGACAACAAGCAGGAACAAATCACACATGGGAGTGAAGTCCCCATCCATGGCTGGGTGGAGGGGGCCCCAGCTACCTAATGTTATCGTCTGAATTTAATCAATACAGGTTATAGGTTATAGATTAGAAATTATAGGTTAAGGGCTGGGGTTGTGGCTCAGTGGCAGAGCCCTCGCCTCGCACGTGCGCAGCCCGGGTTCGATCCTCAGCACCACGAAAACATAAATGCATTGCATTGTGTACAACTAAAGTAAATAAATAAATATTTTAAAAACATAAATTATAGGTTAATGAAATATCAATCAGTAACACAATAGGATTGTAAGATAAGTGTTATAGAATTAGTAATGTTAAGTTACTCGGGTCTGTCATAGTTATAAGATAAAATAAGTAACAATACAACAATATAGTCACTGTAAGACATAGGATTTAAGTAGCTAACAATAAGATATAGATAATGTAAGGTGATAAGTGTAAGCTCAGAGGTCTAATACGGTTACAGATAGTTACAGATAAATATAGAGATGGATATAAGTTACTAGAACAGTAGTTAAGTATAAGGAATAACTATAGACAAGCATAAGTAAGCATAGCGCTAGGGACTCCATCTTCTTGGTTCCCGTGAGAAACTTGTTACATAGGCTGTTCTCCAGGTGTTATTTTAAAATTGTTTCTGTGTAGACCTATACAAATGAGGATATAGACCCCATAAATGAGGATTCATATGGTTTTCTGTTTTTTTTTTTTCTCTGCTAACTGCATTGTCAGCCCCTGTATTCTGCTTGCTTGCAATTTGCAAAATTCCATAGGAAAGTCTCCGGGGTACGATTTTCTTCCTTAAATACTTTGGTCACAAGCAACTCGTGGCTGCTGTTCTTTGAGAGAGCTACTCAGTCTCTGACAAAAGCAGTCCCTGGCCAGGTAAAATTGGCAAAATAAAATTCTCTGATTTGTTTCAAGTTCGGACTTGGTGTGTGTTTTCGGAGCGGTCTCCCCATACCACCACCCTGACATTTGGAGCCAGAGACCCCAATGCCTTGCCCAGAGCTGCACTAAGGAGGAAAGACAAGGGGATGGTAGGTGATGGCCGCTTCCATGTTGGGTCCAAAGAAGAAAGCTTCTGACCAGAAGACACTCATTCAGGGACGGTCAGTAGCAAGAGGAGGCAAGAGCGGCAGATGGGCCGTCGGAGAAGGGAATTGCTATGGCCCCGAATCTTATCCACTAAGAAAAAGTTCCACCTTGTACGTCACGAGACAGGTCTGCTTGTTCTCTGTCTTCCCTCTCTTCCAATTTCCTGCCCACATAAAACGTGACAAGGGCCACCTTTCTTAATTTATTTGTTGGATCTGATGAGCTTCAGCCATTGGGCAGCAGAATCGTGAAATGTTTTCCTTTGCACAAAGACCAGTATTTCTGGAAACTCACAAATGAGTAAGTGTGTGTGTGTGTGTGTGTGTGTGTGTGTGTGTGTGTGTGTGTGTGCGTTTTTCCATGCAATGGCTTTCTCCACCCATGGACTTCTGGGGAAGTGGACAGTGACCACTATGCGAGGCCCATTGCGAGAGAACATGGGACACGTGCTGAGTGAGCTCCGTCACGATGCTTGTCCCCGGAGCTGCAGCCCCAGGTTCCTCCCGGCTCTGCCACGACACAGCACAGCCCACGGGGGGGCAGCCACCCGAGAGCTCAGCCCCCCTTGCCCATTCTGAAGGGCAAAAATCACACTGGAGACAGCCGTGCAGCCTAGAGATTTATTCACCAGCCTTTATGGCTGGTCGGAGGTAGAAGAAGTACGGGGAGAGAGGAGTCAGGGAGAGGGGAGTGTGCAAGCTCTGGTGGGAGAGAGGAGTCAGGGAGAGGGGGAGTGTGCAAGCTCTGAATGGAAGGTGGGTGCCTGGTCACACTGGCTGTGGTCTTTGGAGCTATTGGCTAGGGAAGCTGCCATCAGGCTGGAGGCTGGAGCTGTCAGCTGGGGCAGTTGCCATCAGGCTGGAGATGGTGAGTCTGGAGCTGTTCCTCTCAGCAGGGATGAGCTGTTGTGTCTGAGCTCAGTGCAGGCAGGAGCTTTAAGTAGGGATTTCTGGTGGGGGGTGTGCCAGAGCAACCTTTAACGCTATTGGCTCTTTGCCCAGGGAAGAGGGCGACCTTTAAGCCAATTGGCTCCTGCCTGGGGAACAGAGCAACCTTTAAGCCGATTGGCTCCTGCCCAGGGAAAATGAAACCAGGTTGCTTGTCATGGAAATTTCCATGGGGGAGGTGGCCCATGGGCCCAAGCCTATCTATCTCATGGGAAAATGGGCAGGTGGAGGACTCTGGGGAGGCACTGGGGGTTGTGGTGGGAGGAGGGGAGGCACCTGTGGCTCTCACCTTATCATCAGGTGTGACGCAGCATATCCCCAGTCATGGTGGGTCAGGAAAAAAGCTGGAGGGTTGGCTGGAGTTTTAGGAGCAGCAGTGTATTTGCTAGACACAGAATTACCGGGACCATGGTGTTGGGGCGGGGGACAGGAGAGCACAACACCAGGGTCCAGAAGCCAGAGGTTATCCAGAGTCTCTGGCCCCTGGCTTCTGATGAAACACCCCCTTTCACGCCCTCCTTTCTAGGCACCAAGGCACACTCACCCTGAAGCCACCCTCAACGTTTAACTGTGCAGACCATGCTGTGAGTGCCCTCGGTGGGCACCAGGCTCTGCTCTGGGCTGCAGGCCACAAGGAGACGCCAAGTCTGCCCCTCCTAGGAACCTGCAGCTCAACAAGGCTAGTGGGACATGCACGAGTGATCAGGGAACCAAGGCACTGACTTCAGTCCCTGTTGGGCCTGTGCTACTGTCCCCAGAAGATGGAATGGCTGGAGTTTCGCCAGAACTCAGAACTGTGATTTCTAACACCAAGAGGCTTTAGGCACTGAATTCGGATCAGATGGGCTGAAGAGCTGAAGATGGAGTGAATGTCCTTGGGCTGCCGCACACGCTCCCTTCCGATCCTGGGCTCCCAGTCGCAGCTCTGCAGAGGGGAGGGGGCAGGGAGAGGGCCTGTGTTGCGGGCTGCACTGGCCCCACTCAACTCGTCTGTTGAAGCCCTAACCCCTAGTACCCGAGAGGTGACGGGATTGGAGACTGGGTCTTTCAGAGGGACATTAAGTGACAGGGAGGCTGGCAGGGCGTGGCCTCATCTAATCTCACAAGTGTCCCTATGAGAGGAGGAGATTTGGACACAGTGACCCCAGGATGCAGGTGCACGGCCAGCCAGCCATGAGAAGAGGCAGGAAGAAGACAGCCAGCCGCCAGCCAGGGAGAGGCCGGGGAGACCTCACCCTGCCGTGCCTCAACCTTGGACTTGCAGCCTCCAGAACTGTAAGAGGACAGCGGTCCACGGCTTCAGCCAGTGGCCTGGGGTGTCGTTACAGCAACCCTAGCAACAACGCAGCCTGGCTCCCTCCTCTCATGCCTCTGTCCCTCGAGCCCAGAGGTCAAAGATGAACGGACCTGATCCCCCCACTTAGGTGGGTCCTGGGGGAGCCCGAGAGACAGACCCAGGCACCAGCAGCCCTTGATGGCATCGTGAGCTCAAGCGCAGTCCCTCCTCCACACGGGCAGGGGCGGCGCCATGCTTCCCGCGGCTCACAGGCTGAGTGCTGGGCTCCTGGTCACAGTCGGACACCTTGACTCCGCGCCTCCAACTCCCAGTCCTTTCCGTGCCAACCCCACGTTCGCTGCCACGCAGCCTCCTGGGCACTGCAGGTCTGACAATCAGCACCAAGCTCGGACTCCAGCTCCTTCTCCTGGAACCTCCTTCTAGTCAGTGGGGCTGGGACCTCCTGGCCCTTCCACTGTGAGAGTGACCTTGGGGGCAGCTATGTGCACCCACCACACGCACATGCTCCTTCCAAAGCCACCTTAGCTCCACGTGGTGCAACGCCGTGAGCCGAGAGCCCGGGGACCCAGCGTGTTCCCTGGACCCACAGGAAGCCTGGCACGCAGTGTGGCCTTGACGTGCAGTTGGTGATCAGACTGCAGGCTCGGTACAACTAGGGATTCTTCTGAGGCAGGACTCAGGAGCCAAGAGGGGACAGTTCAGATTTATTTCCAGTGCAGTGACTCACAGGGACGAAGGCAGGAGGTCCGAAGACTCCGGAGCACTTCCTCCACTGACAACAGACTGGTAAAGCACAGTGTCCCCTGAAAATTCGCCCCCCAGTGGCCGATACCGGTGCTGCCAGCAGCTGATCTCTGGTAAAGGGGTGGCTTTACCACGGCTAGGAGTTATGTGAACCCGTACTTTAATGCTGCACACAACACACACACTGGGACAGACAACAGCAACAGGGAATGCTTTTTCTCAGCGCTGTAGGCGACGAGGACCTCACATTACCTCTGAAATTGTTTTCAGTGCCCGGTGTATCCTGTATTAACCCCCTGCCTCATTCCTAGTCTTTTTATTTGCAGCCTTCACGGTGAAATAGTTTTGCATCTGGACAATGAAATCGAACTTGCCTAAAGGGCAAAGAACAACATACAACTGTAAATTGAAAACTTTCAAGTTGGAAAGAGGTCACCAGAAGCCAAGAAACGGCAAGAGACTGTTAAGATTTAGGCAGCTATGCGGTCACTCTCTAAGGCCCAGTAGAGGCAGTCGAGGGTTCTAAAAGGACCAACAGACCAGCAGTGGGAAGACCCAAGGTGAATGAAAGCTGTGTGACTGTGCTGAACACACCTCATTTCTCTGATCCTCCTTTTTCAAAATTTTACTTTTGAATTTGTAACATATGAATAATGTGTTTATGTTGCATATCTCACAGGGTGATTATAAAATTCAAATGAGAGCCTTGCTAAAATGCCTGGCCCTCTACATAAAAGGAAAACACGAGTCTCTTTTTGTGAGTTCTGTCTTCTGAGGTGGTGAAGGGATTCCCAGCAAGGATTTCTGCGTGACAGAGCTACCAAGACACCTCAGCCGGGTGCTGGGAATCTACTGGGACACCACCAGTTCACAGGGAGGAGACTCTGCTGCTGAGCTTAAACCAGACAAGAGATAGCACACCCTGCTCCACACACAAATTAACCACAATCAAGCTTCAGAAAGACTTTAATACAAAGAATAGAAGAAAAGAAAAAAAAAAAACCCAAACTAATGACCAGGCCCCAAGCAGAAATGACTACGGGGTCACCCTCAGGTCCCACTCATCAACATTTGCTCCTAGAGCAAACACGGAATTAATAGAAAAGCTGTGGACACCACATCTATGAGGAGTTTCAATATAAACCACCCCCAGATCCCTTTAGAATATATAGAGTTAAGTGAAGAAGAGAAATCTTAGGTTGTACCCCACATACCCTGCTATATACAACATAATTGCCTGTCTACAATGAGGACTCATTCTTTTGAGACCTACAGGAAAAGTAGAATCTTCACACTCTGACACAATATATGATGTATCAAAATATATGAATTATCTACCAAAGAATAAGTAGGAAAATTGTACTAAAAACTCATTTGGAAATATATTTTAAAATTCACAACAATCTGATATTCCAGAACACTGACAAGAGAAGGTTGTACCCTAGAAAGATGGTGCTCTAATAACTATGAATTCTTCTGAAGTAAGACTCAGGAGTCAAGAGGGGGGCAGTTTCGATTTATTTTGAGTAGAAGAGAAATCCATCTCAACAGGTGCATAAAACCCTACACAGGGATACAAGAAATATGGGGAAAAAAACAGGTAACATGATACCTCCTAAAGTTCATAATTCATCAGAAACAGACTCTTAAATATTGAAGTGGATGAAATACCAGATAAAGAACACAAAAAATATTATAAAATGATCAATGAATTTCAAGAGTACACAGAAAAACAATTGAATGAATTAATGAAGTCATTACAGGCTATGAATGAGAACTTCAAAAAGGAGAACCAACAGAAAGCTTGAGAAAGAACCAAACAAGCCGGGCACAGTGATACATGCCTATAGTCCCAGCGGCTTGGGGGGCTGTGGCAGGAGCATCAAGAGTTCAAAGCCAGCCTCAGCAGAAGTGAGGCATTAAGCAACTCAGTGAGATCCTGTCTCTAAATAAAAATACAAAATATGGCTGGGGATGTGGCTCAGTGGTTGAGTGTCCCTGAAATTCAATCCCTGGTAACTATCTCCCCCCCCCAAAAAAAATGGTACAATGAGATGGATATCATTACCCTAAATGTATGTATGAAGACACAAATGGTGTGAATATACTTTGTATACAACAAGAGATATGTAAAAATGTGCTCTATATGCGTAATATGAGTTGTAATGCATTCTGCTGTCATATGTAACAACTTAGAATAAAAGGAAAAAATGAGAAAAAAATTTTAGAAATGAAAGACACAATAAATCAAATAAAATGTTCAATTGAAAGTATCTCTAGTAGAGTAGACCATGTAGAAGACAGAATCCCAGAGATGGAAAACAATGTGCCTGGCCTTCAACATTTGGACAGTATTTTAAAAAAGAATATAATTAACCATGAACAGGACATAAAAGGACTCTGGGACAATATTAAGAGATCAAGTTTAAGAATCACTGGAATCAAAGAGGGTTGTGAGATAGAGGCTAATGGTATGAATAACCTCTTCAAGGTAAAAAATGACAGAAAATTTTCTGAACCATGAGAATGGGATGGATATCCAGACAGAGGAAGCATTCAAAACACCAAATAGACAAGATCAAAAACAAACCTATCCATAACACATTATAATTAAAATGTCTAATGTACAGAACAAGCATAGAATTTTAAAAACCTCAAGAGAAAAATGTCATGTCCCATTTAGAGGCAAGCCTATCAGAATTACTTCTCAGCACACTCTAAAACCCATAAGGGCTTGGAATGATGTGTTCTAAGCACTGAAAGAGAAAAGCTATCTTAAAGAATCAAAGAAGAAATAGAAACCATCCAACATACACAGAAACTAGAAGAATTCGTGACTACTAAGCTGACATTACAGAAAATACTTAAAGAAATGCTACACACAGAAGAAATCAAAAGCAAAACCCAGAGCTCACAAATCTCATTTAAGAGAAGCTAAGAGAATGAGAAACAGGACCAAATTGAACACCAGAAATAAATTTAAATGGCAGGAATTAATAAACAACTCTTTATAATAACATTGAATGTAGATGGTCTTGATATGGCTGGAAGGCTAGGTTAAACAACAGAGGATCACGTTTTAAGAAAAGACAACCACAGACTGAAAGTAAAAGGGTAGAAAATAATATACCATGCAAATAGAGCCCTAAAACAAGCAAGAGTGACTACTGTCACATCTGACAAAGCAGACTTTAAATCGATATTAATCAGAAGAAACAAAGAAGGTTACTTCATACTGGCAAAGGGAACGATCCAACAAGATGTGACAATAGTAAATCTTATGCCCCAAATGTTGGTACACCAAATTACATAAAACAGACACTATTCGAAGTCTCAGACAGACCCCAGTACAATAATACTGGGTGATTTCAACACAACTCTTTTATCAATAGATTGGTCATCCACACATAAACTCAGTAAAAATTCTTCAGACCAAAAAAAAATACTATAAATCAAATACATTTAACAGATATCTATAGAATATTTCATCCAACAACAGCTGAATTCACTTTCTTCTCAGCTGCTCCCATGTAATCTCCTCTACAATTGACCCTATTTTAGGCCACAAAGCAATTCTTAGCAAATACAAAAAAAAAAAAAATTTATAATTCCTTGCATCTTATCTGATCATGATGGAATAAAATTAGAAATTGACACCAAAAACACTACAGAAACTATATAAAATCATGGAGATTCAACAATATACTTTTGAAAGATGAATGGGTGATAGAAGAAATTTAGGGAGAAATTGCAAGTGTTAGATTCACACAAGAATGAAGAAACAACACTGTGAAGGCAGTTCTAAGAGAGGAGTTTACAGGTCTGAGTGCCTCCATAAGGGAATCAGAAAGATCCCACATAAACATCCGAATGATGCATCTCAAGTCCCTCAAAAAAAAGAACAAATCATTAAAAAAAAAAAAAAAAAAAAAAAAAAAACAGTGGAAGGAAGGAAATAATTAAGAGCGGAGGCATTTCCTGTGGTTGCTATATCTAGTCATCTCAAATTGGCTCATCCAGGAGACTTAGAACAGTTTGTTCTCTCCACTTCTGGAGTCTGGGCTTTAAAATCGATGTGTTGGGAGGGACTGGCTCTGACGTCTTGAGGGGACAGCACTCCTCACCACTGCCAGACTCCAGGAGCTCCGTTTTGGAGCTGCCCCCTTGATGCGGCCTCTATCTTCACATGGGTTTCGAAGACACATTCCCAGTGACCCCCTTCCTCCAGCCACACCCTACTGCCTATAGTTACCACTCAGTTGATCCATATAGTGGATTAATCCACTGACTAGGTTACACTTCTCATGATCGAATCGTCTCACCTCTGAAAATTCTTGCATGGTCACACATGCGCTTTGGGGGCACACCTCATATCTACGCCACGGTAGGTTGGCCAGTGGAGCTCAAGGATGGAGAGGAACATAGGTGGATGCAATGAGGTCTCCTTTCCAAAGATCTTCAATGGCAAGAGGAGACTTCCCTTCTTCCTCTACTGAGGGAGAGTCAAAGCCAGAACTGCAGGTCTGTTCTGTGCCCGGGACGATGGTAAGTGACGTGATATCACAATTGAAGCTGAAAACTCTATTCCTGACCTCAACGAGCCTCCATCAGAAAGCAGGAAAGACTGAATGTAGGCAAAACAGTATTTGATCAGGTGCCAGGTGGAGCAAGAATACCAAGAGCAAGCCGCTAAACACAGGAGAGTGGCGTGGGGAAGAAGTCATCCTAGAAAGAGGGACTGTGGCCTTATCCTGGGTCCAGATGGATGGAGAGGACTTATCCACGAGTACCATGACAGGGAAGGGAGGCTCAGGCCACATGGGAGTTGCTACAGTAGAGGCCCAAGAGAGGGTCTCAGTGTGGACAGCTGGTCCAAAGCTATGAAACCACAACTATATCATTGCCCCAAAAGGAAGAAGCTGGTTGCTCAGGCGACGGCATGGAAATGCTGGTGGACATGCCAGGCTGCAGCTGGTTTGCTCCATGGCGTACATCCCCAAGGAACTTCCACGTCTCTTGTGGTCTTATACTATCTCTGCCTACCACCTACTCCCCAGCTTCCCCCCTAAACACAGTCTTGTTTGGGAAAGTCTCAGGGTGACACTTCAATTTCTAAGATGTCGGGCCCTTAAGCTCTGGCTTTCTGGCTGCTTGCCACATTACCACGCCCTGTTACAGGACCTAGGCTAAGCAGGGGGCATGGCTGTGAGAACTGAAACCACCCCAAGGATAGGCCAATGGCTCTGCCAATGGCATCTGCCCATGCTCCTTATGTGTCCCTATGATCTTTCTGTTGATTGGCCCATGTCCTATATAAGACCGTCCAACTTCCTCAATAAACCGAGTTCCGGCATTCTACTGACTGGGCTCCCCGATGTGGTTCTGAGTCTTTTGAAGGTTGGGGGAGGAGACGTC
This sequence comes from Tamias sibiricus, assembly GCA_025594165.1. Classification (NCBI taxonomy): domain Eukaryota; kingdom Metazoa; phylum Chordata; class Mammalia; order Rodentia; family Sciuridae; genus Tamias; species Tamias sibiricus. The sequence continues at coordinate 11,226,761 of CM046658.1, read as the reverse complement.
GGTGGCCTTTACTTTCCCAATCCAGTATCATTGTTGAGGTAGGCCCCTCTGGCCTCTTTTACAAGGGAGGTCCATCCCAGGTATGGGGGGCTAAAGACTTCAACCCCTTATAATAATCCGACACTAAGAGAGAGCTAATCAAGTTATTGGAATCAGATTCAGAAAAAAACAACTGTGTCACAGACAAGTAGCCACAACCAACCAACCAACCAACCACCACCACCAACAAAAACCAAGACAGGCGTTTCAGTTAGGTAGAACTTAATGCACATACATTTCTATGCAAAAGCAAGGACCAAAAATTTTAGATCTTAAGGTGCAACATGACAGGAACTTACAAGCAAATGGAGAATGTTTTAGGGAGAAGTGTTCAGGAAAAAAAAAAAAAAAAAAACACCATTTTGATAATTTAGACACTCTGAGAACTTAACAGCTACAGTCCACGTGAATGATGAAATGAATCTGGGAGATGAAATTAGCTATTTTATAATTAGGAGACCATTGCCTTCACTGGACATGATAATTGGAGAATATCATGTAAAAGAAGAGTAAATATGAGTGTATTAACCTTGGAGCTGGGTGAGGTGTGCAACCAGCCCCGGGAGCCTGTGTCTCCCTGGTGGTCCCAGGAGGGCGGTGGGCACGAGATGGGACAGCTCTCCATTGATGGGCGTTCTCATCCAAGTGGCCCTTCTAGATGAGACAGAACCCAAAGTGACCCCAGGCAGAAGAACTCATTGATTCCTTGGCCGTGGGAGTGACGTTCAGAGAAAAAATTGTATTTTACTGACCTACTCAGATGGTGCTCAAAGGCTTTAGAGTTGCCTGAGACGCCTCTTATTCTGTCTGCCCCACATCTAAAGTCAGTACAAATTCTTTCCCCTCTTCCTTCCAGACAGAGTTGGGAGGGGACCACCTCTCATCATTTCGGAGGAGACCTCTCTGTTACTTGCTCTTGTTCCTCTTTATTTCTATCTTTTCTCTTCACACACGTGGACTTGAACGCTCACACCACGAGGGGGAGGATCTATGGCAACATGAATGCGTTCCCCAATAGACCTGTACCAGGGTCTCAGCAAATGTTTTTAAGTTTTCAAAAAAGCTTTTGGGGGACACCTCCTGTCTCAACCCTAGCAGGGTGGCTGATGGGACTCAGGGTTTCAGCATACTGATTACACACTTGGATCCACGATACGGGTTGCCTGAATCTGGAGTCCTGGTCCTCCCATTCCTTCACTATATAATTGTGGATACTTTGCTTTTTGTGATCCTTGGTCCTGGTTCCCCTCCTGTAAAATGGCACCCCCTTTTCTGTTGAGGCAACTTCTGTGGAATGTTGTTTCTTGCACCCGCCCCCTCTTGGAATACGGAATACGCCCCCTCTTGGAATACCTCTTGGTTGGTGTATGCTGAACTAGATTAGGAGCTCCGTTTGCTCTAGTGACAAGCTAGCTGACCCAAAGACTTTCCAAGGAAAGTTTGCACGCTTTTCCTCAATCAATCATTTTCTAAATACCTCTCCTAGTAGACTCATAAAACCACAGTCATTGATAGATGGGCTTGGGCCAATGGGCCACCTCCCCCATGGAAATTTCCATGAGAAGCAGCCTGGTTTCATTTTCCCTGGGCAGGAGCCAATTGGCTTAAAGGTTGCTCTGTTTCCCAGGCAGGAGCCAATCAGCTTAAAGGTCACCCTGTTCCCCCGGGGCAAAGAGCCAACAGCTTTAAAGGTCGCTCTGGCACACCGCCCCCCAACCAGAAATCCCTACTTAAAGCTCCTGCCTGCCCGGAGCTCAGACACAACAGCTTGTCCCTGCTGAGAGGAGGCAGCCTCTGTGACAGCTCCAGACCCACCATCTCCAGCCCGATGGCAGCTGCCCCAGCTGACAGCTCCAGCCTCCAGCCCAACAGCAGCTGCCTTAGCTGACAGCTCCAGAGACCACAGCCAGCGCGACCAGGCACCCACCTTCCATCCAGAGTTCGCACACTCCCCTCTCCCTGACTCCTCTCTCCCCGTACTTCTTCTACCTCCAACCAGCCATAAAGGCTGGGGAATAAATCTCTTGGCTGCACGCTGTCTCGGTGTGATTTTTGCCCTTCAGTCATATCTGACAGACCCTATCAATTACTATCCTTTGACGAAGTAGCATGAATGAGCAAACTCTAATATCCAGGGTAGGCACGGCCTGCTGGGAGCATTTCTCATTCTCCATGTCTTGGCTCTCCTTCCTCTGGGTGAGGCGCCATCCTCAGCCAGCTCTTGTCTCATGGTGGCAAGATGGTTGCCATGGCTCCGGAGCAGACATCTGCCTAGGTTGTGGTCTAGTAGAGGAGTGAGAGAGTCTGCTTGCTGAGGGCCCTCTTGAGTGTCTTCTCTTTACCTCCATGCCCGTCTCTAATTTAATCACCATGGTAGAAGACTATGATGCTTGGATTAGCTAAAGCCTTGGCCCAGTGCTCCCTAGGTCAGGGGTGGGGCCCCTCCCAGGACTCAGAGCTGAGAGAGAGAGAAGGTATCATCAGACGCATTTGGAAACCGAAAGGTACGTGGTGCCAAAGGCCAGAATTAGCACCTGTCCCCTGTCCTGAGAGCGTTCCTAATGCCCTCCAGCTAGTCTTCCCTCCCCCCACAAGGCCTTCACAACCCACACAGTGCTGTTCATAGAATAGCCTCAGTTACGTGTGACAAGGCACCTCTGGGCCTACGGGGAGGGACAGGCACGGAGCACCGACTAACCTCACCTCAAGCACCCGCGGCCCAGACCCTTGTCATAAAACTACTAGCCGAGGTCAAAGCCCGCCCTGGGCTCTGTCTCCCCACCGCCTGGTCGCATGACTGAACAAGTTCTCCACGTATGCCTCAGTGTCCCCATCCCAGAAGTGAGCGCCCTACTCCTCCCCAAAGCAGGGCTGATGTGAAAACTGAATTGGGCCATCTGCTCCAAGCCCGTCGAATCCACAGTGCCTGGCGGGTGGCAAGACTCGACAAATGCGCACAATTGTCATTGTCCTTCTTATGATAGGTGAGGGACCAGTGGCCACCGTAGCACAGCGCTAAGTCTGGTGACATGTGACAGTTGTGTGCGACGTTATTTGGGCTGAAGGTCCCTTCTGTATTCCCAAGAGGAGTGTCAGACATGGGGACACTTACAGGGGACACGTCTCATCACATCCCACACTGGATTGGACCCTCACTAGCTAAAGAGTCAATCCACCTAATCCGGACACTGCTCGAGCCTTCGTGTGACACCGACTAACACCAAGAAGGCCGAGGGGCGGTGGTGGAAGACGGAGGCAGAACTGTCCCAAGGGCAGCAGCGTCAAGACTGCAGAGAGTTCCGACACTTGCCCTCAGTGAGGTTTCCCTGAGATAAAATGACCACACACACACGACACACACATGCACACACACACCAGACCTTGCTGAGTCTCTGGGTCCAAACTGTCGCTGTGTAAGCAGGGAACACACGGCCCTGCTGTGGTCACTCCAACCTCTGACCCTCCCACAGGCCCTGCAGACTGCCGAGGCCCAGGCTCTGGGCTTTAGTGCTGCAAACCCCGGCGGTGAGCCCAGAGCTGCCGGGCTCAGCTTGTGACTCAGTGACAGTGTGGGGACAGGAAGGAAACTCTCTCCACCTCTCAGGTCCAGAAGGCTCCACCTGCCCCCCCCCCCCCCACAGACCCTCGGGCCGCGTGGCCTGCCCATCCTGCGAACCCAGGAGAGCCGCAGACAGAAGCATCTCACGGTGCAAAGGCTGAGCGTGCTCAAGTGTGTGCGGAAAAGACCGAGACCCCGGCTTCAGAACGGGTTTCGACAAGGACAGCCTTTCCCAGGCGACTCCACCCTGGGTCCCTCTCTGATCATCCCGGCCGATGTGAAACCAACTGTTTTCCCGACAACGTGGTGAGCGATGCCAGGAAACCAATCCGTCACCCTCCTTGCACAGACCTTACAGGGTTTGAGTCCAATTACAGGTCAGATGCTTTGATCAGCACACAAACAACTCAAGTCCACAAAAACACCCCCTCATTATTGGTCACTGTCCTCTGTGGTCCCCTCAATCCCCCGGCGCTCAGTCTTCTCCACTGTAACATGAGGGGAATCGATGACAGGAAACCCGGGCAGTCTTCCTGGTGGAGGAAGCTCTGGATGGGGAAAGGCCAACCTCGTCCTCAGAGCGCATTACCTGGTGCAGCGTCCACCTGACCCACGGAGCCCTGTCCTTGGCCCCTGCGTCCATCTCCCCGTGCTCCGCAGTCGAGCCTCACTGAGCCAACTCAGGACGAGGGAGCAGAGAGCGGGGTGCGTGCTGGCGTCGGGGACTTCCAACTGCCCGCCTTTACCGTCACCGTCCAGTCCCTGGAGGTGAACATGAGCCAGAGGAAGGGCCCCGGGGTCTGCCTGAAGGTGGGGTTTGATCTATTCTGTTGTAGAAACCTCCGAGGCCTCAGGCCCTGCTGAGAGACTGGTTTCTCCTTGCTAGAAGGATTCAAATAGATTTTTATGCACCAAAAAAGAATCTAGTAAATGGATGAAGTTGGAGAATATAATGCTAAGTGAAGTTAGCCAATCCCCAAAATCCGAATGCCGAATGTTTTCTCTGAAATAAGGAAACTGACTCACCGCGGGGTTGAGATGGGGAGCATAGGAGGATTAGAGGAAAACTAGAAAGGCCAATGGGGAGGGAAAAGGAGGGGGAGGGAAAGGGGTTAAAAAAAGGGGGGGGGATAGAATGAGATGGATATCATCACCCTAAGTGCATGTATGAAGTCACGAATGGTGAGAATATACTTTGTATACAACCAGAGATGTGTAAAAATGTGCTCTATATATGTATCATGAATCATGATGCATTCTACTGTCATATACAACAACTTCAATTAAAAATAACATTAAAAATTAAAAGAAAGATCTAATACAGGACATGGCACTTTAATTTGGATCTAAATCTTTTTTTTTTTTTTTTTTTTTTTTGGTTCTTTTGGAAAATCGTGGAGAATATGGCTGACTGTCATCTGTCCCAAGCTGCGTTTCCCGGGGTGACATCACCCTGCAGCTCCCTGTGCATGCCTGGCCTAGGTCCCCTGGCCCCTGGGTTAGACTCAAGAGTCAGGAGAAGGGTGTGCCAAGCTGCAGGAGCCCTAATTAAGGAGATAGCTAAGATTGTGTTAGCTGTGAGCCATAAGCATTACCACCTTCCATGGTCTCGTGAGACTTGGCCCGGGACATTGTGGATCGGGTCAGCGCCATTTGCATGATCTCCCGAGACTTGGCCCTGGGGATTGTGGGTCGTCCTCGGTACCATTTTGTGGTGGTTGGAGGAGCGTGGATGGCCTGTTGGGGTGTTGTTGGAGCTGGAGAGAGAAGCTGGCAGAATAAAGAGCCTGTTCGTTTCCAGTCTGCCTCTGAACTTATTCCCGTGGCGTCGTTGCTCCAAGCGGCCATCGCTTCAGGCGGCAATACCAAGCTTCCCCCCCTTGCCAAGCTCGCGTGCAGGAACCCTCTCTACAAACAGGAGTGCGTACACTAGTGGAGCACAATTCGTCTGTCCACACCAGATGGACTGGCCCCTCTTGGTGGTTCATCAGGTAGCATTTAAGAGCTGGCCGTGGGCCACACAGTGGCCCGTGAATCACGTGTGATGAGAACCTTGGCGGTGGGAGGCCCGTGCTGCCGTCTCCGCGGCCTGGTTCGCGAGCAGAGGAAACGGATCAGAGCCGCCGAGAGACTGGCCCGACGGGCACAGCCAGGGTGCAGACCTGGCTCAGACTGAAGGAGGGGCCCGCCCTCCTCCCCCACCTCTCCATCCCCAGGGGAGACGTGCTGAGCGCCTCTGCACAAACACAGCGCCACGGACGGACGGACGGAATCCTGTCCCCGCCCCGATATCCCCATGTCGAAGCCCTGGGGTGGTGTGTTGGGGTGGCCGTTGGGGGGTGATAGGGAAGGTTCCAGGAGGTCGTGAAGACGGAGCCCTGGTGGTGGGAAGAGCCTGCCCGAGAAGGAGGAAGCGAGGGAGATGGCTGCCTCCTGTCACGCAAGGACACAGGGAAAAGGGCGCCGTCCACAGCCAGGACCTGAACCTGCCCAGGCCCTGGTCTGGGAGGTCCGTCGGTAGAAATAAATGTCGGTAGCTAAGCTACCTGTCCCTGGGGCGCTGTGATGGCCGCTGGAGCTGACTAGGACAGAGCTGGGACAGAGGGGTGTAGGAAGCCCCGGGGACAGGGTGTGCACGCAGCAGACCCGGCCTGGAGACTTAGCCCCTCCAAACGCTGCATAAACTGTTGTCCCCTCTCCAGGTCACAGTGTCATCATCTGTAAGTGGGAATCAGAACAGTATTGGCCTCGTGGAATCCCGGGGACAACGTCAGAAAATGCTCAGCGTTGCCCAACACATGATAGACTCCCCATAGACATTCGATTAGAAAATGTGCTGACGCCAGCTCTAACCCAACGCCGCGTCTTCGCTCCTGGGGATCGGGGAGGGAAAGCTCCCGTCTAATTGGGTTCCCAGCCCCATGCCGGAAAAGAGAACTCCCAACCAGTCCCCACGTTGCAGTGGATCAGAGCGGGCAGGCAGAGGGGACCGAGGAGAGGAGGGAGGACCCGGGAAATAGAGCCACGCGGCAGGGGGCCTGGGCCTGCGGTGCAGGGACACCGTCTGGACGCCCAGGCTGGAGGGGAGAGAGTGGCTTCAAACACCAGCCCACGTCCTGCCCAATTCTGGGAATCACCCAGGCCACATCTTGCTCGCCCAGGGTTAAGTGTCACCCTAGTGCATTCGTCTGCATGGCCTGAATGTGACCAGGTTGTCCCCTGCCGTGACCCTGAGGGACCAGGCACCAAATCAGCGCAGAGTCGGGGCTGCAGCCTTCATGCTATGTCACAGGCACCTGGGGCTCCGTTTTAAGAGGCTGAATGCCACCAGGAGAGACTGTCCTCGGAGCCCTTCTGCCCTGCCCTGGGGAGACTGCAGAGGACTGGCTGAGCCGCGAGAGAAGAGTGACCCCCCAGGCCTGGGCTGCAGCCCGTGGCCTCCCTGAAACCATCCCTGGGCTTTGCCCTCTACCTGGGCGAAGTGCAGAAGGTCACAGTCTTTGTTCCACTGACATTTCACAGTTTCCACCATCGAGACGTTCTCATGAGTGAGTTCACTGAATTTCCCTGGGAATTCTCAGGGAACAGGAAATGAGGTTCAGGAAAGTTCAACAGTCTCTGGAGGCCACAGGGGTGGCCAGTGAGAGGGGAAGCATCCCCCACCCCCACAGTTAGGAAGGAGCTGAGACTCTGCAGCCAGAACCCCTGGAGCCTCATCCCACCCTTCCGTTTATTAGCTGTGCAACTCAGGGGAAGCGTCTCAACCTCTCTGGACTTCAGTGTACTGTGAAATGGAGGTGATCAATTTAAACACAGGTGATCTTACAGCAATGCCAGGCATAGGGAAGCAGCTGATGCGAGGCCTCTCGAGTCACCCTCATCCGTCAGGCCCCAGAGCCCTGGCTAACCTGCATTTTTGAGGCAAGTGCGTGATTGACACCACTCTCAGCATGAAGACGCGTCTGGAAAGCTCTGCTAAGAGCATGGGGTGACTGGGTCCTCTCTCCATTACCTTTGGCTGCGTGTCACAGCAGGGACAGGGTGCTGCCACGGGACAGCTGCAGCTCGAGCAGTCCCAGCGTCCCCAAGACACGGATCACATGGCTGTGGTGCCGGAGGGACAGCTCAGAGAGGAGCAGCGTCCTGCTGTCCTAGGGGTGCCACCCCTGCCGTCCCACGGGGACCTGGCGCAGGGGCGGGTGGCAGCAGGACGGAGCACCGCCCGGGGACACACCTACACTGGGAACCAAGAAGGCTCTGAAGGGGGCCGTGCAGGGTGGCGGGGGCCGGCTTTGCGGCACCCTGGACGCCTCGCTGGCCGCCTGCTGCAGGCCCCTGAGGCTGCCCCAGGCCCAGCTCCTGTTCTCCCCACGAGCAGATGACAGCACTGGGGCTCAGGGGACCATCTGCCTGTGGTCCCGCAAGGGACAGGAGACAAGCCAGCTCTCCAAGGGACGTTTCTCATTTTTGCGGCAGATGGGCCAGATTTCTCTTGTCCCGTTGACTGTCAATCGGGATTCCATGGCGAGTCCCTTGTCCACGGCTGGGTGACGCACTGCCACAAGTACAGTGTCCTAGAACGACGGCACCCATTGGTCACCTCACAGCTCTGGGGGACAGAAGCCAGGTGGGCGTGGACAGGCTCCCTCCTTGGGGTCTTTAAGGCCAGAGTCAGGGCACTGGCGGGACAGGGTCAGGGGAGTCCTTGCTGCCCAGATCACTGCGTGTTGGTGGCACTCGGTTCCGCGTGGATGGAGGACTGAGGTCCCTGTCTCCCTGCTGGCTGCTGGCCAAAGCCACTCACAACTCCTGGAGGCCCCGTCCTTGCTGTGTGGCTTCTTCTGTCCCCCACTGCGGCAGGGAGCCCGTGGCCTCCCCGGCCTCCAGCTTCTCTGACTTCTGGCACCGGCCCAGGAGAGCCTGTCTTGAAAGTCGTGTGTGCCTCCACCAGGCCCGCTCCCTTTTGCCATGTACGATGACAACAGATGTGACATCTCACTGTGGTCACAGCTCCACCCACACTGAAAGGGGAGGGGACTGTTCCAGGGGAAGGGTCGCAGGGGGCCATCCTGAGGATGTTGCCTAGGAGTTGTCAAAGTCCAGAAGGGAGCTGGGGGTTAGAGGCCTTGGCCTAGACTCTGGGGTGACATGTGTGGACAGCACTCTGCATCTGTGACTCCAGCCCCTGCGCCAAGCCAAGGTCTGATCATGTCTCCATCCCAAGCCAGGAGGACGTGTAGACGGACCTCTCTATCGACTCCGCAGCCGCCATTACAGCAGGGAAGCATAGGTAGTAGTGACTGAAGGAGTGTGGCTCTGTGTGTCAATAAAACTTTATTTACAAGAACAGTTGGTGAGCCACACTGGGGCAAGCCCTGATTTAGAGGGGAAAAACTAACAATTTACTGGTAAATTATAAGCAAGTCCATTCCAACGTGGTGTTGTGAGGCCCTCGAAGGAAATACAAAGGAAGTAGGTGGCAAGAAGGAGAGCCCCAGACAGAAGGGGCAGCAGGTGCAAAGGCCCTGAGGCAAGCAGGAGCCTGCAGCAGCACTGAGGAGAGACCAGGTCAGTGGGTGAGGTTGGAAGGAAGGCACCAGAGCCAAAGAGAGGAGCCTGGGTTCCTCTGCAGAGGAGCAAAGCCATGGAGGATGAGAGCAGCACAGTGACAGGATCTTATTTATATATGTAGCCTAAAAATTAAAAAAATACTCAGGAGAAGGGAAGGTAATTTGTTCACTCGAGTTGAAATACCTTCCCCAAAGGGTGTGAAAGAGCCGGGGTCAGCCTGAGCACGTTCCCCCTAATGAACTCACCTCTCAGAAGCAGGGCAGTGCAGAAATCGGACAGAGGATGAAAAGGGACGCGAGTGGGTGTCCTCGTCCCTCGTAAAGGGCTCGGCCTCCGCTCCCTGTGGCAGACACCAGCCCTCCTCTCCACCGGGGCCGACACCTTTTAACAGGGAGCCACTAACAACCCTCAAATCAAATCAAGATCGGGGTTCCATTGAAGTCGAGCGCGATGCCTTCGTCCACCGAGCAGAAACACTCCAGCCCTGTGCCGGGCACAGCCGAGCCCTGTTTAGTTCCGCGTTCGCTCACGAGGCCTCTTGGATGTGCCCCCAGGAAGGGCCGTGCTGAGGCCCCAGGGACTCCTGGACCCCGTCCTCCTTGGCAGGCTGCGGGGCCACCACCTCCCTGTGGCCCATCCTGCGTGTCCGTCTCCTGGTCGTAAGAGGCTCGCCGCATCTCCAGGACGGGCAGTCTTCTGTCTCTTTGTGACCACACCCTCCACCCCCAGGAAGCAGCACTGGGCCAGTCGGTGAGCACAAGGGGCCTCATCAACAGTGTGAGGCCAGGGTCACAAACCAGGAGTCACGGTCTGCTTCTCCCCCGCAGAGATGGCTCAGGCCCCCTGCGTGGACTCGCTGAGAACCTACCCAAACACGATCCCTGTCATTTTAACATGTGGCCAAGGTAAAAAGGTACCCAGGTTTTCTACTCTCTTATTCCCCTCCTAAGTCTGCAGCCAACGAATGTTGTGATTTTTCACTAAAAGCGCAGCTTAGATCAGCCACAATTCAGGAGTTCACAGTAGCCACCTACGGGTGGTGGCTCACATTGTACACAGGCAGATCCAGAGCCTGTGAGCTTGTCAAAGGGAAAAAAAATCTTGAGGTGTGAATAAAAAAAAAATGTAGCCGGGCACGGTGGCGCACGCCTGTCATCCCAGCACTTGGGAGGCTGAGGCAGGAGGATCACGAGTTCAAAGCCAGCCTCAGCCATGGCGAGGCACTTAGCAACTCAGTGAGACCCTGTCTCTAATAAAAAACAAAAAAGGGCTGGGGATGTGGCCCAGGGGTCAAGTGCCCCTGAGTTCAATCCCCGGTACCAAAAAAAAAAATTTTTTTTAAATAAATAAATAAAAATGTGAATCATTCTAAATCACAAATAAAACTCCCTAAGAGAAATGGGTAGACATGCAAAAAAAAAAAAAAAAAAAAAGAGGTCAAGAAAATAAAAAGTTACTCAGATAATAAGAGTGTCAAGTTCATAGTTTCTCCATGAATTATATCGGGCACATGTGCACATGCTCAGGAGAGGGTCCCAGCATGGTGTGGGGGGAGTGGGGGAATTTATTACGTCAACCAAATTTTCATACAGTTGTGCACACTGTACTAGAAGTGGGCTGTGAATGGGTGTGCATATATCATCGGTGCTGGGAGAAATGCAGCCTCCAGAATTGAGCTCCTAGGGTTTGCAAGGTCTCCCGTATTCCTGGAACACGTCCCCAAGCTCCGCAGCCCTGGAATTTGCAGGTGAAAAGAAAAGAATATATATCCGGCTGTAGTGGGGTGCTGAGAGCCAAGAAATGAGAGCCACCCCGCTGACAAACACATTTTTTTTTTCAAAAATAGCGGATTTGCACAGCACTGCTGATGCAATGAATAAGATTTGCTTTTTTCCTGCCTGTCAAGCCACTTATTAATCATAACATATTATGGCTCTGCTAGTTCAATATATGGAGTGAAAAAAACCCAGAAGCCAGCTGAGAACAGAATGGAAGAGAGGAAAAAAAAAAAAATTGTATGGCAAGAAAAGAGGAGAATTAACATAGGCTAATGAGAAATAGGGGTGGGGGGAGATTCCCCCCTCCTCTTAGAACAGATTTTTATACCGACCAGAAAAACAAAGTGGGATTTAAATACGATGTTAGTGCAGCTACTACTTTATGCTGAAAGCGCTCAAGGAAGGAATCGTCATTTTGAGAACAAGGTCCCGGAGGTGAAGGGTTGAGAGGGAAGGCGTGGCAGCTCCTGTCTTTGCCCACCGCCCTCCGGAGGCAGCTGCAAATCGGAGTAATCACTACCGGGCTCACGCCGGGCTGTACAGGTAGAAAATCAAATTTATGTTCCAGGAAGAAATGGAAGGAAAATATCCGAGCGTGGAGAAAGGAGGCTGAGGGTCAAAATCACTCTTGACACAGCAGAAAGACAGTATGGATTTTTAGCAGAGAAAAGATGACAAGGAGGATGTTCATTCATGAGCCCAGGGGGACAACAGCTGAAATCCCAATCAGGAACTGGCAGGAGACGCACAAGTTGCTCACACACGTGTGTGCAAGGCACACGCGCCTCCGCTGTGCACCAGAGTCCTCCAGCCAGGGACCTGTATTTGCCTGTGGTTATGAGAAACATCACCAAGAACACAAGCACCAAGCACGAGGAGGGTCTGAAACGGATTGAGTGTCATTGCCAATGTCAAAGGCAACCAGATTTCCAAATTTCCTTTGTATCTACTGTGAATGACCTAGGGAGGCGTGGCCCCCGGGCTCGACCTGACTCTGGATCCAAGCTCATCCTTGGGTCCCTTCACTTTGAAATCCTCACTCATCTATCTCGGTACCCAGGTCCCCAGCACTTTGGGCCTCCCAGGAGGGGAGGAGCTTAGCCCTTGACTAGAGGCCAAGGGAAGGCCTGGCCCTACCTCAGCCAGAGCCCAGCCTGGCTGAGAAACACCCACACACGGGTTTTCAAAGCCTCCTGGAATCCTACGGCAGGGGCGGCACGCGCCCCGCCGTGATGGAGTTAGAAATGTGTTGGGGTTGGCACACGCGAAGCCGTTGTGTTCACCTCCCTGCCAAGACGGAAGATGATTGACGGAATGGGGGCAGGAGTCTGCTTGCCAGGATGCTTCTAAGACGAGACGGGCGTGCTTGGTTGTGCTTCAGAAAAGGAACAAACGGGCAAGTCCGCACGATCCCCCGTGCGTCCTAAAGATAAAGGGTCACTCTGGGGATGCGTGCGAGGACAAGGCACACATGGAGTCCAACTCCTCCTCCCGGGAGGCTGCAGGGAGCTGGGGAGAGTGGGATGACCATCGTCTAGACACAGCCTGAGCCAATGTGCTGGAGTGTCCAAAGTGTGACCTGCAGCCTGCCTGCTGGGAGGAGATGGAACCTGGCACAGGGCCGTGTCGGGGCAGCAGTGCGGCCCCCCAGCAGTGGCTCTGGTGGCACATTGTGACTGTGTATCTGCTGTGTGCCAAGAACCATGTTCAGGACCAGGGGCACAGACAGGACTCAGCACCGTCCTTCAGGAGCTCATGATCACACACAAGAGCCTCGCTCTCTGTTACCCGCAGAGCCATCATCTCCCATAGCGAGGGGTGTGGCTGACCCAGGAGCACCACGGGGGTCTCCCACGGGCTCGTAGAGGGTGGTGAGCGGGCTTCTCAGGAAAGTGTGACTTTGAACCTGAGGGGAGAGGAAGATGTAGCCAGTGGGAAGAACCAAAGGAGACCCACAGGAGGGGAAAGACGGTGTCGGAGGCCAGGGGCCACCACACACAAGCTACTGAGTGTCACATGGTCCAATACGTGTAGACTGAGGGCGTGGCAGGAGATAAAGCCATCAGACCAGGCCTTTGGGACCACAGAGACCATCTCAGAAACCTGGACTTGGGGCTGGGATTGTGGCTCAGCGGTAGAGAGCGCTCGCCTCGCACGTGCGCGGCCCGGGTTCCATCCTCAGCACCACGTACAAATAAAGGTATTGTGGACGACTAAAAAACACCCCAAATGAATAAATATCTAAAAAAACAAAAAATTTAAAAAATAAAATAAAAATAAATACATAAAATAAAGGTATTGTGTCCAACCACAACTAAAAAATAAATATTAAAAAAAAAATAAAAGAGACCTGGACGCTACCTGGAGGACAACAGGAAGCCACAGACGTGCGTAAGCAGGCCAGCGTCATGGTCAACTGCGCATTTCAGAATGAACGTCCTGGCTCCGCTGTATATTGGAGGATGATGGGGACAGATAGACTTTGAGATCTAGCAGGGAAAATGTCTTAGGAATGTCGCCCGACACCCTCGCTCTACGAGGGAGCAACTGAGGGACAAGCAGAGAGAAATGATTTGCTCCCAACATAAAACAGCCCTCTCCTGGATTCGGGGGGCGGGCTGCGCCTACCGAGGTGAGGGACCCCCACGCCTGCTTTCCCACTTGGAAAAGTCACCCATGAGCGCGTCTCCTGGGGGCGCCCAGCACGGCAAACAGAGCCCAGGAGTTGACGCGCCAGGAGCCAATTCAGAGAGGGCTTCCGCCCCAGCCAGAGGGGACTCATCCCGCATCCACGCCCCCCCCCCCCAAAGACGTGAGAAACCAACCCAGGGGCCTGGGTGCAAACCCATCTGAGAACGGCAACACCGACACTCGCGGCCGTGGGCCATACGGGGCTCTTCCCAGCCGTCTCCTGTCCTCCTAAATGTGTCCCTCCAGCTCCTCTCCCACGCAGCAAGACAGGCTGGCAGGAGGCGAGGGGAGGGCGGCGGCTGTCACTCGGATTTCCTGCAATGCAGAGAGATCTTAATGTGAGAAAACAAAGCAGGAGAAAAGACCCTGGGCTGACAGGCACCCTCTACAAGCTGTGACACAAATTGCCGGCTTGGGCTGTCTCTTCACAGTCCACTCTGGAGCCGGGGCTCAATTAAGGCAGTTGGTACAAGGCAGCAGGGCAGGGGTGACGTCACTGACCAGAGAAAGGCCCTACGATCCAGGCACCGTCTACCTCCCGTCTGGGCTTTGCAGAAGAACCTGGGGAGGAAAACCCTGATGGAGACCAGCTATTCCAGAAAGCTGCCTTCAGAGGACAGGTCGTGAGGGTCCCACGGTAGGAGCCAAAAGGAAGGAAAGGGAGATGGGCAGGGAGGGAGGTGGTGCTGGCAGACCGAGGAAGAGGATTTCCGGCCAGGCATGAACCCCACTGGTGTTGGCAGGACCAGCCAAACACAGGCACAGAAGCTGAGGTTGCCACGGTCGGTCCCCATTTTAGGGCTCCCAGTGGTGTTAAGGATTGGGTAGGTGGTGTCCCCCCAAAGCTCATGTGTGAGACAGTGCAAGAATTTTCACAGGTGAAATAGAGTGTGAGACGTGTGACCTAATCAGTGGATTAATCCAATGATATGGGTTAGCCAAGTAGTAACTCAGATAGGGTGTGGCTGGAGGAAGGAGGGTTGTATTATGTCCCTGGTAGGCAGAGCTCTCTCTCCCTCTCTCTCCCTCTCTCTCTCTCTCTCTCTCTCTCTCTCTCTCTCTCTCTCTGTACTTTCTGGTTGTCATGTGCTGAGCTGCTCTCTCTACCACACCCTTCAGCCATGACGTTCTGTCACACCTTGGGCCCAGAGGTATGGAGGTGATTGTCTATGGACTGAACCTCTGAAACCGTGAACCAAACCAAAGCTTTCCTCCTCTAAGTTGTTCTTGTCCGCTCTTTTAGTCGAAGCGACACACATGTGACTGAAACAGGTGGAAACCACGATCTTAAAACACGGCGCCCACACCTTTGGAAAGCCACTGAATGGAGACTCAGGCAGGTTACCCTTCTGAAGCTAAGTGAGAATAGGTCTCCAGGAACAACAAGGTCATCTTCATCCCTGAGTGAAGGTCAATTGAAAGTCATTTTGTTTTCCTGTCATGACTGACCTCCGTCATGAAAGAACATCAGGAGTTTGGATTGGGGGGTTGGGAGGGGCAGAAGAAGAAGAGGCTGTTTTAGAGGCTGGGTCGTTTGGGCAAGAGCCCAGGGAGAGTGACTTTGGAGAGCTCAATGATGCAGCCCTTAGAGGGAGGGAAGAGGGGCAGGGTGTGGAGGTGAGTTTAGAAAGGGAGTGGATTATTCTAGAAGGGGTGTCTCAGGTAGCCATAGGGGCAGGTGCTCCTGGACACTCGTTGGTCTGGACATGTCACTAGTTGTGGTGAAGTCAGAGGCTGCCACCTGGGAGTGTGCAGACGCCACCCTTTGTTTGCTCTGAAAATACTTTAAAGGAAAAGAAGCTTGTGTCAGAGCTGTGTTGGGTCCTTCCAGGGGGGTGGGTAGCCCATCTATCAGGAGGAGCCTCAGAAACTCCTCGGATTTGCACCTGGGGAGGTGAGGTGGCCTTTCTGCCTGGGGCCACCCCTCTGGTTTCTTCCGCAGCCTGGATAGAGAATTTGATATGAAATATTCTCCTCCTCCTGATTTTCCAATCACCTCTTGTTTCCTTCTATAAAATACCCCGGGGTGATGTCACAGCTCTGAAAACCACTTCAAACATTCTACGCCAACAGATTGCTGCAAGGACAGGGTGGAGGTGAAGAAAGAGGTCATGTGTTGGGTTACAAATATCTTTCCCATCACCTCGCACCCAGCCCTGATGCCGGTTGCTCACCAGCTCCTTTCGCTGTATCCGACGTTCCAAACAGGACTCCTTCCCTCAGAGCAAATACCAAACAGCTCCCGGAGCACCTGAGACTCTTCAAGTAGCTCAAGTGTCTTGACTCAATGGACCATCATGGCCATCTCCTGAGGCCCCAGGTCATAGAGCCTCCATGCATGTCTTGGAAGAGGTTGAGAAGTATTGATCAGGGTCAAGACTGGGAAAACCAAGTAGATACTCAACTTCCTGGTTGTGTTGGTCATTGGAGATGGGTTTTATTTAAAACCACTCTTCAAAAACCTATAATTTGGAAGCCGGGCGCGGTGGCTCACGCCTGTAATCCCAGCACTTTGGGAGGCTGAGGCAGGAGGATCGCGAGTTCAAAGCCAGCCTCAGCAATGTTGAGGCACTTAGCAACTCAGTGAGACCCTGTCTCTAATAAAATACAAAAAAAGGGCTGGGGATGTGGCCCAGTGGTCGAGTGCCCCTGAGTTCAATCCCCGGTACCACAAAAAAAAAAAAAAAAAAAAAAAAAAAAAAAAAACCTATAATTTGGGGGATATGACATATGGCATCCAGGTAGGGTGTGGCAGGACTCAGTGGCACAGGGTTCCCAGGGCAAAACAAGGCTCAGTAATGTCTGAGTCAAGACACCAGGCAGCTGGAAAGAACAGAACAGTTCCAGCCTCCTCAAATCCCCCTTCACCTCAGGACCTTTGCACATGCTATTCCTTCTGCAGGGAATGAGCTTTCTCTGCCCCACAATGCTCATGCTCCAACCCTGGCCAAGTGCAAGCCTTCCCCAGCCCTACACTCAGGTCAGGGTTTGGTGGGGGTTTTTTTTGGTACCGGGGATTGAACTCAGGGGCACTCGACCACTGGGCCACATCCCCAGCCCTTTTTTATATTTGATTAGAGACAGGGTCTCACTGAGTTGCTCAGTGCCTCACCATTGCTGAGGCTGGCTTTGAATTCGCAGTCCTCCTGTTTCAGCCTCCCAAAGGCTGGGATTACAGGCGTGCGCCACTGTGCCCGGCTTCAGGGGGTTCTTTCTGTTAAGCCCGCTCAGCAGATCCTGTCTTTCCTTCAGAGTGCTCCTCTGGTCTGCAACTATGCCCTTATTCACATCACCAGGAATTAGGTCCTTCTCCCCTGCCAGGTGACTCTCCCAGGGAGCAAGGTCTATATTGTCTGCTTAGCACAGGATCTGACGTACAACGAGCACTAAAAAACAAGATAGAGCATCCTGTGTCACACGAGATAGAGTGACAGTGACGACAGTGATCCTAGAGTTCAAACGCCACCACCCTCCACGGACAAAGGAGATCTTGAACTCATCTATCTGGAGATTCTCCACCTTAGACACACACACACACACAGCCCTTGTGTACAGAGAGGACTCAAAAAACGCCGGGGGTGGGGGGGAGATAAACAGTTCAGGAATGAGCACAAAGGGAAAGCAGATTCAGATAAATAGTAAAACTATAGTAAAAAAAATGCATCAGGAATAAATGAAACCACTCAGCAAACAGAAAACAAATGGCCGGTGTCTGCGAGAAAGAGGACGAAATCAGTTACCTGGTTAGAAAAATGGCCAGGGCTGCAAAGTCCTGGGCGCAGCCTCTAAATAGAACTGTCACAGGTGAAGGCAAAGCTGTTTTTTTTCTTTCTTTCTTTAAAACTACGATAAAGGCGGAAGGGACGCTAGATCGCAGTTGGGCACAGGAGATTGGCACTGGACCTCCTGGGGTCCGGGTTCTGGGCGTGTCATCGGGGACCCTGCAGCTGGTCCTGCGGAGCCCCGCCCCCTGCGGAGCCCCGCCCCCTGCGGAGCCCCGCCCCCTGAGGAGCCCCGCCCCCTGCGGAGCCCAGTCCCCCGCGCCCCTCTCTCCAGCTCTAGGACAGGAGGGGACTCTCACCACCTCTCTGCACCAGATGGCAGGAAACGTCTTTGTTAAAAATTTTTTCTTTTTTTCCACTGTGTGTCAAAGTGCTCTTCGGAGGGTTTTCAGAGGCAAAGTGGGTAAGAGCCCCGCTGAGGCCAGGCGTGCCACACCTCTCGCTTGACCTATGGATGAGCAAGGCTCTCCCAGGGTGGATGGCGCAAGGCCTTATCCTCTAGGGAGATGTGGCATAGAGATAGTGTCGGGAGGGTTTGTCCTTGTCTTTTCTGTCCTTGGAATTCTCTTTACAGCTCTTATGACCACTAAGACTAATGCAATGTTTCTAGGGAATGAGACTACATGTATAAACCACAGCGAGGGGGACTCTGTGGTAGCAGATGTGAAAGTACAAAGTCCCAAACAGAGTTTTCTCTGATAGACTTAGGATGGCTATGTTGCAAGGCCCTAAGACTCCAACCCCAGAACCCCCTGAGATCTTTTCTCAGAAGTCAGAACGGGCAAGGCAGGAAAACGCCTCTAAGTTAATTCTTCCCATTGTTAAAGGGCCTTTTAGATCTGCATATCTGATTAGAGGAAGGCTCTGGTCTCCCCCTGTAGGAACAAATTTTAGCAGAAACACAATAGTGCTTTAAAACCAGGCAGGAAAAATTAACTTCAATGGGGCAGATAAACAGGTGGTGCGGAGGCGTAGCTTCAGAGAGTCTATGGCTCATAAGGAATAAATCAAACCTAGACTGGTTACAAAGCGTTCAGATAACGCGTGACCACGGTCTCCACAAGACCTTGAAATATGTTGGGTGAAAGACTAAACGTCTGGAATGTAATCAGCAGATGTTTGCTACTTCCCTAAAATATCATGACTGTGATTTCCTTAACTTCTCTTTATTGTAACCACCAAAGCTAATGTACGCTGCCAAGGAATCCTACTATATAACACGCCATGAGAAAGCAAAGATTGGGATTCAGCCTCTGACTCGTGCGTCTGCGAGCCGTGTCTCCACCGCCGGTGGCCATCACCTCACCATCTGCCCGTGTCCCACACTCCCTGTTGCAGCTGGACTCCCGCACAGCCGGTCCACTTAGGTGGGACCATCCGCACAGCTCACGCGGGGAAAGTTGAGTCAAGAACCGAGGGGCTGGGGTTGTGGCTCCGCGGTAGAGCGCTCGCCTAGCATGAGCGTGGCCCGGGTTCGATCCTTAGCACCACGTACAAATAAAACACATTGTGTACAACTAAAGCAAATAAATAAATATTAAAAAAAAAAAAAAAAAAAGAACTGAGGACAGACCCTTCCAGCGCCAGGGGACTGGGGGCGGCTCCAGGGGGAGGGGCAGGGCCACGCGGTGCAGGGAAGGGGACCTGGGTGGCACCGGCGCCACCGTGAGTCTCCGCGCCAGGTGATATTCCAGACCCCCTCCTCCTTCCCCAGCTCGAGTGAAATAAACCCGTCTGTGCGTCCGGGAAGGAGAAGCCTCTTCCCTTGGTGTACAGATACCGTGTCACAGTGAGTCTCTGCAGTCTCTGCAGCAGAGAGAGCCCTGCAAGAGCTACATTAAGGATGCTGACGGGGGGGCTGCAGGTGTGGCTCAGTGGCGGAGCGCTTGCCTGGCCCGTGTGAGGCGCTGGGTTCGATTCTCAGCACCACAGAAAAATCAATAAATAAAATAGCGGTATAAAACATGACAACAACATTTTTTTAAAACTTCTGTCCTCGTCTCTGGCCCGCCTGCAGAGTTACAGAGGTGTTCTCTGACACTTGAAAAGTGCCGTGGTCTGTCCCCACCAGAACTCGTGGCGACGCTTGGTCCCCGGTGTAACAGTACTGAAAGGTGAAGGGATTTTTAAGAGGTGGGGCCCAGTCGAGAGTGAGGGGCTGGGGACATCCCAGCTCACGAAGGAACGAATGCTGGTTTCAAGGAGTGGGTCTGGTCTCACGGGAGTGGATTCTTCCCAGCCAGAAGCAGGTTGGTATAAAAGAGCGAGCCCGACGCCTCCCTGTTCTCCTACTTTTCCACCACGTGAGGCCACACGCCACCATGAGTCCTTCACTGTGAACCTTCCTCTTTATGAGTACCCAGCCTCATGTATTTTGTTACAGCAACCAAAAGGGGGGGAAAAAAAGTCCGAGTGTCTGACACAGAGGGAGATGGTTATTGGGGGTTCCTGATGGAGTCTGTGGATGCATCCCCAGAGAATGGCCGGTTATCCGATCTGAAAGTTGATCAGTCTGGATGATCTGGGTGGTGAGACCCACGGGATCACAAGGGCCTTAAGTGTGGACCGAGGAGCAGCAGAAGAGCGGGAGGAGACGTGGGCCGTGGGAAGGACCCACTGACCTCGCCTGGCTCTGGAAATGGAGTGGGAGGACACCCCCAGCAGCTGGAAAAGACCACCAGAAAGGAACAGGGACGCCTTGGTGTTAGCCCAGGGGGACTCCGGTCGGATCACCGACCCACAGAACCGTAGGATAACAGATCGGAGTTACTTAAGCTGCTAAATCTGAAGTCTGTGTGGCAGCCGCCACGGTGGGCTGAGGGGCGCCCCCACCCCTGTCCGAGTGTTGAAATCCCGGCCCCAGTGCCTTGGAACGTGACCGTATTTGGAGACAGAGACTTTGAAGAGGTAAAAAGAGGTCACAGGGTGGGCCCTGATCCGCTGTGCCTGGTGTCCTGGTAAGAAGAGAGGACGATACAGACAGCCCTGGGAGGATGTCCGGAGGAGGCCGCAGGAGAAAGTCAAGACAAAGACCCGAGAAGGAGACCAGCCCCGCGGCCACCTTGATCTCAGACTCCCAGGTGTCAGAACCGAGGGAAAACAGATCTCTGTGATTGAAGATCCCATCCACAGTGCGTGGGGACGGCAGCCTCAGAACGCGGCAGCCACAGGAAGGTCACGCACAGAGAGGCACGGGATTCGCTCACAGGCCATGGAGGTGCTTGGAGGGGAGACCACGATGCCCCCCAAACACAGCAAGTGAGTGCAAAGGAGGACCTGGATGGACAGCCCGGATGAATGCTGTGGCCACTGGTAAGGGACGCCCCCGGGGGCTTGCAAACCAAACGGCTCAAGGGCAGATGCTCCGAGAGCAGGACCTGGGACCCCACTTCTTCCCAGTGTCTTGAGTCCCGCGTCTCTCCACAACGTCGGAATTTATTGAATAATAACAGCTTGGGAAGCTGCCTCGCTCTTGTTGGTCGTAGTTGGCTGGGTACTCAGGGATCCCCCCGGGGGTTTGAAGCTGGGCCGTCGCGGGTTCTTTCATTCCGATATGAATTAACTAATATCTGTAGCACTCAAGTCACAGGTCGGGTTACAGAGAAGCAAAGAACCGGTCCAGGGTTCTAGGAGGCTGCACGGGACCAAGGCAGAGACCAAGGCACAAACTCAAGAGTCGCTGCAGGTGTCCAGATAAGATGGGGACCTGCCGGAGAACTGCTCAGGGTGCCGAGAGGCCAGAGCCCGGAGCAGGGTCTAGGCCAGCGTCCGGAGCGGGCCACATGGAGCAGGGAGACCGAGCCGAGTCGAAGCCTGGGGACAGTCAGGGAGTCAGAGTCCCGTCACCTGTCCACCTCACGAGGCCTCCCCCGATGGTCTGGGGATGAGGCTGTGCGAGCCGCCACGACCACTTCAAGGTGGTCCTCCTCCTCCCCCGGGTCTCAGGCCGGGGGTCTTCACCTGCTGGGCTGGAGAGTTCAGCCAGCTGAAGAGCCTGGTCTTCCTGAAGTGGGGTGACACGGCCCTGCACCCCTGGGCTTCTGATTTAACTTGGGACGTTGGTGTACTCAAAAGGGAGTGACTCGTGGCCAAGAACGGCTTTCTACAGTGGAGCACTCAGGGTTAGGCACAGCTGGAAAACTGCTCTCTGAATAAGTGCTGTCCGTCCAGAGCTCCAGGGGAGACACGGAGATTCCCGGAGCGGCACAGCCGGCCTTCATGCTGATAAGCCCAGGCCCACCTCTGGAGTGTGCCTTCTCTGAGCCCCTGAATGCTGTGCTGGAGAAAGTTTGCTTTGGGTCTAGCTGGGGCTTTCTCCCCTTGACTTATTGACTTAAGCCCCATGAAGCAGTATCCTAGTTATAGGACACTGGGTCATCACTTTCTGAGGTGGGTAGGAATTAAGCTCCAACCTATATAAATTTTATTTTAAAATGTCCTAAAGTTCCTCAAAAGACTTAACACACACACACAAAAAAAAATAAATAAATAAATAAAATAACCCAATCAATAAATGTAGCTGCCTGACGTACAGCCACAATGCCGCGGGAGAAAAACTCGGAGGCAAAATGAAGATACTTCTACTTTTACTTCTACTTTCTTAGAGAGGCTTAGAGAGAAAGAAAGAGATTTCTTCTGCTTAGAAAGAGCTTTCTTCTTTCTTCTTCAGCTTAGAGAGAGAGAGAGAGAGATTGAGAGAGAGATTCTTTCTTCTTTCTTCTTTCTTCTTCGGCAGCCTCGGCCTGACTCTGACCAGCAATTACTTCTTCTATCTGGTTTCTCTTCTGTCCGAACTCTTAACCGCTCTGACTCTTATTTCTTCTTCTGACTACGTTCTGGCCGCTCTAACTCTTTTCTTCTTCTCCGACCCGAACTCTTCTTCCGAGCGACTGCACGACTGACTGAATGAATTCATTCTGCTTCTGACCGCTTTCACCCGGTTATATACCTTTAGCTTTGCGGGTGCGTCACGTGCATTTACAGGTGCGTCACATACATATCAGGTGGAACTTATGGCTTCCAGCTAACCGTGCCAGCCATCTCCCTGATTGGGGCTCCTTCAAATAAATGGGCTAAGGAATTGAACAGACACTTCACAGAAGAAGACATACAATTGATCAACAAATATGTGAAAAAGTGCTCAACATCTCTAGCAATTAGAGAGAAATGCAAATCAAAACTACTCTAAGATTTCATCTCCTTCTGACTCCTGTCAGAATGGCAATCATCAAGAATATAGGCAACAATAAATGTTGGTGAGGATGTGGGGAGAAAGGCACACTTATACATTGCTGGTGGGACTGCAAATTGGTGCAACCAATCTGGAAAGCAGTATGGAGATTCCTCAGAAAACTGGGAATGGAACCACCATCTAACCCAGCTATCCCACTCCTTGGTTTATACCCAAAGGACTTAAAATCAGCATACTATAGTGACACAGCTACATCAATGTTTATAGCAGCTCAATTCATAATAGCTAGACTATGGAACCAACCTAGGTGCTCCTCAATAAATGAATGGATAAAGAAAATGTGGTACATATACTCAATGGAATATTACTCAGCTTTAAAGAAGGGTGAAATTATGGCATTTGCCAGTAAATGGTTGGAGTTGGAGAATATCGTGCTAAGCAAAACAAGCCAATCCCACAAAACCAAAGGCTGAATGTTTTCTCTAATATGTGGATGCTAATTCACAATAAGGTGGGGGGCACTAGGAGAAAAATAGCATTACCTTAGATTAGGTAGAGGGAAGTGAAGGGAGGGGAGAGAGGGGATGTGGGGATGGGAAAGATAGTGGAATGAAACAGACATTATTCCTGTATGTATATCTGTGACTACATGACCAATATGATTGTGCAACATGTGCACTTTGAAAAATGAGAAATTATATCCCATCTGTGTATGATATATCAAAGTGCATAAATGCAGTCTACTGTCATGTATAGCTAATTAAAACAAATTTTAAAAATTTTTAAAAAATGTCTTAAAGTCCCATCTCTGGTTGGAGGTGTGGCCCAGCTGGAAGGCAGAACTTTGTCTTGAGGTAGTGATAAATCACCAGCATTGTCGCCTGGGCTGACCTGGCCAGGGCCACACTGACGTTTCCCTACGCCCTGCTCAGGGGGAAAACGGTTTGCTAGGCAAACAGAATGTGTAAACGTCATCGCAAGGAGCGTATTTAACCTGCTTGAGAGAACCAATGGACCTCAAGTGATTTAACAGCAATCATTTGCATTCAGAGGATTAATTTGCCCTCATAATTGGGTTTGTTTATATATTAGAGTCTTACCAAAAAAAAATCTACATAAAACTATTTTTAAATTTTCTAATTAAATGCAAAAGTAGTGCAAATGAGGCAATACCAGGGCCCAAGGAAACAAGAAATCACCCATTAAAGTGCCACCCAGGAATGACTACCATTCCCATTCTCTGCGGCCCCCGCCCTGCAGCCCCCACAGACTCTGGGGGGAGATCAACCTGGGTCCAAACCCTCCCTTCCCCACTTGCTTGCTGCATCATCTGGAGCAAGATATTCTCCCTCAAAATTTCCATCTGCAAAAAACAGTATTTGCCTTATCTCCCAGCATTCAAGGGGGTGAATGCAGGCGTCAGTCTCAAAAAGCAACACCCTGCACGAGATAAAGGCTTAACAAATGGTGGGCTCCTGGTGTGTGCAGAAAGGAGTCTGCGGAGCAGGCCTGGCTGTGGTCCTCCGAAAGTCCTGCTGAGGGTCTGGCCCTCGGCTGTCAGAAGGGTTCCCGCCGGGAGCTGGTGAGGGCGGCTCGGTGCACCTGTGCACAGCATATGTGCCAGCTGCATACCTGTTCTCCCCTGGGAGTCAGAACATGGGCACGTGCCAGGAAAGGGGAGGCCCAGAGCTCAGCTCCCCCCAGCCCTGGGCCCTGGTGTCGAGAGAGCTGGTTGACAGCACGTCACATGTATTGTCACAGCCGTGACGACGCTTGCAGGGCAGTGAGTGTGACACCACTTGGCAGGGACGCCTGGAGGTGTGCGCCTGGTCCCCCAGACTCCACCCCCCACCCCTCTTCTCCTCCCTGATTACGCTCTGCACCTTGTGCTGGGAGAAGTCACAGTTGTGAGCCCAGCCAGGAGCACCCCCCAGGGAACATGGCACCCAGGGGTGGCCTTGGGGACCCCTGACTCCTGGCTCTGGTTCCATCCCAGTTCTATACCCTGTGGCCTCCGCGTGGCAGGGTCCTGGCAGGACTCAGAGGGCCCCCTAGGAGTCTGGGGGGGCGGTGAAGAGCCTTGTACACGGGCTAGCTAGGAAGGTGTCCCGTGTCTACGGAACAAGGGGACAGTGCAGCAGCAGGGAGGGTGGGGACTGCCCTTCCCCACTGGAGAGGAGCCAGGTGGCCGTCACCACGGTGCTGGGTGCAGGTGTGGTTTCTACACAACTATTTCTCTCTTCCTTTGTGGACTTCGGAGTCCGTCTCCCAATGATATGAATTCAGGGGAGAGAGAGAGAAAGGAGGAGGAAGAGGTGGCGGTGGAGAAGAGAAGGAGGGAAGGCGGTTCCCGGTCGCTTTCTCTGATTGGCCTCTTCCCCCAGCTGCCCTTACAGGGTGTTCCAGAATCTGTCCCGTCCTGAGATCACAGGTCTCTCCTCGGCCAGCCCCGCCCGACTTCCCTTTCCTCACCTCCACCTGTCAGACCTCCCCAGGGGCACTTCAGGCATCTTTCTCGGGGGTCCCCTCCTGCCCTCCTGCCCCCTTCCTCTCCCCAAGCCTCCACCCAGGTCTGGGAGAGGAGGGCGGGGCCAGGAAGGACCAGTGGGCAGCAGGGAGCCTTCTCCCCTCTCCTCAGCCCTGGGAACCCACAGGCACCCACACCTCACCAAGCCCACTCCTCCGCGCCCTGCACCCCATCCCTTCCCCAGGGAGGCTGCCAGACACTGTAGACTGGGGCACATCAAGGTGGGACTCCCGGGAATGACACAGGCGGGGAGCCCCCGGCAGCAGGGCTCCGAAGGCAGGGCATGTGTGTGACAAGTTAAAGTCTCGGTGTTATTTCCTCGTTCCATGACGTCAGCGCCAGCCCCTAGATGCCGAGGCGCTTCCTCCTGGCATAGTCAAAGTTTCTGGTCTGACGTTTCGGCCTCTGATCCAGTTTGAGTGGACTTTGGTACAGGACAAGAGCTGGGGACCTGGCTCCCTCCCACGGGTGGATTTCCAGTTTTCCGGGCACCCTGTGTTTCAGAGGCTGTGTTTTCTCCAACGTGTGTTTTTGGCACCTTTGTCAAGAATCAGTGGCTGTGGCTGTGTGGCTTTGTCTCCGTGTCTTCTGTTCAGTTATGAACGCAGAAGGGAGGTCATTAGGCTAAAGCAGGGAGGGAAGGGGAATTATCAGGGAGTGAAATTGAGCAAGTTGCTGTGTGCACGTGGGAATCCGACATAATGAAACCCACTATTCTATATAATTAACATGTATTTATTTTATTTTTTTTTAAAAAAAAGGCACAGTCTCTACAGGGTTGCACCAGGGGAGGCCAAATAGCCTCGACCCTGGCACCATAATGAAAGAGGAAATCAGGTACCGGAGAGATAAAGGGTAATGAGATCTGGGCAGGGGATGCGGGGATGACGGGAGCCAGGGGCAGAAATGCAAGAAGAGGAGCCAGTTTCTCAGGCGCCCTGGTTGCCCACGGCAACCCATTTCCTTGTGGTCATTTGCATAATGTTGCCATTGTGACTCCCTCTGGGCTTCCTATTGCAAACAGAGACCCCGCATCAAAGGAACACACTCTATAACTACGTAGGTTAATTCAACCCTCATTAAGCATTGGCAAAATAAGACCCATTTAATCACCTACTTAACTTGAACATGGAGTAAAAAGCCCCACTTTGTTTGGAAAGGGGTCTCGGTGGACAGATGCTTTCCCACTGGCCCCAGCTGAGTTACAGGATTGGTCTGTGTCAATGGAGATGCCCGCTCTCCGACTTTAAAATGCAGAAGCATCAGAAGACACCGCAGCCGGGGGTGGGGGATGGAGGAGCTTCGTGGCATCAAGGCAGCCCAAGGCAGGGCCAGGAGCTGGCAGCTGTGCCAGCTGAGAGGCCTCAGGCACATGACTCAACACCTTCCAGCCTCAGCTTCCTCCTCTGTGAAGTGGGTGTGACAAACCATGCTGCCTCCGTAAGTCATGGTGGCGATTCAATGAGATAATACATGTGAAAAAATCGCCAAACGGCTTGGCACGTATAAAAGGTTTGTTGTCATTATTTTTGTGATGACTACTACTACTGACATGAGCACACCATAAAAATATTCCCTAAATGCTCTGATGTCCAAGAAGATACAAGGAAGATGAGCATGAGACTCCCCCGAGGAACTAATTCAGCCTCTTGAATTTACTAATGGCTTCAAAGGACTTGACTGAAGTTTTCCGCACATTAAAAGAATGGGTTGAGAGAAGCAAGCCTGGGAGCAAGTGATTGGATACCAAAGGCAGCGAGGCAGTTTGTTATCTAGGTTGGATTCACAAGATAAAGAATAAACCAGATCTTCCCTGGAGAAAGTTCCCTCCCCTTCACCATACACTCATGCGTGCGCACACACACACCGCTTACATTTTTCTATAACGGGAGGCCGCTGCTTACTTTCATTACTGACTTACAAGGTCAATGTCTTTTAAGTAGGTAACAAATCAGAGCCATCAAATTTCCTCTCTCTTGCCTTCACTGTCCTATTATACAGCTTCCATTTTCACAGTCATTCTACGGTCCAATGTAGCCACCGCAACTCCAACCATCACACCAATGTTCCAACCAGCAGCAAGTGGGGGAAAAGTCAGCCCTTCCAATGGCCTTTTGACTTGGTAAGCCTATGCCTGGAGGGAACATAAAGGCAGAGAACTTCTCACTTGGACTCTTGCAAGAGCCTCCTCCTGAGGTTCCCTGGTCTACTACAGTGCCTTCTTCACTGGGTTCAACCGGCTATTAAGCACCCACTGCAGACTCAAGCCAGCCTGTTCTTTCCTACCTCCAACTTTATAAAACTGGTGCCCCCACCAGGAACTCTCTTCCCCTGTGTCTCTGAATATCAATCTCTTAGTACATTGCAGTGGTGTTTTGCCTGACCAAAAGTGTCACATGGAACGTTCAGTGAAGACAGAGTTTCCTGGTCCCCACCGGAGACCACTGAACCTGGGTCTCCTGAAAGGCCCAGGGTTCTGGGGAACACTCTGTAATTCTGATGCTCACTGGACTCTCCACTGCAAATACAGACGCACCTGCTTCTGTTCCGAAGGGGTGAGGCAGACCTGGAGGTTCGTTTGAGGTTTGAGTAAGCTCCCAGCAAAGGGAACGGCCACCAGGGTCTGAGAACCTCAGCTTGTGAGTTCTCCCATAGATCTCCCTTCATCTGAAAGCCTTCAGTGCCCTCGCTCACCTCCTGAGGGTTTTTCTGAGCAATTACTTGAGAATGTGAATAGTACCCAGCATGTAGTAAATGCTCAACAAAAGTCCCCTTTCCGATTACTGGTCTTGGTATCATTGTTCCCCTTCAACCCTGGACTAGGGAGCCCAATAATTATTTGTCAAACCTCCAGGTAACTTGACCATGTTTGGGTTGTCGGCAGGTGGTTTGCCCTGGAAGGCAGGCACCTCTTCCTAACCACCTTCCAGCTGCAGCCCCCACCCCCACCCCCAGTGTGTGTCCTGGAGAACACCCAGCCCCCAGAGGCACACAGTGAGAAACTGGGGTGTTTTCTAACTTAGGGTCTATGGATCCAGAATGGATTTTATATTCATGCCAGGGACGGCAGCTCAAAGGTCTCTGCTTCTCTCCCGTTCTCCTTTTGTAGGACAGCTTCTGCGAGGAAGCATCGGCATCATCTCATTTAAAAAATTAGGTAAGTAATGCATGAGTGTAATACCATTATTAAAAAATACTTAGCACAAAGTAAAATTTCTCTTTGATGATTGCTTCCCAATCCCACTCTTCCAGAGATAACCGCTAATATTATGTTGAGCCATACGAACTGGTACTCTTCTACCCCTTTGAACCTGTAAAAAGTCAATTTCCTAGGTTCAAATGGATAAAGGTTGATGTATACTTTTCAGAACTCTCTCCTATGCAAAGTAGGTCTAATGGCTTTAAAACATGGCCATAAATTCTTTTGATATTCTCGCCATTAAGAGGTGAAGACTATCTGTCCCTTTCTCCTGAATCTGGGTGGCCTGTGCCTGTTTTGACAATAGAATAGTGCAGATGATGCTCCTGCATGATGTTCAAGGCTGAATCATAAGAGACCATAAGCCTGTTCACTGAACCATTCACCTTTGGCCCCTGAGCAACCACATAGGAAGACTGAGGCCGCCATCTTGGGAAGAAGCCCAAGCCAACATGTTGAGACCACATGTACGTAAATGCTCCGGGTGACAGACAGTTCCACCTGAGTCCAGCCTTTGAGTCATCCTAGCCCAGCAGACAGACACATGAGGGACAAAACGTCCGGCTGATTCCTGGCCCAAGCCTTTTAAGTTCTTTAATCTGAACCTCTGGACCCTGTGGAATTGACAAGTCACTCGGTCCCATTGGGGCTCCTGGTCTATGGAATCCATGAGCAAAATAAAATGTTTTTTTTTTAATTAATAATGCTACCATATTGTAAATGTTTACACAGTGACTGATAACTGAAGCAGTGGGGTGACACGCTGAGCATGTAACTTATGTGAATTTAATGGCGTGCTCACAGAGGAAGTGAAAAATAGGGGGTAAAGTTTGAACTAACCAGAGCAGTGAGTCAGGATGCTCATTGCACTGGGTGGGTGAGCCTCTGCCTAGTGACCTAGGGTGAGGACGACACCAGGACAGAGGCTTCAGGGCCTAATCATCCTTCCTGCTCGGCGTAGCACAGGTGGACTTGTCCATCCTAGATGCTCAGACACCCTGTGGGAAACTGTGTTGAATCTCACTTCTGAGGAACCTCATGGTGTGAGACGTGAAGGGCCGGTCTTTCCTCATACTGGATTTGTGTGGCCCCAGACACTAACTGCCATTGTCACCTGGTGCTTGGAGAAACCCCAGTCTACTCCAACAGCTGCATTTGGCTTGGTAAAGAAGGACAGTCCAGCTCCACAGTGGCTCCTTCCAGAGGGATTTTAGAAATAAATTTTGATTGTATAGAACCTCCCTCCATATCACATTCCACCCCATATTATATTATAGGAAATATAAATGGTCCAGAAATGCAGACGCATAGAAATGGGCAAATTTGGGGAAATTTGATTTTAAATTACAAATGGTATAAGCTAGTTACAACATTTCTTGATTTTTTTTTTTTAAAGGGAAGATTGACCCTATGCCAATCCACAAAATTTACCCTTTTCTTTCAAACTTCTGAAGAGATGTCTATTGTGTGGAGACCCTCTCGTTAAATACTCACATATTGATAGACATTTAGATTGCTATAGTTATTTGCAATTGCAGATAACAAGCCCTAAGTGAGGATATGTGTCTTTGAATCCGTGACTCACCTAATGCATTCCTCCAGGGTGGGTATCCAGGTGTTATTGTAAGGGTCTGGAATAGCCCCCTCAGGTGTTCAGAGTGGGGACTTTGGGGCAGTGACTGGTTCATGAGGATTCTGACCTTTTCTGTGGATTAATCCACCGATGGCCAAATGAACTACTGGGAGTTAACAACTAGTTGGAGATCGTAAGTCAGAGCACAGCAACGGACTCAGCCCAGAGCAACGGACTCAGCCCACCACAGACTGTATCCTCTGAAACTACGAGCCAAAATTAATCTTTCCTCCTCCAGGCTGTTTTTCTCAGATATTTGTCACAGCAACGTAAAGCTGACTAACCCTCCAGGTGAGGAATCATGAGTTGAATATTCACAATCTTCGGGAACCTGCCAAATTGCCCTCCAAACCTCTGAACCAACTTCCATGCACCAACAGTGTGTGGGAATGTTCCAGTCATCTCTGGACTTTTGCTGGGGCAGTTATTTGGAGGTCTTATAACAAAACCCCCTTGAAATTAAAAGCCCCTCGGTGTTTTTTCCCCCAGTTTCCTGGTTCTTATTTATCCATCTCAGTCGAAGCCGAGAGACTTCCCCAAAGCCCAGCCTGTGCCAGCAAAGGTTGACAAACAGGAATTGTGGCATGTTCTTTGGCTAGCACAGCCTAGCTAACCTACATATGATGTTTCCTGGCTTTTAACTATAAATTGTGACTATATATTTCTATAGGACCAGCAGAGACAGATTAGCTACTTCTCCCCAGTTTGGGCCAAACTGCCCGAAACTCATTTTTCCTTTTTTCTTCTTTTCTTGTCTTTTTTTCTTTTTGGTATCAGGAATTGAACCCAGGGGTATTTAACCACTTAGCCACATTCTCAGCCTTTATAATTTTTTTTTTTTTTTTTATTTTGAGACAGGGTCTTGCTAAGTTGTCTAGTGCCTCGCTAAGTTGCTGAGGCTGGCTCTGAACCTGTGATCCTCCTGCCTCAGCCTCCCAAGCCACTGACATTGCAGGCAAGTGCCACCACACCTGTAGCATCATTTTTCTTTTTTCTATCATGTGCTTTTGCAGTACTGGGGATTGAACCCAGGGGTGCTCTACTACTGAGCTATATCCCCCAGCCCTTTTTATTTTTTATCTTCATATTTATTAAGTTGCCCAGGCTGGCCTCAAACTTGTGATCCTCCTGCCCCATCATCCCAAGGAACAGGAATTATATGCATGCGCCACTGTGCCCAGCTCATTGCTTATTTCTCAGGTGGGCAGGCAACCAAATCCAGAAGCTGGGATCCAAGCAGTGTCGTTGGCTTGGCTGAAGTGACAGAGTGGTGTCTCTGGCAGGACTGCAATGCCACCTCTGGCTTGCCCACCCTGGAAGAAGGCAGGACTATCCCTACAGCTGCAAAGCGAGTCTTGGTATAGGCTCCTCTTTACCTTCAACCCAGCATTGACTGCCTTTTGCCACTTCAGATAGAATGGAAAAATGAAGCTTCAGGAAACTCTGGGTCCAATATTTGGTTGTCCCTAAGTTTATGAACTGTCCCAGCAGTTCATATCGGCCCTTGACCTTTTCTTTTCCATTATCTGTGGGGTTTTTAGCCAATTCATGGTTTCTCCAAGCAATTTAGTGTCTTTTCTTGAACTGATTCCCTCTATCTATCTTGGGGGCACTCTCTCTCCTTCTCTTAAGAAAACCAGCTCTTCAAGAGAACCTACAGAATGGGAGCAAATCTTTACCACAAGCACATCAGACAGAACACTAACTTCAAGGATATTAAAGCTCTCAAAAACCTTTACACCAAAAAAACAAACAACCCAATTAATAAATGGCTAAGGAACTGAACAGACACTTCTCAGAAGATGATATACAATCAATCAACAAATATATGAAAAAATGTTCAACATTTCTAGCAATTAGAGAAATGCAAATCAAAACTACTCTAAGATTTCATCTCACGCCAGTCAGAATGGCAGCTATCAAAAACACAAACAACAATAAATGCTGGCGAGGATGTGGGGGAAAGGGCACACTCTTACATTGCTGGTGGGGCTGCAAATTGGTGCAGCCAATTTGGAAAGCAGTATGGAGATTCCTAGGAAAACTTGGAATGGAAATACCATTTGACCCAGCTATCCTACTCCTCGGTCTATACCCAAAGGACTTAAAAAGAGCACACTACAGGGACACAGCCACATCAATGTTCATAGCAGCACAATTCACAATAGCTAGATTGTGGAAACAACCCCGATGCCCATCGGTAGATGAATGGATAGAGAAACTTTGGTATATATACACAATGGAACACTACTCAGCACTAAAAGAGAATAAAATTATGGCATTTGCAGGTAAATAGATGGACTTGGAGAAAATAATGCTAAGTGAAGTCACCCAATCCCAGAAAACCAAAGGTCGATTAATTCCTTTGCTAGGATGATACTGAATTATAGTGGCAAGGGAGGGGAAATGAGAGGAATAAAGGAATGTTAAATAGAAAAAAAGGGGGGAGGGGAGGGAAAGGGGGAAGGGGATAGAAACAATGGCAGAAGGAGTTGGACATCAATATACTAAGTGCATGTATAAAAACTCAAATGGTATGAAAATATTTTGTGTAAAACCAATGATTTGGAAAACTGTGCTCTTTGTATGTAATATGAAGGGAATTGCACTCTAAAAGCATGTATAACAAATTAAATTAATTAAAAAAAAAAAAAAGATTGCTGAGCCTTAGTTAAGGTTCTGTCTTAGAGATGTAAATTTTCTACCTGGCCTCAACTTTGAGTCTGACTTTGGGAAATGCAAATGAAGATTTAAGGACTGCTTCAGACTATGTCAGATCAACAGTTTGCCTTTTAAAACTGGCAAATGATAAATCAAACCTTTAAAATTTACTCATGTGCACCTATATGCCTTATGTTTACATAGTGTTTGTTTGCATGGTACCAAATTGGCCCATAGCTAAATAGGCATTTGCATAACTTAAAAGCTGTTAAGTTAGCCCAAATGCCTTTTGAATTATATGACTTGGTAAATCTGTGACCAATAAGTTAATTTGAACTTATTGGTAATATCTTTAAATGTTGATGGCATTTTTTTTTCCTGACTTACTAGACAGCTGGGTTAATATTTATTTCTAGATATTTAATTTATAATGTTCAGTGCTTTCTATGCACAGTGACATTTAGGATTTTGCAAAAAGGAATAAATTAAAATGTCAACTATGCTGGATTTTCATGGTTAATCAAAAATTGCTGTCAAAATTAATGTTAGATAAGTAAGTATGACTTTTTAAAATAAATATTGTCAGTTTTTGGAAAATATCTTATTTTACTGTAATAGATCACAGATGAAGGCTATTCTAAATAGAGCTGATGATTACAATTTACCTGGCCTGTTAACAAATGTTTATGTGGTCTAATGCCAACTGTCTATGATAAAAACTAGAAAGCCTTACCTGCTTTGCTGTAATAAATGAGCTACTGCTATTTTCTTATATATCCTTCACTTAGATTGGATTCTGTAAAATATAGCTTTTAAATTGGTTTGTTTTACAGGAAGATCTTAATTCAGTGGCAAAATTCTTATCTTTTGCATACCTCAAATATGTTGTGGTTTGTATTTTTTTTGACAAATGTATAATGCTTTATATCTATATTTGGAATTAATTGTTTGCCTGGAATATTAGTTGTTCGACAGATTTGGAGGTTCACAAGTGAGACTAAACACTAAACACAGGCATGGGCTGAATCCTAAAAGGTGTATAATTGTTATTCATTTACATATTGCCAGAACTCTTAAGCTCAAAAAACAATTTTGTTTTATGTTTCTTTGTTCCAGGCCTAAGATAAGCCAAAATAAATAACAGATGATCTTAAAATGCTAATATGCATATATGGCTTCTGTTTCTGATTTCTAGAATAACATCATTCTATAATGAGCTAGAATTGGTGGTGTTTTTCTTATTGTTGTTTTAAATTGATTATAAATGCTAGCAGTACTTTTATAAATTAACGATCAGTCTCTCTATATGGTCACTCAGTAACCTAAATGTTACATGCATTTCCCAAACTGTGATTCTTATATCTTTTTACCAGGTAGAAGAGAAATTTGATGTTTTATATGTTTTTAGACATTAGCTATTCAGGTTAATTTTCCTTTTTTATTTTCAAAACCCTCTTATTAGAAAAAAGGTTTGTGTTTCTAGACAACTCCTGAATTTGTGATTGTTAAAACATAAAATTGACGTTAATTAGCCTTCAACATAAACAGATGAAAAGCCTCTTTTCATTTGATTCCAATGTTACTTCTAAAGAATTCTCGGTAAGCAAATATCAGTTCCTTTGCTACCCTTGAGTTAAAAAGGAATTTGTAAGGTGCTGTTTATGGAACAACTCAGGCACCTTCCACTTATGGCTTTATATTTTCTGCATAAACTACTCGTGTTTCATTTTTTAATCATCAAGGTACTTCCCATCCTTCTTAAAACATCCTTCGAAGTTGCTAAATGGATCAGATGCTATGTCTGAGGTCAAATGTTTAGTTTGCTTCAATTAAATGTTGTAGAACCTTTTTCACTAGGAAAGGGACTATTGCTTTAGGCAGTGAACGTAGATCTATTTTTTTTTTTTAATACATCATCATGTCTCTCTCCAGAGAGGGGTGCAAGGAGTGCCCAGAGAGAAGGGGGACTCGACTTCAGTCCAACAGTGCCCTTGCCTTACCTGACAGAAAAGAATTCCAGCACATGCCAGTCAGAGTGAGAGACATTTATTTAGAAAGCAGATACACACTCAAGGGAGAATGAGGCTTACCTGAACAGGTAGATGCCTGTGGGGATAAAGTAAAGAAAAAACATGCAGGAGAGAATGCAGGCTGCCTTGTGAGCGAGAGGTGTGTAGGGTTCTGGGGTCTTTCTTTAAAGGAGACTTGGCGAGAGGTGGGCATGGAAAGGTACTGGGAGATGAGCTCAGCCTGGTGATTACAGAAGAGTTATGGTGGTCTGATCAACTTCAGCCTCTTTAGGCTGACATGGTCTCCATTATCTGATCCACAGATAATGCTGGAAAGTCCCCTAATTTGTAGGTCTCATAAAATATCGGCTCTCTCTCTACTTGATTTGTTTATTGGGGGGGTTCATTAACAACGTACAGGTAGATTACAGATTTCTCAGAAATTCAGGACTGGTGGGTTTGGTAGAGAGAGACACAGAGGGATTGAGAGGCCTGGAAAGGGGGGAACTTCTGAATTAAAATCTCATTTCCTCATCCCTCCTTTATGTCTTCTTTGTGCCTATCTCTTGTTTCTTCTAACCTAATTCTATCATACCTGTTTTCTTCTTCAAGATTTTATATTATCTTAAATGTCTTCATTTTCTACCCAAAGACGCAGAATAATGACGGGCATTTGTTTTTGAAACTAAAATTTTACCTTGAAAGATTTTTTTTTTTTTTTTTTTTTTTTTAAGTTTCGGTGTATGTCTCTCCTATCAAGAATGAGGCTTCAAATACAAAGAAAAATTGGATATAAATAACTGCTAGTTCTTGCAAACAATGTAAACTCCATGAGAGGTTATTGTGTGCCACTAAGTAGCACCTGAGGTCAAAGCACACCTGTTTTGTTACAAATGAATCTATTTGTTATGAAAATCTCTGGGAGAAAAGAAAAACTGATGAAATAAAGGATAGACATTAATTGAGCTAAAAACAAAAATGTAGAAAAATGGTTTGACCTTTCTGGTTTGCATTATTAATGCTTAAATTCTAGAGGAAATGAAAGTAACTTTAAAAATACATTTATGGGTAGCATTCAGCCGTTTGACAATGCCCACAGTTATGATCAACCTGAAAAACTGATAGTGCTATAAAATGAATCCTCAACTATTAAAATATTGAGACATTGGCATTTGTGTCTTTCATGTAAAATATTGAAACGTTCTGGTTAGAGACAGTGTATTTAAGAAATTTCTTTTGGGGCTAGGGTTGTGGCTCAGCGGTAGAGCGTTTGCTTAGCATGTGAGCAGCCCTGGGTTCAATCCTCAGCATCACATAAAAATTAATAAATAAAATAAAAGTATTGTGTCCAAGTACAACTAAAAAAATAATTAATATTTTTTAAAAATTTCTTTAGATAAAAAGTATTCTATATAAGATTTATAAGTCATTAAGTTGACCCTACATAAAAATTTATTATAGGGCTTTCTAAAATCAAGATGTAATGTACAGATATAAAACCAAAAATCTTGTTTTTTTTTAACATTAAAACAATAAGTCTTTCTTAACATTTTAATCTCTTCTTAGCAAAGTTTACAAAGATCCAGTTTAAAGACTTTATGTTATATCAAGATGATCTCCTATTTCTATATTTTCTGCTGGTTTTATTGATTGCTTCAAGGAAGCATGAAGTCCTCTAAGGTTAGGATTTTCTCAAAACTTTTGTTTGTTCTGAAGTCTCTACCCAGTGGCATTCTACCCAAGTGGCAATGAACCTTGGTTGGTATAAGAAGGACTAACAGACCGTCTTTAATGCCAATCTCTGATGGAGCTACTTTTTGTAGACAAGTTCATTGTCACAGATCAGGCAAAAGTGATAGAACTAGGGCTGGGGTTGTGGCTCAACGGTAGAGCGCTCGCCTTGCACATGTGCGGCCGGGGTTCGATCCTCAGCACCACGTAAACATAAATGCATTGCATTGTGTACAGCTAAAGCAAATAAATAAATATTTGGGAAAAAAAAGTGATAGAACTAAAGTGATTGGGTTTATTAGCTCCCATCTCCTGAACATTGATTTGCTTTACTCTTCTTCATGGATTATGTTTTTCTTGTCTGTCCAAATTCTTAACAACAGTCTTCTGGTAAGTATGCCCTAAGCGCAGCTCTTTCTAAATCTCCTGTTGATTAAATTTGGCTGAAAAGGGGGGGTCTCCTGATGCTGACTCATGAACTGCCCGTCGCTTCCCCTCTGATGCAGGACCCATCAAAGGACAGGACAATCTCCCACTATGTGGGGCCACAGGGGTTGGGGTACCAGCAATGCCCTCAGAAAATTCTCCAGGGGTGGGTGATCGCATAGGGTTCCTTGTCAATCCCACCAAAACAAACGCCAGGAGGGTACAGAGAGAGAGTCCTCCCCCAGGGCAGAGACACTGAATATTTCAGGACATTGAATTTGTCAGGAACAAGGATCTGGCTCCTTACCTTAAGCTTCAGAGTTCCTTGACGGGATCCAACAATGAACTCCCACCCAGATGACAGGAAGCTCTAACTCCCCCAGACTGAGGGGTGAACTAAACAAGGGGAGTTGTACCTGAGCCTCTTTAAACCCTAAGATGGGCTGGAGGCGAGGCTCAGTGGTGAAGCATTGACCTAGCACGTGTGTGGTCCTGGGTTCGACCCGAGTACCACATGATAAAATAGAATCACTAAAGCCCTCAGAAGGTTTTCTCCCAGCTTCCTGGTTATTTTCTCCATCCCAATAGAAGCAGAGAAACTGCCCCAAAGCTGAATGTGTCCCCTGGTTTTTGTTTCTATAAATTCTAACTGCTTCTATAGGACCAGGGGAGACGAATTAGCTGCTTCTCCCCACTTTTGGCCATCTGCCTTAAACCCATTTTTCCTTTGTTACATCATTTGCTTACTTGTTATCAGACTTGGCAGCTGATAACAGTCTCAGAAAGTAAGGTAGAGGCTGCGTCTTATCTCTCCTATCAGACAGAGAGGAAGAAGTCGGTTCAGATGAGTTTAACTCAGGATCTAGGGCCATCCATAAAGCAAGCGTTCCAGGGCTTGCAAGCAAAGAGACATGGCCACGGCCCAGAGTCTGTGAAAGCTTTCTAAGCAGGTGTGCCAGACAATGGGAGAGAGAGTGCCTGCTGGGTGCTGACCGGGATGGGGCACCGGCAAAAGTGGCAAGAGAGAGGGCACAGAGGAGGAGAAGCAGCAGCATGCATGCTTTGGGGACCTGTTGGAGGTGACTGGCACAGGGCAGGACAGACGCAGTCATGGCGTCTATCTTGCTAAACGGGTGAAAAAGGAAGAAAAGATAGCAGCACGTGGCCAGGCTGAAACCCAAGGCGAGCTCTTGCACTATCAAAGAACACGCAGAGCTAACACTGAGTGACAGAAGGTAACCAGTTCATAGAGCTACCTGG
Organism: Tamias sibiricus; assembly: GCA_025594165.1. Classification (NCBI taxonomy): domain Eukaryota; kingdom Metazoa; phylum Chordata; class Mammalia; order Rodentia; family Sciuridae; genus Tamias; species Tamias sibiricus. The sequence continues at coordinate 11,188,704 of CM046658.1, read as the reverse complement.
GTGACATTATCCCACAAAATGCATCTTTATTGATTTTAATCACACGGAAAAATGAATTTCACAAAGTGCACTACACAACACTTACTTGTAAATCGATGCAAAAACGGTATAATTGTGTTGAAAAACTACTGAACCAGGAGATACAAAGTCGAAGGGAAAAAGAGGACAAAACTACACGCTCCATGAAACTAGAGGGTCACGCTGTCGCATAGCCTCTGCAAACGCGAGTTACGTGTGCATCTGCACATGTATGCGTTTATATGTGCATGTCTGTATGTTCATGTGTGTACATACATACATGTACCAGGCTTACTGTAAAGTCAAGGAAATACTAAATTATTAAGACAAACCACTACATTGAAAGCATCATTTAAGAGTCATTATTAAAAATGATAATAATGATAACAACTGTAACAATAACCACCACAAAACACACCGTGTGCTTCTATAACCCTCAAAGAATTTCGACATCATCAACGTGGTCTTTCACAATAACACCGGGAAGTAAGGCGAAATTATAAGTTCTATGATCACCGAAGGAAGTTAATATGAAGTGAGGCAGAAGTTTCTCTCCTGGAGTCCACCTTTTCATCCAAGGTCTAGGGAAGAGACTTAGGGATGATTTTCTATTTCATGGCTTTCATGCTACTGGGTACACACGGGCACGTGCATTTTTCAGAGGGGTAGAGTCTATAGACAAGTCCCCCCCCAAATTGAAGAACCACTGGAACAAAGACAGAGCTAAGAATTTGACATTAACAAAATGTCAACATAAAGGAAACGTGCTGACATTCCAAAAAAAACTATAATAGTCACCTGTGATGATTGATGCTTTTTACCTGTAGTTATACACATGACGAACACACTCACCTGCCAAAGCCCAAAGAGTGGGCTCAGAGACACGAGGCACTGTGGAAGCAGGACTTTTAGTGACAGTCCTGCCCCATCAGGCGCAAGATCAGAGCTGGCCCACCCCTAGCGCACAAGGTCCCTCCCGGGTTCCTCGGTGGCTGAGTATTGTGGGATGTGCATTCTTCCTGAAGGTTTTCCTGTCTCCCGGCAGGTTATCTAAGGTTATAAAGACATAGCTGTTTAGGGTCCACACCTCCGTTCGTGCACTGTGGCGGGAAGGGCTTTCAGGGTCAATGCCTCTTGGCACAGGGGCAGTTTCTCTCTCGGTCAGGCCAGGCCCCTTCTTCCCACCTCCCGCGGGTCAAAGGGCTGTGGATCTGCGATGCACAGGTGTTAACTGCTGGAAATCACTCTGTTTCATTTCCCCCGTTGGCTGTTTTCTTTTTATATCCCCGGTAATTTTACATTTAAGGCCAAACACTGTAGGTTGAAGCGGACTGCCAGGCTGTCTATCACTCACTTACAGATACCCTGCCTGACCAGACCCAGACAAAAACAATCTGTCCTTCTGCCGTAGACTCGTGTGTGTGTGTGTGTGTGTGTGTGTGTGTGTGTGTGTGTGTTTCACAACAGTTTTTAGACCTTGGCCAATCAGCAGAACAGGAAAGTTACCCTCAAAAGAAGAGAAACAGACAAGGAGAGCCTCCCAACTCCTTCTTTAGCTGACTACCTGAAGAGGGTTTTCAGAACAGAAGGCAGAGAGAGAACCCAGCAACCCGGTGGTTTCACGGAGCTGAGGAAGAAGAGGTCAGGAGCCTGGGCGCTCCAAGAGGCTGGGGTTTGCCTGCCAAAATGCTGCAGAGGAGGAACGGCCCCGGCAGAGGGCTCTGGAGTCTCTGGCTGAAAAGTGACCTGTGCTCAGATAGGAGGAAGCAACCTGAGGCTAAAAGGAACCACCAGGAGGAAGAGGCAGAGCCAGCCACACACCTGCCCAGACCTGAGACCATTTACATCTCCACCAGCAGGAGCACAAACATGGCGCCCTGGATGGAATGCTGGGACAGGTCTCACCAGAGCGGTAGAAGTAGACAGAGCCTAGTGACTGTGGACCTTCAGCAAAAGAGGAGAGAAGCCAACTTTGAGAGAACCAAACTGACTTCAAGTAATTAACTGTGTCCCAGGACAGGGTTCAACAAAACTGAAAGAACTGCAACAAAACCCAGCAACCAACAATGTGATATTTCTAACACCAGACAGCCAATAAAAATGATGAGGAGTAAGAGGCAGTGGAAAAATATAACCCCCAATCAGAAGAAATCCCAGCCAGTCTAATCAGACCCACACATGAAAAACAGGATAGAATTAACGAAGACACTTTATAGCTATTATATTGAGCTCAATAAACTCACTATGCCCAAAGGGCACATGGAAAACATTGGAGAAAAATGGAAGCTATATATATAAAGAAAAGATGAAGCTGAATTTCTAAAGATGAAAAATACAATATCTGAGATGAAAAATGTCATCGACAGAATTAACAGGAGATCAGACAATAAGGGAGGAAGAAGAGTTGGGTGTAGGGAAGGAGGGAAGGAGAGAGAAAGAGGAAAAGTGCAGGAAGCCTGCAGACATGGCAATAGAAACTTCCTCAGATGAAGCCCATAGAAGGAGAGAGTGAGCTGTGGACAGCACCAAGCAGTGCAGCGCATTGAAGTCCCAGAAAAGCCAGAGGTGGGGGAGGAAGAACATTTGAAAAAATAATAGCTAAATATTTCCCAATTTTCATGAAAACTGTGAACCTACAGATCCAAGTAACTCAACAAACTCTAAGCAAAAGCCACAGGAAAAAAAAATATCACATCAATTCATGGGAAAAAAAATCAGATGACAGAAAGCCAATCGCAATAATGACAAAATGTTAAGAGCAAAGGAAAAAAGAGATTATTTATATAAAAAACCAAAGGTAATGTTATCAATAAACTTCTCCTCACTCACTGAGCAAGCTGAGGACAAAGAACTGATATTTCAAAGTATGAGAGAAAACAGCCAAAAATTCTATAGTGAACCAAAATATCCTTAAAAATTAAGATCATTATTTAGCCCACCACATGCTGAAAGCATTGATCACCAGTGTGTCAGAAGAATGGGAAATTGTCAAGACATTCTTCAGCCAGGAAGAAAATAAAAGTAGGTGGAAATTGGGATCATGCAGAGAAATAAAGCAGCAGAAATATAAACATGGAAGTGATAAAGAAGGGGTGTTTCTCACTCTTGTTAATCTCTTTTGAAAGATAATTGACTGCAGCCGGGGTGTGGTGGCGCACGCCTGTCATCCCAGCACTTGGGAGGCTGAGGCAGGAGGATGGCCAGTTCAAAGCCAGCCTCAGCCATGGAGTGGCACTTAGCAACTCAGTGAGACCCTGTCTCTAATAAAATACAAAAAAGGGCTGGGGATGTGGCCCAGTGGTCGAGTGCCCCTGAGTTCAATCCCCGGTACCCAAAAATAGAATAGAATAGAATAGAATAGAATAGAATAGAATAGAATAGAATAAAATAAAGCTGAATTTATCAAGACCTTGTAGTATTTGCATAAAAACACAGAATACCATCTCCATAAATTGACTCTCATGTACATGGCTAATTAACTTTTAACAAAGATGTTAAGACAATTTGTGGAAAAAGATATTTTTAAGAAACCTCCGAGAACAACTGGACTTCCATATATGAAGCACTGAACCTGGAGTAGTCCTTCACAACGTGTATGAAAAATAATTCAAACTGGGTCAAAGGCTGAATATAAAAGCTAAATTATAACATTTCTAGAACAAAACATAGGAGAAAAATCTCAGTAGTTTGAGTACAACAAAGTCTACTTAAATAGGCAAATTTTATATATGTCTTTATGACCCAAAAACTTAAAGTTCTTTTGAAAAAGAAATATTTTAAAAAGCAATTGACAAATTGGACTTAACCAAAATTTACAATTTTTAATCTTTGAGATGCTGATAAGAAATATAAAAGGCAAACCATTGGGGAAAAAATATCTGCATAACATATATTTGATAAAGGACTCATAACTAGATTATATGAAGACCTCTTAAAACTCAATTATACAATGTCAATCCAATAAAAATGGGCAAAAGAGTTGAACAAACACTTCACCAAGGTTATGTATAAGAAGAGGACAAATAAGAATGATGGCCAATAAGATGCTCAATGTCAATAATCAGTAGGAAAAAAAAAACAAATTAAAAACCACCATGAGATATTCACAACATCTAAAATGTAGAGCCAACCCAGTGTCCATGGAGTCATGAGCAAAATGTGGTATATCCACACAATGGAATATTACTCAGCCTTCAAAAGGAATGAAATTCTGCAACATGAAGAAACCTTGAGAACATTATGCTAAATGGAATGAGCCAGTCACAGAAAGGCCAGTACAGTACAGTCCCATTTATCTAAGGTATTAAGAGCCATCAAGATCACTGAGACAGAACATAGTATGGTCGTGGCCGGGGCTGGAGGGAGGGGAAATGAGGAGAGACACTTTGGGAACCACGTGATGGATTCTTTGGAAGCCACACCAACACCAGGTGAGTGAGGAACCTCAGCCCTGAGCACTTGGTGAACGGAGGTGAAGGCGCACACCCACACAGACAAAAGCTTGTATGTGAGTGTGCACAGAATTTTATTCAGAAGTTCCCCAAGCCAGAGGGCACCTGACTGTCCGTCAGCTGGGAAGCGTGACCTCGCAGCACAATGGAACGTCACCAGCAATCAGAACGAGTGAGCGATGGACACGCGGAAACCCCAGGTGACTCTCAAAACCCTCACGCTGGCCGCTGAGGTCCACGTGTCCAGCGATGGCCTTGTATAGAATTCCGGAACAGGAAAATCCCCAGGGCTAGCGAGCAGGACCAAGGTCAAAGTCCGTGGTGGGGTCGGGGAGAACAGATTGGTGTAAGAGGTCATGGGAGAACCTGGCGGGGGTCACGGGGGGGGGGGCTCTAGGTCACACTGTGGTGATGACGACAAGACCGCAGGCTTGTCAGAACTCACTGGATCTGGTTAATTTACTGTACGAAAAGAACCTACCAATAAAACTTACACACACACACACACACACACACACACACACACACACAGGAGCCCACCTGAGCTAAGCACTGTTCCGTTGGCTAAGGGGCCACCTCACCACAGTGAGGACCACACACCTCAGTGCACGCCCACCACTGTGGGTCTCGGGGACATGTGAGTGTCCCCCAAGGTGACAGCAACCTCAGAGCAGCCAACAGAAAGCGTTGAATTAAAGAGTCCAGGGCTGATCTCCGAGGCTTAAAAGGCACCTCCGCGCTTCCAGGAAACCCCTCTTTTCTGCAAGGATCCAATCTACAGACAGGCGCACGTATCCACACATTCACACACACGCACACACTCACGCACACACACACGTACACCTACGTCCACTACTGAATAGCCATTGTATTACTATAATACAGCCAAAGGGGGAAAAAGTAGGAAGTGAAATCGGACTTACTAATCCTAGGGTGCAGGAGCTACCTTCATGCCCTTGAACTTGCTCACCATGGCCACTTTCCTCGTCAGAGCCTGGCTCGGAGCAGTGGCTGATTTTTAATCGTGCGACACCTGGTGTCTGAAGGGTGCATGGGACCACTGCGTGGGCCAGGGGACCGAGGGAGGCAATCTTCCGTTGTACCCCATCAGGGAGAGAGGTTGCCCTGCCTGACAGCAGGGGGCACCTCCAAGACCCAAGGAGCCAGTGCCAGGTTGATGCCCCACCTGGCTGTCCAGATGGAACCCCACACCTGGCTCCCTAGGGCCAAGCTGGACACCAGGGTGCCTCTCCACCCACACCCAGTTCCTCTCCCATCTTCCTGACGACACCTCTGGTCACCTCAAGCCCTCCGTCCCACCCGCCCCTCTCTCCTGCCTGCAGTTCCCTGGTGGCCCGTGTGGCTCTCCTGGCTTCCGTCTCTGCCTTGCATCTCATATCCTCCTTGCAGCCAGATGGGTCTTTTAAAGAGGCACAGCCGTGGGCCAGCAGGTCATCACCCTCTAGAACACACAGGTCAGTCTTGCTCACAGGTCCTAGAATCAGACCTAACACACAGTAGGTGCTTCATAAATAGCAGATGAATGAAAATACGGAAGGAGGGATGCATCTCACAAGAAAGGAAATGAAGAGATATCACCCAAAACTTCTGAGCTAGCATCAGCCCCCAGTGATGCTGTAAAATCACCGTCTACTAGAAAGCTGCCATTTCCAG